>QEPC01004630.1:477927-518186 GCA_003113815.1 Sphenodon punctatus | reverse complement strand
CCCCCCCCCCCCCCCCCGTGAATCCATCCATGACTTTTATAAGCAGCTTGTGGGCACCTCTGCATGAAACACGGCATCTGGGAGCTGGCACGTATCTCCCGAGTCCCTTCAGGATTGGGGAGAGTGCCAGTCCTGGTCTCCAAGCGTGACCAGGAGAGGAGACCCTTGGGCAGCATGGGCGCAGCTCATTCTGCTCCCCAGACTCCATGAGTGGGGGAGGGACAGCATATCTTCAGGGGCTCCTGCCTTGCCAAGGCTCAGAGAGTGGAGAGGAGGCAGAACTTGTTCAGTAGACAGCTGCCCAGATGCAGCCCACACAGTTTAAGAAACAGATAAAGGAATGAGGGGAAAAAAAACAAACTTTAATCAATCTAAAATAAAAGGAAATCAGGCAACAGAGTCCCTGAGGCTGCTTTTAGATGACCGCGGTGCACTCAAACCTGAAAATCACGTGCCTTTGAAAAAGAGCTCAGGTGGGGTTTAGATGTGCGGGGATGCGCGTTATCACACTCGCACATTTTTTAAAAGGTGAAAATGACAGACCTTGATGATCGAGGCCTTTAAAAAGATGCATGAGAATGAAAATTTCCCCGCACACTTAAACTCCATCCGCGCTCTTCTTCAAAGGTGTGTGATTTTCAGGCTCAAGTGCACTGTGCTCGTCTAAAAGCAGCCTGAATCTCTCTTCTGCTCCCTGCCTGGGTGCCTCTCCTGGTTGCTGTGTGGGCAGCTGTGAATCCCTCTCCTCACAATGGCCTTGAAAACTGTCACTTACTGTCATGGGTCCCTGGAGTGGATGGGTAAACTCTACCTGCAAATCTCTATGGTCTAGGGGCTTAATATCAGTTTAGGTGTTCACACGATCATTAATCCAACATTATTTCAAACAGAGGCCTTCCTGAATCTCAGCATGCCCTCTGTCCCTCCTCATTGGGGTGCCTGACACATCTACGCCACTTCCCCTGCTCACAACAGGTAGGCTCCTCCCCAGATGGGCATGGGAAGGGTTATCCTCTAGTTCAGTGGGATGCAGAACACCTGGGTTGTGGCCACCCCTCCCCCCAGCCTACATAGGGTCTCAGATGCTGACTTTTTGTGTTGGTTATCTGCCTCTCTGAAGGCTGTAATCGGTCACTTGCTTTCAGCAAGTTCCTGCCTGCCTGGTTACCTTCATCTCTGCGCCCCTCATTCGTGAGTGTATCGTTGCCTGCCTTGTTGACTAGTATTGTCTCTGCTCCTTCTTTCTGTTGTAATTCCTGGTTAGTGTGTCCTCGGCCTGGCGGCTCCAAGTCCCTCCCCTCACTCTCCATTCAGTCCTGCTCAAGTTCTCCTTCCTTGAGTGTCTCTCTCTGTGTGTCCTACATCGGCTCTGGTCCTCTGGGTTTTCCCTTCCCCTTTCCCTCACTGTCCTTGTCCCCTTCCTGACTCCCCCTTTCTGTTCTCCCCTCTGTGTGCCTCGGGCAGTCCAGGTTAACACAACTCCTGTGATGAAAAGGGCTTGTGTCCCGGCTGAGACTGTTCACCCACTAACAACTCTGAGGAGATAACTCTTACCATGAGACATTGCTCTGCCTGGAGTTATATACTCCCTTTAGTTCCCCCTGGCTGACTCCTGTTGGTTAGCATGCCCTTCATCCTGACAGCTACCATTTATAGCCTACTACCATTGCAACACTCAACCACACCACCACAGCCATCTCCACTTTTACATATTTTCACTTCAACAGTGTATCACCCTCAGTAGATACATCCAAGAATTTGAAATCCCACCCCTTTCCTACTGTGAACAATGAGGACCTCTCTAATGTATTCTGATCTTATTTTACCACTTCTTGCCATTTTCGTTTTCCTCTACAGATTGTCCCCAAACAAAAACTACATTAAAATGGAATTAATATTGAACATAAAACTATCAATAAAGGTGAAGAATTTTGTGGTGTTGAAATGGGTAATTTTATTTTTACCTATGGGTAATACCTCAAATTTTGAGGATCATGTCAGGTGCCCAATTGTCTACCCGAGTACCCACTGTGCATGTGATTACCCCAAAATACTGGTACCAATTTACTGTTTTACTGATGGTGCTGACTGGTAAAATGGTAAATAACTATGGCAATTGGAATGGAAAGTAAGAAAATCAGTACCAGAAGCTGGAAAATTGGTACCAGAAATCAGTAAATCACAATGAAAAATGGTAAATCGATATATTGGGTTCATAAATCCCAGTGGGTTCACTGGGCACTAATATGAGCTACTTTGGGTGAAAACAAATGAGACAGGGATGAGCCAGCTCGCCAGACCTCCCCGGGGAGGGCCACCACAGCTGCCACTCCTTGGGTCAGTGAGGAGGGAAGCTCACACAAGCCCTTCCCTGGTAATCCAGGCATGAGACACAGGTCAGTCGAGCAGCAAGCTATATGGGACAGGACACTTGGCCCCTCCCTCCCAGCAATATTGGGTGCCCACTGCCCAGGAAGAGCTGCCACCAAACAACTGATGGGGAGGTGGAGGCACGCCCTCACCCAGCCCAGACATGCATGCCAAACAGCTGATCAAGGGCACTACTTCCGGTGCCCCGATCAGCTGTTTGGCAGCCAGGGTCGACACACTCATCTGGGCCCAATTCTCAGACCTCACCTTCTGGCAGGGCTGGGAGGGGCCTAACAGACAGAGGGCAACTGTTAGTCTGGTTTAGCCCGGGTGGCCGGGCATTCACCTGGGCTGCGTCACCGCATTCTGTAGCAGTCAGCCACCTGCCCCGATGTGGACATGGGCAAAGGCAAACATCTGGTGGCACCTGAACTAACAAGCAGGTGACTTTGGGGATAATGCAGGCTACTGTATTTGTTTTCACCCTTTGTCTTTATCTCTTACACTTGGGAATAACATGGTAACTGCACTGTGTTTCAAGACTGGAAAATAAAAGCATTGTGATTAAGGCATTTTTAAAAAATCTAGATTAGATTAAATAGATTTGAAAAGACACATTTAATTTTGTGTACTTTCTCCTTGGTCTATGATGTCACAAGAAGTGCTTATGATGCCCACTGATACAGTTGGTAACCATGGAAAATAAGGCAGAATTGTTGCACAGCAGGGCCAATCCGTGCTGGGGCTGCGTGTGGCTTGCACACGTGCCACGTGTACTCTGCGTGCCGGTCTATGGGGTTTGGGATTGGTCATACTGCCTGTGCCATCCTAAGAGTATTGTCAACCAGGTCTGTGTAGCAGACTGGAGAACTGAATTAACACGTGCAGCACCTGAACAGATTACCAGACCAATATAGGGGACCGGGAGGGATTACAAGGGAGAGAATAAATTATGAGAAGACAGGCAGAGAGGAGATAAGCTGTTCCAGAGGCAAAAGGTAGCAAACTTTTTCTTTGCCACTTTATCACAATATAAAACATAACATTTTGTATCCTTTAAACATGGTCTAGGATTCTAAAACACCTGGTTTCTATCCAGAAAAAGGAACAAGGAAGGAGGTGGGAACTGGGAGGAGTGGAAAATATATGAGAGAGGGGGAAGGAGGGGGGAGATGAGAGGGGTGGTGGGGGGAGAGAGAGAATACACGCTCAGAGCCAGTTTTCTTGGCTAGGAACAAAATCTCATTCCATTTCCACTTGTCCTGTTCACACCAAGTCATCTCTTTTGATTAATTGCCTCAGTGGCAGGATCAACCAAGTATGTTGACAGTCAAAACCACCCCTCCCATCCTGTCTGGCAACAAGGCTTTATCATCAGCTAATAGGGTACAATATCCCAGACACTGTCTTGCTTTGTGCCAGTGTGGCATGAATGTTTGGTACTACAAAAACAAATGAATAGGATTTTGCTTAATTTTTGGAGTATGGCAAGTCAGAAAATCGGAATCAGAAGTTACAAAATTGGTACACGAGGTCAGAAAATCACAGTGTTTTGAAGGGTGTATTTTTTATGTTTTCACAAATGTGAAAACATATGGTTCCTGTTCTGCATTACCATCTTATATCCTGATTAATACACTCCATAAATTATGCATGTATGTAATGCTATATGTGATGTAATTTATGGAAGGAGACATAAATGTAAAAGGAAGACTTTGAATCTTCATGTGACAAGCTAGGAAAGCAGAGGCACAGGAGTAGCTTACACTCAGTTCAAGAGACTTAAAGTGTCTTCTTGGTTTATCTGGGATTTATGAAATTGTAATCCTGTTTCTTAAAATAGTGAAACATAAATCACTGTCACCTGCCCTTGTTTCCATAACTCTCTCTTATTGCATGTAAGTGGGAACTTTCTTTCTTAACTTGTCTTCTTGGAACACATATTCAGCAAATGACTGTTGATCTGGAAGAGTCTAAAGGCAACAGATTAGCAGGCCTTAACTTTAAATAAATCCCAAAGTAGTTAATCCAATAACTACTCATAATTTATTGATGTCAGATTTTCTTTCCTCGGCCCTCTATGCCCTCGTACAAGACATGCATTTCATGTTTTGTACATTGGCTCTGGTTTATCTGACTGTCATTTTAGGAAATATAATACTGAGTAACATAACATTCTCCACCCTTTATGTGGAAGTAGAATATACTCTATTAAAATAGGAAGAACAGTTACTAAATGGATGATAAATCCAACATGACTTGATGATCCCCTCCATTCACATATCCCCACACCACCAATATAACATGACAGAGAACCTATGATCATGGACCCATGTTCAGTCACTGCATTTCCCCCATTGCTGCCAGTGTCCATTTGCCTATTTCTTAGGTGTTCACCCCCACATGGCCACCACCCACTAGACATGCAGTGAACAAGGGTTCCTCCCTGCATATGTTAAATTTTGTGATGTTTTTTCTATTGATTATCTAATACTTAATAGTATAGTTATGATAGAGTTTAGGGCCTATGTTGCTCACTGTACAAAAAAACCAAACAAAGAAAAACAAAAATTTAGAGAGTGAAATTACATCTTTCAAAAAGAACAATAACAACTGTACAATGGAAAGATAAGAATGCTCCTTTCATGTTAGGACCTTTTCAGATGGGCGCCCCCCTGCACACATGTGTGTTGGGGGGGGGAGTGCGCACATGCAAACACCATGGCAGGTGCGGGGCAGATGGGGGGTGCCCGTGGGAATGGACGCACACACCCCTCCACCTACTGTGGGCACACACACATCTTCCCACCCGCCGCAACCCATTTGAAAAGGGCCTTAGTCTTTGATACTGCTGTGAGATATGACCCATACAAACTGGTCTTTCACCCACAGGGAGACCCACTGACATGTGAAAGTGAAGGGATCAGTCTGATTTCAGATCAAAGACCTTGAAAGGAAAAACTAAAACTGCAAAGACTATTCCTAAAACACACATTGGCAAATCATCCTATATGGTACTTCTTTGGGTGTTAATAAATGATATGATAACCCAAGCCATGCAGATGTTTTACCTGTTTATTAGGTGTTTGGGGCCACCAGCCATGTGGTCACCTCCCACTGGACATGCAGCCCCCACACGCAGCGGGTTCCTGTAGCATGTGGAGCACATCATGGGGGTGAATGTGGGCTAATATTCACCCATGTGTCTGCATCCCATCAATTAGGTTGCGTGCAACCGCCACATGGATAGGTTCACCCAATGGAGTCCTGGGCAAAAAGTCTAGAGAGTTCCAAGGAGTGACCACTCCCATTCGCTCTCTCTGATCTTGTTCTATGTAACATCTGCCTTGAAAACCCAAGCTGCCATTTTCAAACATGCGTTCTTCCAGCTCATCATGGTTGGCAGTATGTGTCTGATGCTTGCTGTTTCCCAGTTGTTGCATTCTCAGGAACGACTTGCAGAGGATTATCATTGCCAAGGCCATGGCTAATATCAAGAGCCAGGAAACAACCAGAACCACTGCATCCACAACTCAATCTCAGCCACTAGTTGCCTACAGATCCACCTGCTAATGCTGCATTCCCTGGACCAAGGAAGAGACCAAAACCTTCACTGCTCTATGGGGGGAGCAGAAGATCCAATATGACCTGCTGAAGTGTTACAGGAACAAGGTGGTGTTCCAAGAGATCTTGCGTAGACATGTAACTGGGTACCCATCCACAAAAAATGGACACCCCATTGAATCTGGGGTGCCCAACTTCACCTGTTCATGTTTGGACACCAATCTGTGACCAAACACAACCTGATGGGCTACCCAACATCCCAGTAGTTCACTTTTCCAAACTTTCAAGCATGATCCCTGTTTCTACCTGCACCTAACTACTCCCCAGGGATGACTCAGCCACCTGGTTGCTCCACTTGACCACTACTTCTTCCAGCAGCTGCTCAGTTGAGTCTGGTTCTTCCTGCTCAGCTTTTCTGGGGGGGGAAGCAAGGAGGTCTCTCTCAGCACACCCACTTGACTAAAGGCATTATGCACATAACCCCTTCCTCTGTAATATAGGGACTGTTGCACACTGCACACCTATTGCTTTTCCAGCTGGAAGTTGGGGCTTGGTGCACTGGGAAAGGCCTCCTCACTCCCTTCCCCACTCAGAAAAGTGGAGTGGAAAGAGCCTGACTCAGTTGAGCAGTGTCCAGCAGCCAATAATAATAATTAATAATAATTAATTAATCTTTATTTTTATATAGTGTCACCTTGCAATGGCACACAGAGTGCCTTACATAGAACTAGGGACTTTTTAATCCTCACAACAACCCTGTGAGGTAGGTTAGGCTGAGAGAATAATGTGACTGGCCCAATGTCACCCAGTGAGTTTTTGGCAAAGGCGAGACTATTTTTATTTTTATTTATTTATTTATGTAAAATGTATATCCTGCCCCTCCTGCCCACTGGGTAGCCCTGGGAGGTGAACAACAACAACGGGGGTCTGTCCTCCCCCCCTTCACTACCTCCAAGTCCAAGTACTGCACACTTAGCTGGGCTTGTGTGTCATCCCGGGGAGTGCACAGGTGCAGACAGAAACTAGGATCAGCGTTCTGAAAAGTCCACTTCTGTGACAGACTATACTGGGGGGGGGAGGGGGCATCAAGGCACCTCATGGGTATCTGGGTAACCTGTTGGATGCCCAATGAGGCCCATAAAATGCATGTAGAGCTGCGAGTAGACCTGAAGTGACAGCAAATGTTCTTGTACCATCGGGAAATACCTACCTTTTAGTAGTGCTTGCGACTAGGGATGAAACAAGTAGGGTAGTAATTATATGTGTGTATTTCCGAGTAGTCAAGGATTGGACTTGAGTTTCCACAAGCTGTTCCATAATATTGATAAACACAAGAGAAGCAAAAGCAGTTACTAAGCAAGGAGAAGCCCAAATGTTCCTTTAGGAAAATGGCACTTCCTAGTTTTCCTTGATCTTTTTCTCCTTTTCTAAAGGGATTTGGCTTGTGATTTTGGTGGGGACAGGTAGTGGAAGTGTCCCCTTTCAATCCCTGTGGTCAAATTCACTATGGGTGCACACAACCCACCCCCAGTTTTACCTCCAGACTGCACACTTTATGCTTGTTTGGAGACACAGGCTGCTTGCCCAAATTACTGAAATTAAATACCCTTGAGTTAGAAACTCACAGGTTTTTCAGTAACGTGGGGAAGCAGCGAAATGCATAAGGTACAAACAAACGTGAGTTTGATAGGGCTGAAAATCTTGTCCTGTTGCTTGCGGATGTTATAAGCACAGTGAGATTTTTTCTTATGCAAGGTGGCCAAAACATACGCATTCATTGCTCACTGTGACATTTTTCTTTCAGTCCTCACGTGGCCATTTTAACCATAGGACTATGGAAGGGAGAGGCAGGAGGAAGCATATTAAAATTCCTTTCTTGATCCCCTGGAAAGAGCGAGCTACTGAAAGTTTTCTGAAGCCTGGGGAGTCACATGACAGGAAATGAACTCTCATAAGGGAAACAGGGAAAAGAGGAGGGAGTGGTTTCCTCTGCTCCCAAGCTCAACAGATCTTTGGGTAATGTGGGCACAGATAAGGAATTTTCACTCATGAATGTTCACTAACCATGTGACCTGCAAATACCTGCAAGTCAGCTAATGTGTGCAGCCTCCCATCACAAAACAGATGTGAGTTCAAAGAACACAGTGAGTTTCTAACTCATGTGTATTCCATAATGTGGGCAGGAAGCCTTATTTTAAACTTTTTTGGGAGGGGGCAGAATTCAGGCAGTTTTTTGTTGCTCTGGGGTCTGGCTGCCCAGTCCTTTCCTCCCCAAGACAGACACCACTTTGATTTTGCAAAACAGTCATGTAGAGAGAGTTCTGAAGTCTGGGGCTGCAGTTCTGACCATCAGCTGAGAAGTGGGGAAGCCTCTCACACTATTTGGCTGCAGGAAGGAGGGAAGCAGAGGATAACAAGGGTGAGAGCAGGACTCCGGGGAGGCACACTAGCACAGGGTGAGTGTCTTTCAGTGTGCTTTTTTTAAAAAAGCTGAGAATATTGAGAATTCATGGGGGGGGGGGGAGAGTCTTAAGATCTCCATGAGATTTCAGTCCCCATTCTCATTTTTTTGTGAATGTTTGTGAGAATCAAAACTGCTTCTTGTTTCAGCCCCACTAAGAACAACAGACCTCATGAGCACCCCCACAATTAATGTTACAGTGGAGAGTCCATATCTCCAGTTTACATGTGGCCCCAAAAAACGGGAACTGTATAGAAATTGTGGGCATTGTGGTTTGTAGAGGACGCCTGGGAGCCAATCTGTCGATGGTCTCAGACAACAAGGTGTTCCAGAAGGCTACGAGATCATCGACAGAGCGGGTGTCAAGGTCCAGGGGAAACTCCCCCAGAGCATTACGGAACCTGTCCTGATGACAGCAAGCATTTCTGCCCTGATGATAGCAAGAAGATACCCATGGGGCCACGAGGAGTACCTCAGTTGGATGGCAGAGATAAATTTCTTTGGGGAAACAAGTGACTTGGAGTACAGGGAGTGTGAACTGACTGGCAGTTTATTGTCTTATGAGGTTTGGACACTTGGAGAAGTGCGGAGCAGCCTCGTGAACAGGGATGTTTGCCACCTCCACTGCATGGTAATGCAGAAGAAAATAGAGAGGGGGGACAAAAGGTAACTATTTATTTATTTATTTATTTATTTTAATAACTTCTACCCCACCCCTCCTGCCCTAGGCAGCTCGGGCAGTTTACAATAAAAAGTTTTTAAAACAGTGTAAATATAAAAAATAACACATATATAAAACAAATGCAACCATAATGGGGGACATAAAAAATCAATTCAGCACTCCCAACTTAACCCCCTTCCCCCAAAACCTCACCCTTCACCCATCTCCCTCACTTAAGGCCTGGCGGAACAGCCAAGTCTTACATTGACAGTGGAAGGAGGCGAGGTTGGGGCCATCCGGGCCTCCCCCGGAAGGGAGTTCCACAGCCAAGGGGTAACCACCGAGAATGCCTCCCCATAGTCAACCCCTGAACAACTCGGGGAACTTCAAGAAAGGTGCTCCTGGATGACCGAACTGGCCTGAACTAGAATGCGGGGGGTGAAGCGGTCCCACACATAGGTGGGGCCCAAGCTGTGTAGGGTTTTATAGGTAAGCACCAATACCTTGAATCGGGCCCAGAAGACTAGAGGCAGCCAGTGCAGAGCCCGGAACACTGGTGTAATGTGCTCATGGCAGCCCACCCCCATGAGGAGATGGGCTGCTGCATTCTGCACTAGCTTCAGTCTCCAAACCATCACCATGGGTAGCCCCATGTAAAGCGCATTACAATAGTTCAATCTCGAAGTAATGAACGTACAGATGATGGTGGCCAGGTCGCCATCTGAGATGATGACTGAAGCCGATGCACTCCTCGCAACAGCCCCCACCTGCACATCTAAGTGGAGCTGAGAATCGAGTATGCCCAGAGTCAGACTACGAACCTGGGGGAGAAGAGGGTGGGGTGGGGTGGGGAAATCATATCAATGACAGGAGATGCTACCCCCACTGCCCTACCCACCATCATCATCTCAGTCTTGTTGGGATTCAACCTCAGTCGGTTTGCCCTCATCCAGTCCCTCACAGCTGCTAGACACCGGGTAAGCACTAAGACTGCTGGGTCTGGGTCCGATGAAAAGGAGAGGTAGAGTTGGGTGTCATCAGCATAATGATGACACTGCACCCTATACTGTCTCATGACCTCACAGAGCAGCTGCATATGCATGTTGAACAGGAGCAGGGACAGAATAGAACCTTGCGGGACCTCACACGTGAGGTCCCAGGGAGGAGAAGAACAATCCCCTAGCATTACTTGCTGAGTTCTTCCGGCCAGAAAAGTGTGGAACCATTCAAGAACAATCCCGCCCATCCCAGCTTGGTCCCACAGATGCGTCACCAACATCTCATGGTCAATGGTATCAAACGCAGCAGACAGATCTAACAAAATCATCAGGGTTGATCAATCTTGGTCTAATTTTCAGTGAAGCTTGTCAACCAAGGTCACGAGTGCAGTCTCAGGGCACAAGTGGAATGCATCTGGATGAAAGCTGAACTGCGTGGAATAAAGAACACGGACGCCATCCAGGTACCTCTTCAGCTGCTGAGCCACAACCCATTCAATAACCTTCCCTAGAAAGGGAAAGTTAGAGACAGGCTGATAACTGGCAAGGGAGTCAATGTCAAATGATGGCTTTTTAAACAGAGGCCGAACCACCGCCTCCTCAGCACTCTGCCCTTCCAAAGGGAGGCATTGACCACCCCCACCAGCAATGGCCCCAACGTCTCCTGACTGGCCTTAACCAGCCAGGACGGGCATGGGTCCAGTTCACAAAAGGTTGCCCTGATAGCCCCAAGAACGTCCTCTATGTTAGCAAGTGCTAACCACCGAAATTGATCCCACAAAATTGGACACGGTGGGGCTTCCACAGCCTCTGGGTCTCCCATTGTCATAAACGTGACATTGAAATCACAGTGAATATGAGCGATCTTATCTAAAAAGTAATCAGCAAACATGTCACAGGGGGCACTGGAAGATTCCAGTTCCAGCAGGAGTGAGGCTGGACTGACCAGCCCCTTCACCACACAGGAAAGCTCTGCTGGATGAGACTTTGCAGACACTGAGGGCAGCAAATAGCTCTTTATTTGCTGCCCACACAGCCACAGCATAGGCTCATAATTTCACTCTATGTTGCAACCAGTTGGCTTCAGTATGCGAACGATGCCACCATCACTCTAACCGCCACTCTTCAGGCGTCAGCTGCCTCAGACCCTCTGTAAAGGGAGTGGATGCCTAGGAGCCATCCAGTTTATTTATTTAATATATTTATTTATATTTTATTTATTTATTATTTATATAAAAAAAAATACCACCCCTCCTGCCCACAGGGCAGCCCGGGGCAGCGAACAACAAATATAAAAACAATAAAACAATTAAAACAATTTAAAAATCCACATATATGCAGGGGAAAAAACTCCCTCCCACCCTACCCCTAGCCAAAGGCCTAGTGGAACAGCCAGATCTTACATAAATGCCGAAATAACAGGAGAGTGGGGGCCAACCGAGCCTCCTCCAGGAGTGAATTCCACTGCACAGGGGCGGCTACCAAAAAAGATCTAACATTGGTGGCCACCCACCTCACCCCAGGAACCTCCAAAAAGACTCCCATGGACGATCTCAAAGGTTGGACGGGCACATGGGGAGTGAGGTGGTTCCATAGATAAGTAGCGCCCAGGATGTGAAGGACTTTAAAGGTTAAAACTAGCACCTTGAACCTGGTCCGGTGCTTTATAGGCAGCCGGTGCAGAGCCCGGAGCACTGGTGTCATGTGCTCCCTGCAGCCCGCCCCCATTAGGAGATGGGTCACTGCATTCTGCACCAGCTGCAGCCTCCAGCCCAGCTTCTTGGGCAGCCCCACGTAGAGTGCATTGCAGTAATCCATACTCAAGGTGATGAAGGCATGGATGACAGTGGCGAGGTCGGAGTCTGAGAGATAGGGCCAAAGCCACCGGAAAAGATGTAACTGCCAAAATGCACTCCCTGCCATGGTCACAACCAGAGATTCCAGGCTGAGCCATGGATTGAGGAGCACACCCAGACTCCACACTTGAGAGACCATGGGAGGGTGAACACCCCCCCCCCCAACAAGAGGAGATTCAACTACCTCCAGGCCCCCCGAGCTCTTGCCCACCAACATCACCTCCGTCTTGTCAGGATTCAATTGCAGATGTCTCAACTACATCAAAGCCCCACAGCTGACAGGCACTGGGAAAATAAGGAGTCTGCATGACCTGGGTTGATGTCCTCTGTCCCAAAAAGCTATGAGTTCATCAAGTGAACGGTCGTCAAGATCAGAGGGTAACTCCCCAAGAACATTCTGGAATCTCCCTGGCTTCATAAGTCTCTTGGGGCAAACCATCTGAATCGCTGCACCTCTCTGGGGGAAGATGTGCGCCAACAGACAGGCCAGCAGGAGGTAATGATCCATCTACGAGAAGGGCTTTGCTGACACTTTCCCCACCAATGGATCCCCTACCTCAAGGCCAGTGCAAAATATCAGGTCCAGGGTATGCTGCCCATCATGTGTCAGGCCGATGACCCTTTGAGACAAGTCAGTGATTGCCATGAACTCACACTCTGCCCCTCCAAGACTAGAGTCACTGTGGATATTGAAATCCCCCAAGACCAAGGTCTTTGGGGAGCTCAGCACCACCTCCATTCCAACACCAGCTCCGCTAGAGTGTGTAGGGATGTCACTGTACAGGACGGTGCATGGTATATCATAAGCACCCTTAATTTGTCTCTCGCCAAATCAATCACAAGATGGAGGCCCTCAATACCCAATATGACTTGCACCAGATACCTCCTCACAGCTCATGAATCCCTAAAAATCATGACTACACCCCCACCCCCCATCCCTCTGACCATGGCTGGTGCTGCACGGAGTACCCAACTGGAACAATTATTTGATTGGGGTTTTTATATGAACCGAGAAAGATTTCCAACAGCATGGCAGACAATAGCCCAATAAAACTGTGTGCTGTTACTGGCCAGTATATCGCTGTGAATGTGAGAAGCCAGGTGGTGGCAACTTGCAAAGACTGATTACCTTCACTTTGAATTTTTTACTATCACTTTCAATTTTCACTATAGGCACTCAATAAAAAGTATGTGGTTTGCTCAATAAGCTCCGCATTATGTGCATAGCAAAAGGTTATTTCCAGCTGCCAAGTGCTTGCAGGTATAAACCTCTGTGAATGGGCAGGGATAGCAGGCGCTGGACCGCCACTCGGAGTCATAGCCTGGAAGAAAGAAACAGTTGGTGCAGCTTCTTTGCTGTGGCTGTGAGTCATGACAGGGGGAAGGATACTGAGAACAGGGTTGGAGAGGTTGGTGGATGGAGTTTGGTGGGGAAAAACACCTGCACATGTATTAGACTTGTCCTGCTAAACCTGTGAATGGGGGCTGAGTGGAGACTGCCCGAACAGACAAGATGTTGCCAATTATGAGCCTCTACACATTAAAAAACTTGTGAGTGGAGACTTCAGGAACCAAACCCAGACTCCAGGGGGCTATTGTCTCCTTTGATAACACCCATTATCTCACTTGGGGTGAAATCCTGACCCATCACAGTCAAGGCATTATACAGCACTGTTACCACAGTGAGATTTTGCCAGATATAGAACATAGCTTGAGTAGGCTTTTACTCATCATTTTGTCTAGGTCTCCTCCACCTGCCAGATGACAATCTTAACTGTTCCACTCGCTATCTACATAACAGCTTACTGAAGTGTAAAGGTTACATTAAAAATACATAATGACATCAAATGCATATGTGCATGTTGGCAAGATGGTGAACAGTCTTCTGAGCCTGTTGTGCGCACAGAACATAATATAGGAAGGTATCCAAGTAAGTAAACATCAAATGAATGCTATTCATATTTGCAAGGATGACATTCCACAGGGAATTGGAAATAGGGGCTTTGGCATCAAAATAACAATGGCTACATGTGAGCTAAATGAAAATCTGCTGGTAGTAGTTTTTAAGGAGCTTTCAGCTAAAGGAATCCAAGATGCACAATCGTTAGGAACAGAGTGACACACAACGAGATTAAAGCATTAGTCTTTCTGAGGTGATCTTATGCCAAGTACTAAACTGTCCAGAATGTTGAAATACTTTTGCAATCAGGTTTTATTTCAGTATTGAGAATTGTCAGCAACACTTGTAATCTAAATGGTCTGAATCGTTCCGGTAAACGTCTAACTTTTTAGTAGTTAGTCGAGTCAATGTTAAAGATAACATATGTATTTGAAAGCTTATTCCACCTTTTCAATTTACGGTAAATATGTACACAATGGCAGGAGAGAGTTTTCCTGTTTCATTTTACTTCTTTCTCCAGCTTTCACAGCCATTGTATCACCTGTATCCTCATATTTTGCGGTATATTTTGCTGTGGGTCATGGGACTCTGTTTCCCAGCAGGAGACCAATGGAGTAGGATCCCAAATGAGACCCAAAACCTAGAAGCAGCAGGCAGCCAAGAATTTCCAAAGAAGATAATAGGCAATATATCCTCTCACTGACATGTAAAGAGCAGAAACAAAGGTATACAACAACAGTGGGTGTTTTTAGACAAGATGCTACCTCACATGGCTTCCAAGGAGCCACAGAACCCACTGCTCATCTGAAGGTGAAATGGTAGGATGAGCGCTCTTGTGAGCCACAGAGGACCTACTCTTGACCACACATAGGGCACTGCTGGGAAATCATGAGTGCTAGGGTGTGGGGGAGCCAAATAGTTCCATGGCAACAGGTGGCCACGGGACCCCTGCCTGTATGAACTGGGGCAGTTAGTAATGTCAGCAGATGGGTACACTGCTCATAGGCACTGTGCATGGGGGACATAGCTTTTGGAAGAACTGGCTGGGAGTGCAGGGGAGCCCTGGTTCCCGAGTGCTCGTGCTGGGGACATGTCAATTGCAAAGGCCAGCCTGGAGCACTTCCCCCTCCCCCATGGTCCATGGCAGAGGGAGTGCATAGCAGCTTGCCTCCATGGCCAGGTAGCCACACTGGGAGCCGCCTGTTTGAATCCCTTCCCATGCACCCCATCTGAGTGGGTGCTCTGCAGCAGTGCCATTCAGTGGCCATGGATGCCCTTCCCCCATCAGTTTGCTCACTTAACAAACACCCAGGTTGACTGAGTGCTCCCTCTGCAACAGATGAGGAACATACAGGATCAGGGGGGCTGGTTCTAGGTGTTTTGCCACAAACGGTGAACTAATTATTCCCCCAGCTCTTTCCTTGTTGCAAATTCCAGCCTGGTGCTACTTCAATGCTTCATTTGTAATAAATAAATAAATACAATCCATTTGTAATTTTTTTAAAAAACAATTAATTTTTTTTTAAAGTACGTTTATTTTTTAAAAAAAAAATAATTTAAAAAGGCCTGTCCCAGAAGCCATGCCTATGCCCCAAAGCCCAGAGCTTGTCAGATCATGGAAATGAACCCTATTCTCCAGCTAGCAACCCAACCACTGGACTAACCTGCCTTTCTTCAACTGAATGTAAAACAGGAGTTCTTGTGATTTTAATCTTGATGAAAACCAACTAATGCACCCAGGGGGGTGTTTCTGGCTTTACTTACCAACCCTGATATGGCCAATATTTATTTGTTTGTTTGTGTATTTAAATTTCTACCTTACCTTTCTCTAAGACTCAGGGTGACTTACAATATTAAAAAACACAAAATGCATTAAAATCCCTTTTAATAAACAAAACCCCACCCTTGCCCCTAAACGCGCACACCACAGCCCCTGCTTGCCAAACACTTTGCCAAAAAGAAAGGTTTTACACTGCCTCTGGGATATGTGCAGGCTTGAGCTCTGATGGACCTCTGGGGAGAAAAGAGTGCCACAATTCTGAGGGTATTTTCAGACATTACGAGATCACGCTCAACCACAGTCAATTCCCTGTGGTGGGGAATGCCCTCGTAACGTCTGTTGGGGAACCGGAAGTTCCCCCCCAGATGTTAACCACGCTCAATCCCCGCCGGGAATCTCATTCACCACGCGATCGGCTGAACCTGCGGGTCCGGCTCTAATTGCGTGGTGAATGAGATTCCCAGTGGGGATTCCGGGCCGTGGTCATTTCGGGCAGGCATTGCAGCCATATTGGCTGCGCCCCCCCCCCCCCCTCCCCAAAGGGNCCCCCGTCTCCCCAGAGGATGGGCGGTGGGGGAGGGTGGGGGCGTGCGGCTGCACGTTGCTCTGTGCAGTCCTGCCCCCTCCCTGATTACCCGCCGGGATCCCCCGGTATGTCTGTTAGCCGTGAAAGAGTGATCCCGGTGGGGAATCTAAGGGTTGTTTTCTCTGACGGGGCGAATGTCGCCCCGTCACATCTGAAAATACTCTGAGTCAGCAACTGATAACGTGTCTCTGCAAACCCTTCTCCTATGAATAAGATGGGCAGGGAGCTCTCCCAGATGACCATAGGGGTCATGGTGGAGCACTGTAGGAAAGGCAGTCTTTCAGACTTGTGGGGTCCAGTCTCCATTTAGGGCTTTAAAGGTCAAAATTAGTACCTTGAATTGTGCCCAGAAAGCTATAGGTAGCCAGTGCAGACTGTAAAGCACAAGTGTAATGTGCTCACTGCAACCTGTCCCTGAAATGAGCGGGGCCACATTCTGTACTAGCTGCAGCTTCCAAACAGTCATCAAGAGCAGCCTCACAAAGAGTGGATTGCAGTAACCTAGCCTTGAGGTAATGAAGGCATGGATGTTGGTGGCCAGATCTGAATTAGAAAGCAAATGCTGCAGCTTCCTCATCAAATGGAGTTGGTGAAAAACACGCCTGGGCCACTGCCACAACTTGATGTTCCAGGCACAGCAAGGGACCCAGAAGCACTCCAAGGCTGAGACCCTGGGTAACAAGAGGGGCTGGAACGCATCAAAGATAGGAGTCATAACCCCCTCCAAGTCACAAGGTCAGCCAGCCATTATCACTTCAGTCATGTCTGGATTCAGCTTCAAATGGCTCACCCTCATCTACAGCAGCTAGGCATTGGGTACGCGAAGCACAAAAATTGCAGTGCCTAGGCTGGATGAAAAAGAGAGCTAGAGCTGAGTGTCATCAGTATACTGATGGCACCTCACTCCCAAACCTCCAAATGATCCCATCTAGTGGCCTCAGCTACACATTGAATAAAAGGGGAGACAAGGTGGATCCCTGTGGAACACCACAGAAGAGTAGGAATGCGCAAACAGAACGCGGTTCAGATGTTCGGACATTCAGTCATTTAGTTTGAAACCCAAGTTCAGGCTCAGATGTTTGGTTCGGCGGAGTTCGGTTCAGCCGAATTTGCCCGAGCATCCGAAAATAGTCCTATCGATACTGAAATCGATACTGAATTCAAAGATCTTTTTTGGTATCATTTGGCCCTGGGACCACCCCTGGTCTCCACCCCTGGTGCCAGGAAGTCTGCTCCTCAGATGCCTCCCCCTTCCGGTCATGTTTTTCCCACCCAAAGTCATGTTTTCCCCGACCCCAAACTCATCCAAACTCACTCAAACATGACCAAACTGTTTGGCTGTTTTCAAGTTCGGTTCAGACGTTCGGTTCAAATGTTCAGTTAGGAAGTTCGAACAGACCGAGTTCGGGCCAAACTCTGAACATCCGAAGCGCATTCGCACATCCCTACAGAAGAGGTCCCAGGGGGATGATGAGCAATCACCACCTGCTGTGTTCACCACCTGCTGGTTCGTCCCTTACAGGAATGAACAGAACCATTCAAGAACAGTCTCACGCAAACCTGCTGATCCTGCAGTTGTGTCAGCAACATCTTATGATCAATCGTATCAAAGGCCACAGAGGTAGGGATGGGCAAACAGATCGCGGTTCAGGTTCGGCCGTTGGGTTCGGTTTGCCCGTTCGGTTTGGCTGTTCAGTTCAATCGCCGCATTTGGGTTCGGTCATTCGGTTCAGTCCTGTTCAGTTTGGGCATTCAGAAAAAGGCTCTCTGTTTGAGGAATGATGGCCCCAGACCCATGACGGTGGGTCCTGGGGCTAGAGTGGCAGCTTAAATATTTCCAGGGGGGAGGCAATCAAGGGGGGAGGCAATCAGTTTTGTTTCTTGCTGCGCCTGCCTCACCGCAAGCCCCATTGACTCCATGCAGTCTAGCCCATGGCCAATCTCAGGCTGGAAAGCCAGTGGTCTGAGGCAAAAAGGGATGGTGATTGGGCAGGCTGACTGCTACTCCAAGCCTCTCCACCCCTGTTGCCTGGAAGTCTGCTCCTCAGCTGACTCCCCCTCCCTCTCATGTTTTGCCTTCCAGTGACACATTTTTGCCACCTGAACGCTATCTGAACTGACCAAACTGTTCGGTCATTTCAACATTCGGAATTGAGTTCGGTTCGGTCAGTTCATGTTCGAATTCGGGTTCGGTCGTCCGAACAGGCCGAGTTCGAGCCAAACTCCGAACTTCCAAACCGCGTTCGTCCATCCCTACGGAGAGGTCTAACGATCAACAGGGCATGATTTCTTGGTTCTCAGTATATTATTGGAGGTCCTGGTCCTGAGTATGGGGGATTCCAGGCGATCCTATCTGCCACCACTCCCAGCAGCACTGCAGATGGGGATTGACCCAATCTGGGAAAAATGTCAGTGGTGGTGAGAGAGTGCAAGGATGGAGGGAGACTGGGGATAAAGGGGACACTGGGGCAAATGGAGAGGTTTCTGAGGGACTTGGAGGCAGTGACCCCTCAGACCTCCCTTTCAGAGAATTCTGGTTACAGTCCTGGTGGTGGGTCCCCTAATAATCAGTTGGAATAGGCCCAATAAGGTGTAACTGCTATTGGTTAATGCTTGATGGAATAACGTGGTGGCATAGGAGCTGTTCTTTCCCTAGTGTGAGCTTATACCATCCCTTTGTTATTATCATGAGGACTGAGCATTTTCAATATAAGTAGATGCGAACACGACGCTTTATGAAAGCAAAAAGCATTTAGCTCCTTAGAATACTTGAAAATGTGTTTCAGATAATTGGATTTAAACGAAATAAAACTTTTTAAAAAACCATTTACAGTACTTCTGCCGTTTTGCTCTTTTATATTTTCTTCCCCTCATGGGACACCAACTATTGTATTTTATCAGTCACTTTCCTTCACTCATTTCTTTTAGTCTTCCCCATTTATATTCCACATATGTCTTATTTGGGGTTTAACACTTTGCTTCTAACACTCTGGGCTTCAACTGTTATTTCTAAAGCTAGACAATTTCCTTTGTTACTCTGTCCTAGATTTGACTTAGAATCTAATTTCTAATTAAAATGAAGTGTTTCAGTTTTCCTTAATGCTGCAAGGGACTGCATAGAAATTTCAATCCGTACGGCCAATTTAATGCTTACATCTGAGGGTTGTTTTTTTTTCAGGCCTGCCGAGATTGGAGACTTCTGATGGATAATCTTTCATACTGAAAAATGAATCCAGCTGGGGTACCTCTAAGGTCTGGCAGTGTGCGGTCTGTTAAATAGCCTACAATTTAACTAAATTCTTATTACTATATTCAAAGGTAATAGGATTACTCAAACCATGTTAAGCATGGTGAATTTCAGAATATATTTATTTGGAAATATAGAAGCTGTATACTCTGATGAATGTACAAACCACACACTGATCTGGAAGGGGTTATTGAGCCACTGTTGTACAAAGAACCCCAATTCCTAGACTTTAGGGGTGAAAATTGAACAGGTGGCAACCCACTTAGTGAGGAAAAAATGAATATAATAATAATCTTTATTTTTATATAGATTATATAATCTATATATATAGATGCCCCCCGCCATGGCACTCGGAGTGCTTTACATATAACTAACACAACTTTTTAATCCTTACAATGACCCTGTGAGGCAGGTTAGGCTGAAAGAATAATGTGACTGGTCCAAGGTCACCCAGTGAGTTAGTGGCTAAGGCGAGACTAGAGGGCACTTAGCCATTACACCACACTGGCTTTTTTTTTCTTTTCTTTTTCTTTTAAGACAAGAACTTCTTTTTTTTTTTTTCTTTTAAGAAAGAAGCCTGACTAGGATCAGTAAACAAATCGATTGCTGTCTGCCAAAGTGTCTCACTCTAAAGAAAGTTAGGCCTGGGATAGGCCTGTCATTTTGTACATAAGAAGAGCATGTTGTCTTTTATAGCCTCTCTCAGGGAATTTTAGCCTGAGCCACAGCACCCACAGGAATGCTCTGTGCGTGGTCATGAGTGGCTGCTGCATGGGTCAGGGGAGCGTGCCTCCCCAGGCACCACCATCACATGAGCAGTTTATTTATTTATTTTATAAATTTTTACCCCGCCCCTCTTGCCATGCAGCTCGGGGCGGCTTCCAAACAGTTGGATGCGTGGTTGAGGGGGAGGGGGATGCATGTACACATCTCATTTAAAAACACCCTACATCTCTCATTGAGTGCTGTGGCTGAGAAAAAGAACTCCATGACACCTGATAAGGGTAACAGTTCTTAATAAACATCTGACCTAGGACTGTGAAGCTGTTGTCATTCAGACTCAGGAGTGAAACTGCCACAGTTGATGGAGAAGGCAGGGAGGACCCAAGTCCAAGGGAAGCAGGAAGCCAGGGAGATTCAGGTCATCAGTCATCCCAAGTCTTGCAGTAATGGGCTTGAGGGTTTTGTGTTTCAGAAGATAGATGTATACAGGAAGTTTCTGTGGGTGTTTGAGAATGAACAGCAGTAGTTCCAGAAGCCTGTGGCTCAGAAACAGGGGCTAATGCAGGATATGGTACAGTAGGTGTTGTTTTATTTGCAACTAGAAGGGGACCTGGGAGTTTTTCTGTAGACACTGCTGTGATACTAGCAGTCAGGTTGATGAAGTTCTCTGAGACAAGGGGTAATTTCAGCCGTTACGGCCAGGCGCTTTCACCATGGACCGTGGGGTGGTTCAGACCATGCCCGGGGGTGAAGGGACACGCCAACAGACGTGCACCCTATTGCCCCTGGCCGTGGTCTGAACCACCCCATGGCCCATGGTGAAAGCGCCCAGCCATAACGTCGAAAGCGGTTCCCCCCCTGCCCCCTGCGTTCCCTGGCGGCCCTCCCACCTCCTGACGGAAGCAGCAGTGGCCAATTCAGCCGCTGCCACAACCACAGGTGGGAGTGAAAGCCATTGACCGCGGTGAATGGTAAGTAACCAGACATTACTTTCCATTCACCATGGCCGTGGTGGCCTTTCACCACACTTCTCGACTCCTCGCATCGGAGGTCCAGAAGTGTGGTGAATGCAAACACGGGCCGCGTTTGACTGTGGTGCACATCTGGTGGTGAGCCAACAGACGTGCACCACAGTCAAACGTGACCCGTGTTTGACTGTGGTTCAGCCGGGGTGAATTTCAGACACGTAACGTCTGACATCACCCAAGGTTATAAATGATCTGGAGGCCTTTCTAGTCACAATCAAATAGGTGGTGATGACTGCTTGAACAATGGCCTTTCTATATGACAGTGCTAGACCAGGCTGTATATAAGTATCTTGAGTTGCAGCTTCCCAGCATTATGCCTAGGTCAAATATTTTATTTGAATGGCCTCAGACCATGAAAAAAACCTATTTTTAATGATTCCAGGAGGATAAATATATTATAGGAGTCAGGCATTGTGTGGTGGCCCAAAAACTACAGGGCCCCCACATTTATTTATTTATTTGTTTGTTTGTTTATTGCAACCTTTACCCTGCACCCATCCTGCCACAGGCAGCTTGGGGTGGTTAACGTAAGAATTTCAAAATAGAAATGTAAAACTTCATAAAAGCAACTAAAACACCATAAACAACATTATATAAGCTATAAATATCAGTAGAGATAAAAAAAAATCCCACCCCCCCCTAGCCCTACCCCCCACCCACAACCCATCTTCTGCACCCAATGCTCGGTGGAAGAGCCAGGTCTTACCCTGTTGTGGGAAGGAGGGAAAGTCCAGGTACAGTCTGACGAACCTTAACCAGAAGGGAGTTTCACAGCCTCAGAGCGGCCACCGAGATCGCCCTCCCCATCTTAGCCACCCAAGATACCCAGGGACCTCGAGAAAGGCTCTCCTGGATGACAGCAGAGGCCGATCCAGAACCTGGGTAATGAGGCAGTCCCATAGATAGGCTGGGTCCAGACCGTTAAGGGCTTTATATGTTAAAACCAACACCTTGAATTATAACCTGAAGACTATAGGCAGCCAGTGCAATGAACAGAGCACTGGTGTTATGTGCTCTTGGTGACCCACCCCAGTAAGGAGACAGGCTGCTATGTTCTGCACCAGCTGCACTCTCTAAACCATCACCATGGGTAGCCCAAAAAGTGCATTGCAGTAATCCAGTCTTGAGGTGATGAAGGCATGGAGGATTGTGGCCAGGTCGGAGTCTGAGATATATGACCAAAGTCGCCGTATCACGTGTAATTGACCAAAGGTGCTCCTCACCACAGTCACCACCTGGACATCCAGTTGGAGCTGTGCTTTGAGGAGCACCCCAAGAGTCTGAACCTTAGGGGACAGTACAGAGAGATCCCTATTGACGATAGGGGTTACCAACTCCCTAGCCCCACCCACCAACATCACCTCCATCTTGTCAAGGTTCAACTTCAGGTGATTCACCCACATCCATCCCCCCCAGCTGCCAGACATTGGGTAAGCACTAAGATTGCCGGGCCTGGGTCAGCTGAAAAAGAGAGGTATAAGTGGGTGTCGTCAGCATACTGATGACACCATACATCAAACCCTCTCACGATCTCACCAAATGGCTGCATATACACATTGAACAAGAGAGGGGACAGAAGCAAACCTTGCAGCACTCCATGCATGAGGTCCTGGGGAGATGAAGAACAGTCCCCCAGCACCACCCACTGAGTCATCGCAGACAGGAAAGAGCGGAACCTTTCAAGAACAATTCCGCCCACCCGCCCACCCCTGCCAGGTTTTGCAAGTGAGCCACCAACATCTCATGATCAACTGTACAAATGCAGCTGGCAGATCTAATAGGATCAACAAGGTCGACCGACCTCGAACCAGCTCACGGTGAAGGCCATCGACAAAGGCCACAAGCACAGTCTCAGTGTCATGACCCAGATGAAAGCCATTCTGTGAGGGATCAAGAAAACAGATACAGCCCAGATGCCCTTAAAGTTACCCATTAAGTAACCTTCCCTAAAAAGGGAAGGTTAGAAACAGGCCGATAGCTGGTGAGGGAGTCAACGTCAAGTGATGGTTTCTTGAGCAAAGGCTGCACCACTGCCTCCTTAAGATGCTCCAGAACTCTGCCCTCCTGAAGGGAAGCATTGACCACCCCAGCCAGCAATCGCCTCAGTTTCTCCTGGCTGGTCTTAACCATTCATGATGGGCAGGGATCTAATTCACAAAATGTAGCTCTAACAGTCCCAATGACATCCCCCACATCAGTGGGTGACACTGACTGAAATTGATCCCACAAAATCAGACCGGATGGAGCATCCATAACCTCTGGTTCTCCTACCACTGCAAATGCAGCATCAAAGTCGAGGTGAATGAAATAGAGGTATGCACCAGGGACCCATATACTTTTTATTTTTGTTATTTAAATCTGTTTTTGTTTTCATAAATATCTAATTTTTATTTTTGTTTTTGCTTTTGTTTTAGCTTTCCATTGGTTTTAATGGAAAACACATTTTTTGCTGTACCTTTTTATTTTTCATTATATGTGGCTAAAACTTTGAGTGATTATAACTCCAATTAGAAGGCATTAAGTGTACCAAATTCCAAAAAGATTGGGTAAAGGAATCCAATGTTATAAGCAGTTGAATTATATTATTTTGGAAAAATCTTCATAGACATTCTTAGCTGTAAAATTCTTTGCCTCGCATTTAATGTAGATGAAACTTGGCAAGTTTATATCCCTTCCCAGATTTACTATCTCTGACAACTTTTGGAAGGATTGGATAAAGGGTTCTGTTGGTATAAGCAATTAACATATAAATGTATGTCTGACTGTAACATGTTTGCAGTCTAACCAGTGTACATGAAATTTGGCAGGGCTGTATATCACACTTTCACGATTATCTATGCAAAATATCAGAAAGATGTTATAAAGTGTCCCACTTTTATATGCCTGCACAGCATATGCAGAGAAGGAGCCTATGCCAGAGATTCTCTTACGTGTCACTGTGGTAAAAGATCGGTTTGTGATGCCAATTGGTCAGCAAAAATGTCAACCAAATATCCTCATTCTGTGCTGTCACCATCCTAACATCTCTCCCCCACTTGTTACCAGGAAGTTTGAAGCATCTGTTTAGGAAAGAGCCAGTAGAGATTCTTTTATGTCCCCTTTCACAGTGCTGTAGGATGTGATTGTGATGATAATTGGGCAGCCTGGGCGTGTAAACTATGGGTATTTTCAGACGTTACGAGATCACAGTGAACCACGGTGAATACCCACCTGTGGTCACTGTGGCTCGAACGTCTGTTTGGCGGCCGCCAGATGTTCGCCACGGTCAATACCCGCATGGGGTCAATTTGAACCACGCTTCCCGGGCTAGCCGGGGGAATGTCCCGGGAAGCGTGGTCAAAAAGATCCCCAGCGGGGATCAAGAAAAAGTAACGTCTGGCCAGTTGCTGCGGCCCGGTTGCCGCGCGGCCCCGCCCCGTCCCAGGTTCCCCGCCGGGATCCCCCCGGCACGTCTGATATGGCGTGATGGGGTGACCCCGGCGGGGAACTAATGGGTTGTTTTCAGTACGGGGCCAAGCGGCCCCGTAACGTCTGAAAATACCCATAGTATCCTGCTTTCTGGAATGCTATCCCCAAACTCCCAGTTTGTCCCTTCTATGCCCACCTCGAAGCCACTACAGATTGGTCCTATAAAGCTGGAAGCATGCGGTAATTGGTCACTGAATGTGTCTGTCAGTCTTTTGGGTTTCTCCCCATCCTCCCTCCTACAGCCTCCCTCCCCCTGCCATGCCAGGTGTCTGCCTTTGACTGGCACTGCATGTGCTGCTATTTATCTGAATAATGGACTTCAATTGCTTATAAAATTGGTTTCCTTTATCAAATTGTCCTGTATTTTGGTAGAGATGATACAGAAGGTATGTGATACATTCCTGCCAAATGCATTGTAAACAGGATGGAATATAAAAATGTACAGCTGGAAATGTATTTTCAAGTTAATGTCTTATACCATCAGGACCCTTTATTCAAGTGTTTTTATATTGTTGTTTTTATGGTTTTGTTAGCCGCTCTGGGCTACTGAGGTGGGGAGAGTGGGATAAAAATTAGTTAAATAAATAATAAATAAATAAATTTATCAAATCTTTCTGGAAATTGGCAGGAGTGTTAATCTTATGGAGGGACATAATATTCACAGGTTTCATGTAAATTGGATGGAAGATAAAGTCGTTGTAGTCATGAATGTTTATGGAGTTTTTCTTAAAATCACAATATTCAATTGCTTCTAAAATTAGTTCCCTTTATCTAATCGTTTTGATAATTGGTACACATAGTGCCCTCCATTGGGGGTACAATATCTCCAAGATTCATCAGAATTGAATAAGAATAAAAAAAGGTATAGGTGGAAACACATATTACAGTTTTTTCCCTTTATTTTAAAAAATGTTGGTTTTCTTTCTATTTTTGTTATTATTATTTATCGTTTTCCTTATTGGAAAAATGATGAAAACAACAATTTTCATTATCATTATTATAATAACAAAAATGACATGCACACCCCTAGAATGCAATCAAATTTATCCACAAAATAGTCAAACAAGTCACAGTGAGCCCTGGAACACATCCTTCCAGGTGGAGGGAGGCCAGACTGACCATCCCCCTCACCACTAGGGTTGAAACAGCAAGTCACCATGGTAGATGTTTCCAAAAGAAAGAGCCCTTCCACAATGAGTGGCACAATGTGACAGAGATGTTTGCTCCACTACTTTTGTCTATGATCTTCCGCAGTTTCCACCGGCACTTTCTGACATGCTGTGATAGTGCAAAAGTAGTGGACCAATGTTTCTTCTGACACTTTCCAAGATTATTCCTACACTTTCTGAGATTATTCTGACAGTTTCCAACACATTCCAATAATTCCATAATTCCAACATTGTGAAGTAAAGGACTGTATTAACAAAATGCCGGTGGAAAAACTGCTGAAAGTCATGGGCAATTCCGAAATGGCGGAATGAAATATCAGCATGGAAAAAAGAGGTGCTGCTTCAGTCCTACTCACCACCCAGAAAAGCTCAGCTGGACAAGACTTAGTGGATGCTATGGAAGCAGCAAAGAACCTCTTCTTTGTTGTTCATGCAGCCCCCACTTAGGTCTTTAAACTAACTCTATGCATAATCTTTCATCTTCAGTCTGACTAAAACACCACCGTCACCTCCCCTCCTGCTTCAGCCACCACAGATTCTCCATATACCATGGGTATCTGCATTACCTATGCCCAGGGAGAGGATGTCTGGGAGCCATCCGGTTGATGGCCTCAGCAAGCTATTCTAGAGGGCCACAAGACCATTCTGTGAGTGGTCATCAAGGTCACGGGGTAACTCCCTGAGCGCGGTGTGGAACTGATTCAGTTCCATAAGCCTCCATGGGCAGAACAGCCTCTGGACGTGTGGACTGCGGAGTTGCGGACCACATATTGTGGCTTAAGCCAATGATCACCCTTTTCAACTTATAATATGGTCTAACTCTGTCTGGAAACATTAGGTAGTGGCAAAAGGCCGATGATAATACCATTAATCTTCAACAAATTTACATGAATACTGAACCCTACTCAAGTGTGCAGAAACAGCTGACTGATGTGAATACACAGGGCAGAGTATTTTGGACCAAAGCTAGGAACAGAAGATTCTAGAAATGTTCAGTTGTCATCCAAAACCAATTAAGAAGAGCCTGCCTTAGGAGAGAATCCCATGATCCCATAAGTAGTAGAGGTAGGCAGAGCCTGAGTCAGAACAAGAGAGTTCTAGCCAACAGGAGTCTTTCTCCATCTTCCAATAAGCAGAGGAGCCAACAATAAATAACTCTGGTGAAAGAACCAAGAAGGATGAAATGCTCATGCTTGTGGGAAAATGGGGAAGGGCTAGGAACAGACACTAATGGAGAAAGGACAGGCTGTAGGAACCTGCTATACAACAATGTGCAGAAAGGAGTTACATGGGTACTGGGAGTTTTCCAGGCATTACTACAAGTTTATGTACACAATGCTGGGTTCTAAATTAGGAGTTACCACTCAGGAAAAGGACCTTGGTGTCACTGTGGACAATACATTGAAATCCTTAGCTCGGTGTGCGGCGGCCGTCTGTCAGTGGGGAGGGGGGAAGGGAGGAAAGTTCTCACTCGTGTCACCTTACACGCCCCACTCACACTACAGTGCTGGCAAGACAATGAGGAGGGAAAATGCCCGTCACTATAGTGGTTGAGCCTATACAGTCTCAAAGAGGCTAGGCTCCTATTATCATTCGG
This sequence comes from Sphenodon punctatus, assembly GCA_003113815.1. Lineage (NCBI taxonomy): Eukaryota > Metazoa > Chordata > Lepidosauria > Sphenodontia > Sphenodontidae > Sphenodon > Sphenodon punctatus. The sequence goes on along the minus strand of QEPC01004630.1, from coordinate 490,778 downwards.
CGGTGAGCACCTGAGCAGATCTATGCCCCACTGCTCACCACACAAACCCACGCCCAATTGTTCGCCCAAGAAGGGGGCAGGGAAGTTCAGTGAAAGGGAGTGAGGGCTGGAATGCAGTGACCTAGAAGAAAGGGGGAGGAGTAGTACCCTCACACACAGCCAGGGGGAGGAGGTCCCAGGAAGGGGGGGAGAGAGGCACACAGTCGCACAAGCACTCACCTTTCACACCCGCAAGTACACTAGGGAAGGAATAATAACAGGAAATCACACAATAACACACGATACTCTTAACAATAACAAGGATCCAAATATCACGTACTAGGGGCCAGTTTCTCACAAGTATTACTGGTGCTGAGCGCCTCCCAGCATTGGCTAATATGCTGATAGCTCCACCCCTGATGTGCCATCAGCCGCGCAGAGTGGCGTGGCTGCGTAGGTCCCGCTCCTCCGTTTTGCGTGCCTGCTGAAGGCAAAACTATGTCGTCGTCACATGGTTGCACCGCCTCTGACGCCATTGACAGCTGCGGTGTGGCTGGTGGAGCGATCCGGGCTGGAGCAGGAGCTTCAGAAGCAGCTGCGGGGGCAGGCTGTCTAGCGTGCCTCCACCCTGCGTGCCTGACACCATAAAAATCAAACAAACAGAATTTTAGAAATTGTTCATAAAGGGATAGAGAATAAAACTGAAAATACCTTAACACCACTATATAAATCTATGATGCGACTTTACCTTTAATAGTGTGTGCAGTTCTGGTCGCCCCCATCTCAAAAAAGATATAGTAGAAATAGAAAAGGGACAAAGAAGGGCAACAAAAATGACAAGGGGTATGGAACAGCTCCCCTATGGAGAGAGGCTGAATAGGTTGGGGCTCTTCAGCTTGGACAAGAGACAACTGAGAGGGGATATGATAGACGTTTATACAATTAGGACAAAAAGAATTACAACCCTAAGACCAGGCGTGAAATAACCATTGCCTCAAAGTATATAAATACTACACCCAAACATACAAAATATTTGTCTTAGCATAATAAATATAATATGTACTTAAATATATAAATTTTTCATTTCAAATCAAACCCAGCTAAGGAAAAAAAAAATACAATTATAATTTATACAATTATGAGTGGGATGGAACAAGTAAATAGGGAATGGTTATTTACCTTCTCAAATAGTACGAGAACTAGGAGACACTCCATGAAACTAACAAGTAGCAAATTTAAAACAAATATAAGGAAGTATTTTTTTCACTCAACACACAAATAAGTTGTGTAATTTTTTGCCAGAAGATGTGGTCAATGCCAGTAGTATAGCTGGGTTTTAAAAAAGATTTTGATAAGTTTCTGGAAGATAGGGCCATTAGCAGCTATTAGCTGGGTAGGTTTGGGGAATGTAACTCTTACTGTCGGGAACTGGAGGTGTACAACAGGGAATGGATTGCCCCATTGTGACCTGTTGGGTACTTCTTCCAAATGACCAAGATTAGCCATTGTCAGAGGTGCTGGGCTCAATAGACCATTGGTCTGTCCCAGTATGATAGATCTTATGTTCTTTTACCTGCCTACCTGAGAAACCTACTGCAAAGAAGCCAGTGTGGTAGAGTGACTAAGTGCACAGTCCCTGGACCGGGAGGTAGGGAGTGGTCCTGGTTTAAGTCTTGCCTTAGCCAGAAACTCCCTAGGTGGCCTTGGGCCAATCACAATGTTCTCTCAGCCTAAGCTACTTCTCAGGGTTGTTGTTACCATTAAAAGTTGTGTTAATTAGCTCTATGTGATGCGCTCTGACGGCCATGGGGATGCTATCTTAAAAAAAATGTTTTAAAGCCTTTGTTAAAGACAGCACACAGATATAAAAAAGTTGACTGGCTTGCAGTATGTGAAAAGACATCCCCACCACTAAAAAATTATTCACACAGGGCACCAGCATCATAAACTCCTTAGCCTGGTGAACGGGTTTATGGATGTCTCTGAAGCAGGACTCAGGACAGCATTATTGCAGATCAGGAACAGTGCTGTGTTTCAGTAGAAGCACGTGACGTTCGGCTAGAGCTGAAATAAGTATATGCTACTGCACAGTATCTCTCTGGCTATTGCAATATTCAGATAGATACTGAATGGTATCTGGTTAGCATTTGAGAATATCCAGTTAACCGCATTACTGTTTATGAAATTACCATTTAATTACCGCTTGCTCATTTGTTTTTTGTTGTTGTTTTGTTTTTTTAATTTCTTGATTTTTATTTTATCCTTCAACGTGTTAACAATATTACATTTGTTTTTCTGGTTCTTAAACATGTGCCTTTGTGTCCCCCCTCCACTGTGCCCTCCCCCCCACCAACTCCTGTGTTTATTGTCCATTGCACGTTCTGTCTTCCTTCTCTCTTTTTCACTAGTGTCAGTTTAGTCACAGCAAAAAGTCAAACAGGTAAGTACGTTGATCATCTTCCGTTTCTGATTTCTGCATCCGTTCCAAACATTGGAACCACTTGGCATTAAAGTCCTTTGTCTTGTCTTTGATGGTCGCCATGACTTTTTCCATGGAAAATAAGTACCACATGTTGTTCATCCATGCTTGAGTGCCTGGTACCCGTTCCTCGATCCAGTATTGTAGTATTGCTTTTAGTACTGCAGCTATTATTGTGGTGCAAATAGGGTTTTTGCTCTTTAATAGAGGTATGGAAGGACATAACCCAAGCAGAGCTATCTCAGGTTTGAATGGTATTGTCCCCTTTGTTATACTCTGCATGTTTTCCCATACCATTGACCAAAACCTTTGTATCCTGGGGCATTTCCACCACATGTGTAAATACGTCGCCTTTTGTCCACACCCCCTTACACACTTATCTGTACCTTTACCCCTAATTTTATATAATCTACTTGGGCCCAAATAGTAGAACATGATGGTTTTAATGACCGGTTCCCATACCTCTAATGAACCTGAACACTCTCTCATGCGTGTCTTAATCTCCTCCTTTTGCCTCTCTTCCCATTTTTCTCCCAATAGTTTTTCCCATTTGTTAATGTAACCCGGTTCCTCCCTATACCAACGCTTGCTCATTTATTTATTTATTTATTTTAACTCCTTCCATCCCTCGACCTGGTTCAGTAACACAGTAATGCTTTAAACAGTAAATCTGTAAATAGTAGTATTAAGTATTATGGTTTGGCAGTTAACTTCCTTGGTAGCCAGATAGTTACTGGATAAGAGCCAAATTATCTGCAATACCAGATATGTATTAACTGCAGATAATAAAATTGCTACCCATTGCAGCAGTTAATTATTGTCTTTCTTTTGTTATTCTTCTGTTAAAAAGCACCTACTCAGAGAACAGAAACAGAACAATGAGACTTAGTCACGTAGCCGCATGCCATGAATAACAAATTGTGACTAGTCAAAATGAACAGCCTAAAAACGATTCACTTAAATATTTACAAGAAACAAGTTTGTTTAATTAAAATCTGTATGGAAACGATTCACCATCCTAACAAGGTGATTAAATTGGTAATGAATATTGCTCACAATAACATCATTTGAATTGCTGTCCCTGAGATTGACTAGCTGCCGGATGGATTTAAAGCGATCCAGGTAATAGGCATTACGGGGTGATTAATAGCAGGAAAGATGTTTTTCCCCAGTATCTCTGGCAGTAAGGAAATGGAAGTTTCTTATCTTCCTCATGGGAGACAACACCATCTTAGAATAATTTTGTCCATTAAGGCTAAAACCATTGCCGTGACAAGGAATTTCACAGGAAGAAATACAGAATTTGTCACCATGTCTAAAGAAAGACATCTGCACCAAGCAGTAAAAGGTATAAACCAAGGTATGATGGGATAGCATACTAGTAGTACACTTTGCAGGTGCAAGCTATACTTTAGGCTTATGGGGAATGTCTCAGAAGAGATTATCCCACACAGCAATGGATTATGGCCCTTTTTATACAGGGGGCACCCATGCATGGAAACTGAGTGTTCATGCGTGAGTGCTGCCCATGTAAATCCCGTGGGAGGGCTGCATGCGCTCATATTCCTGTGAATGTGCATGCACACCCACCTCCACCCATCCCCCACGCATGGAGCACCTGGTGAAAACAGCAGTTGCTCCGTGCATGTAGATGGGTGTAGATGAGTGTGCACCCACCACACACGTACTGCAGTGACCCCCACATGCCACAAACCCTGTATAAAGGGCCCTTATTTGCACTAATGGAATGGCAAATTCTTAAACAATAAACACTGGGTGAAAACAGAGATAATGCTAACTCCACTTGAACACCATTTTGACATTACTTATGCATGTTGTAGGGCTCTATTGGCGCCCTATCCAACACTGCAACATACATAAGAAATAATAAAGCAGCGTTAAAGTGGAGTTAGCATCATCTCTGTTTTCACTCATATGGAACAAGTTATAAAGTCCTCAGATTAATGTCCCACCTCACAGCCACACCGCATCTCCCTACCAGTCTTCCATCTGTTCTAGCATCCCAATCTCCTTCCAAACCTGATGACACAGCTTCCACACCTATCTACCCATGTCATCCTAACATTTAGCCCTACCACTTCCTGACTACATGCAGTTCCCAAAAGAGCACACAGAATCTCCAAGCAATCCCATGCAACTGGCAGCTAAGCACCTTTTACCTTCCCATCAACCTTGAATATTTTCTAGTCTGTGTGCTCTGCACAGTTACCATAGCACGCTTCTGCCACTGCTTGAGGAAGGGTGTATTGATTGAAAGTTGAAATTAAAACAGTCTCATGCAAAGTAGCTGCATGTAGGAAAATTATATGGTAGCTAATTTGCATAAATGTTACACATGGAGGTAAACAAAAGTACTAGTGTAGGGCTAATAGACATGTTAGTCTTGAGTCAGGAAGAAGAACAGGCTGGATTGTACCTTACAGCTTATTCAATGAAAGGAGGCATGATATTTTGTAAGTGATAGCTTGCTTCTTCTGCTGACCTTTCTCCTCGTGACGGGAGTCAGTAAGTGTAAGTAGAATGCATGTAATCACCCATGGCAACAGAGTTTTGTGGAAAGCTGAAACAAATATCTTTTGAAAGTACTGAATTTGACCAACTTTACCTATTTTTATTTGTCTGTGCAAAGCAAAATTGGAGGTAACATTCTACAGTATTCCTTTGAAAAAAAAATTGGTTGGTTATTGTATCCGTACATTGGTATTTGGTAATTCATATGTTCAGTACTTGGGTACTTTGTCATATAGTACTCCATTTTCTTTGTTTACTTCATTCACTATGTTTTCTGGTACTTTGTGAGTTTTGGTGGTAGTATTTGCTCTTTTTAAAACAAAGTTTAATGTGAAGTTGACTTTGATCTGTGCTACGTAATTCAGGAGAGACTCAAAAAATTACCAAAAAGCTGAATAGTGTGCAAAGGAACTAAACGGAAGTGTGCAAAGTAACCAAAACTAATGAAGTACTACATATCAAAGTAAATTAAGTACCTAATACTGACCTAGTGCTGAGCTGATGAGCAGCCAGAGTGACTAAAGTACCTAATACTGGCCCACCAAATCATCCAAGTGATGAATTTTCGTCGCAATAAACGTGGATATTTGACTGTGGAAACAAATATGCACATTGCATTTATGAATCAGGGACTAGTTTTATAAGAAAGATTCCTCCCTTTGTCCCACACACTAATGACTGTTCCGTGAAATCCAGAAATAGAGTGCGACCGCGATGTTGGTCCCAAGTGACAGAGAGACAAAGTGGTTTAAATGTTATCTTTTATTGGACCAACTGTTGTTGGTGGAAATAAGCATGCTTTCAGGCCACACGGGGCCCTTCCTTAGGCATGTAGCTTAGTCAATAGAAATATATAAACTGAGCAAATGTAGAACAGATACGCATGAGACCTCTATTTCTCCAGCCACTACAAATATATGTACTACCTTACAGTTACTGCATTTTTAATTTCTGTTATCCTCTATACCAAATTCCTAGATCATTCTAACCATTTTATCACCCTGTCAGCTGAATGCCCAACCATTGTGGGAGTTCACATACTGTGAACCAAGTTCCTTTGATATGTGTACTCCCTTCCTCTGATAAGCTCTTCCTTTCTCTTCTATGCCAATATATAATTTTACAGCTGTTTGGCATCTCTCTCTCTCTTACCACCCCCCCCACCACCTTGTTCTATCCACTCCCACCCATTCCATGCCCCCTCATATATACCTGCTCTACATTTGCTCAGTTTATATATTTCTACTGGCTATGCTACACATCTGAGGAAGGGCCCTGTGTGGCCTGAAAGTGTGCTTATTTCCACCAACAACAGTTGGTCCAATAAAAGATATCCTTTGAACCAAGTTGTTTCTCTTTTTGTTCAGTGAAAGTCATGCTGCTGGTGCTGTATAAATAATTAATAATAATAATTCAAATTGCTTTGTTTAAATTGTTTAAATTAAAAAATGAAATAAAGCTTTGAAATAAAACAAATCTGGAAGAGAAAAACAAACAAACCCAAAACCTACAACCCCTGTTCCTCTACCCTAGTGAATGAAATGGGTGAAAAAATATTTCTTTGGAATTTTATTATTTATTTTCAAAAAGGGACTTGTTTCCTATTTTGCTACTTTAGAAGTAACCTTCCCTTCCTTTCCACGCAGCTCATGGATAGCTGTTGGGTTGCAGCTACCAATGAGTTGTAATGTATAAAAGAGTGTGTATGGTCCAATAACTTGATGACCGTTCGCACGATGACCTCATTGTCTTCTGGAACAACTTGTTGACTGAGGTCATTGACTGAATAGTTCCCAGGCGTTCGCTTCCGGAATGCCAACAACGCGTTGGCATTCCCCTTGGTTTACAGAGGACCTGCGCCGGATGAAGCAGGAAGAATGACGGTTGGAGCACTGGTGGCACTGGACTCGTGCTGAAGCCGACCCATTTCAGCATAAAGCTAGTTTAAAAGCTTATGCTGTAGCAGTGCGGGCAGCAAAGAAAGAGATCTTTGCTGCTCTCATAGCATCCACAAAGTCACGTCCAGTGGAGCCTTTCTGGGTGTGCATTAGCTGGTTAGTTCAGCCTCTCTCTGCCTGGAACTAGAATCTTCCAGTGCCCACTGTGACATGTTTGTTGACTTTTTTGTGGATAAAATTGCTCGGATTCATGGCAACTTTGATGCTGCACTTATAACAGTAGGTGAAACTGAGGTAGAGGAGGACCCACCTTGTCTGATTTTATGGGATCAATTTCAGTGGGTGTTGCCCACTGATACGGCAGATGTCCTTGGGACTGTAAGGGCCACCTGTTGTGAATCTGTGCCTGTCCTGGCTGGTCAAGGCCTGCAGGGAGACATTAGGGCTGTTGCTGGTGGGGGTTGTGAATGCCTTCCTTAGGGAGGGCAGAGTGCCGAGCCGCCTCAAAGAGGCAGTGGTACGGCCCCTGCTTAAGAAACCATCACTTGACATTGACTCCCCAGTCACCTATCAGCCAGTCTCTAAACTTCCCTTTTTAGGGAAGGTTATTGAACAGGTGGTGGCTCAGCAGCTTCAGGGGCATCTCGATTGGATGAGTTTTCTGGATTCCTCACAGTCTGGTTTTTATCCTGGGCTTGGCATGGAGACTGCACTTGTGGCTTTGGTTGATGACCTGTGCCGTGAATTAGATCGGGGCAGATCTTCTATGTTAATTTTATTAGATCTGTCGGCTGCATTTGATACCATTGACCACCGGATGTTGGTGGCTCAGCTGTGGGACTGGGCCAGGGTGGGCAGAATTGTTCTTGAATGATTCTGCTCATTCCTGGCTGAGAGAACTCAGCGTGTGGTTCTTGGGGAATGTACATCTTCCTGGGACCTCACATGTGGAGTCCTGCAGGATTCTGTTTTGTCCCCCCTCCTGTTCAACATGTATATGCAGCCTTTGGGTGATGTTGTGAGAGGATTCGGTGTGCGTTGTCATCAGTACATTGATGACACACAACTCTACCTCTTTTTATGGAGACCCAGACCCAACGGTCTCAGTGCTTACCCGGTCCCTGGCAGCTGTGGGGGACTGGATGAGGGTGAGGCGTCTGAAGTTCAATCCTGCAAGACGAAGGTTATTTTGGTGGGTAGGGCTTGGGGGGGTGGGTGTCTCCTGTCATTGATGGGGTTTGCCCCCTTTGGCCACACAGGTCTGTAGTCTTGGTGTGGTCCTCTACCCACAGCTCTGCCTGGATCTCCAGGTGAAGGCTGTGGTGAGGGGAGCATTTCACCAGTTACATCTGGTACAATGACTGCGGCCATATGTTTCGGACTTGGATCTGGCCACCATCATACATGCCTTTATTACCTCTAGATTAGACTACTCTATGTGCACTCTACGTGGGGCTGCTCTTGGGGACGGTTCGGAGATTGCAGCTGATGTAGAATGCGGTGTACCGTCTCTTAACGGGGACGAGTCACCATGAGAACGTTACACCAGTGTTCCGTTCTCTGCACTGGCTGCCTATTATCTTCCAGGCCCAATTCAAGATGTTGGTAATAACCTACAAAGCCCTAAATGGCCTGGTCCCGGCTTACCTGCGAGACCGCCTCAGACCCTGGATCATATTGTGTCCCCTGTGGTTGGCTGAGGACACCCGACTTGAAGTCCCATGGGTTTCCTGGGCGGCAATGATGTGGAGGGCATTCTCGGTGGCCACTCCCAGGCTGTGGAATTCCCTCCCAATGGAGGCCCGCTTGGCCCCGGACCTCCCCTCTTTCCAAAGGCAGTGTAAGACCTGGCTGTTCTACTGGGCCTTTGGAGAGGGAGATAGGTAGGTTGGGTTTGGGAAGGGGGGGGAGGTCTGCCTTTTAGTATATTTTTAGCATTTTAATGAATTTTAAATTGTACATAATTTGTTTGTTTGTTATTTATTGTTGGTTTATGTTTTGTAAGCCGCCCTGAGCTGCTCTGTGAGCAGGAGGGTGTGGGATAGAAAAATAGCGAATAAATAAATAAATAAATAAATAAGTGTTCATGATTTCCCACCCTATTCCCAGGATTACCCATGGGTTATAATGTATAAAGGAGTGCAGATACGATCTAATATGTGTTCAGGATTTATCATGCTGGCAGTTGTAGTTACTGTCATGTGTAAAACCACCTCTGCAGAGGATGTGGTGGAGTCAACAACTAACTGGACCAGCCCTGGCAAGAAGCCGCTCTGCACCAGTTCGGTGGCTTAGGGGGCTCCCGCATAACACACCACACTCTCTAATTCAGTCAAGTTGAGCAAAGCTGCTACTTTGCAGATGCAGCAGCACTACACCCTATAGGGTGGTAGGTTTTCCAATAAGAAATGTCTATGGGTGAAAGCAGACATGACAGTAACTGCACTTTAACATTTCTTATGCATGTTGCACCAATACAGTCCTGCAATATGTATAGGAAATGTTAAAGCGGAGTTAACGTCTGTTTTCTGTTGTTAGAACCTAAATTTAAATGTGCACTATCTTGCCACAAGCTCAGAAGTATATCTGTGTAGCTGCAATCATACCATGAGTGATCAACTTAAATTGCAAGGTTTGCTCTGCTCCCAATACCCCTGTGCTTGAAAATGTATATGGTGCACACAAAAAAAGTTCCTCCAAATAAAATTAAATGTTGAAATAAAAAAGCCAAATGCAAAAGTTTAACTAAATTTAACAAGTTTAATGCTATGCCATGACCATGTTAAATCACATTCTGCCCCGCAGGTAGCCCCCCCCTCCCAACACACACACACATGCACAGTGTATTCTGACACGACAGTGGAACTGCCATGAACTTACCCTTCCAGGTCGGACTGCCACTGTGGCCAGTTCCCCAAACTGACATGTCGGGGAGGCTGGGGAGCCAGGTGGATGTGTGGTCACCCATCCTCACCCCTACACTGTATGTAGTGACCTCCCCCTGACAATGGGCAACTATGGCAGCCAATGATGGTCGCCATGGCCCCTGGCATGGGGGAGAGGAGCCCCGACTGAGTTAGGAAAAGTGGGCTTTAAAACGTAAAAGCCTGCTTTTCTCCTGGTGGGACCGGGAAAAATGGATGACATGCTAACCCAGTTCCCCATCTCTTCCTCCCCCAGTCTCTGGACAGCCTCTTATCGGGCAGGAATGTATCCACTCTGTGTGTGTGATTCCTGGACTTGCCATGCCAGGCCGCTATCAGCTGGTTAAGGTCACCCGTCTGCACACCGATAGCTCCGGCTCCTTCTGAGCTCATTCCCAGCCTTCTGCCATCCGCCTCTGGTGTGCTTCTGCTCGTTTCCTCTGTACTGGCCATGTACATCTGTGGTTCTGGCAATGCCTTAGACCATTAGGCTGGTGAGGAGTGGCCAGTGTGTGCCACCATGCTGTTGGGTACTCTGTGGCAGAGCAGCGATGTCCAGCTGTTGGTGAGCAACCCCCTTTCTTTGGGTGATGGCTTCAACCTCCAGTCCCGTTATATGTGGCTTATGGGTAACCCCTTTGGGGGTCTTGAGTGTAAGAGGCAGTCCGGGGAGCCTGGCTTCATGTCCCAACGCCACCATGACTGTAGGTCCCTACCTGCTGTTGTGCTGCCATGGGAACCCCAGGAGATAGCTGTTGCTCGTGAGGTGACTGGTCATCACGTTTGGATTGACCCTCCAGGCTGGTGGTCCATATGTTGCTAGCTGCTACACCAGTGTCCTCTTAGGCTTCTCTCGCCATAGAGTGGATTGTCAGAACCACCTGCGGGACCTGGGCTTGCTGTCCCTTGAGGCCGGTGACCCCTTCCTGACCAGGATGCCCACAGAGTTGGAGATGGCTGCCCTGGGAGCTATGCTGAGTTGTTCGGATGTTGGGGCTGCTGCTACCATGGGTCACCCCCTTCTGCCCCACTTCATGGTTGATGATCACATGTGTGCCCGTGGTTACTGCCGGGGCCTCTTCACCTGGGAGGGCCTTGGACCCATGTTCCCTGAGCACCCGATGCTCTTACTGTGACCCTGCCATTGCTGCCACCTCCTTTGTGGATCTCCGGTCCCTGTGATGGAACAGTGGTCTTGCTTCCCTGTGGCTGTTCTTCTGGCTTCTGCCCCACTGCGTGAACCCTCTGCCTCTCCATCTGTCTCCTGCTCAGAGGTCTGTTGGGTTCATGTCAGATACTGCCCTGGCAGGTCAGGCAGCAAAACTCTTGGACTCCTTCTTTTTGCTTTACTGCTCTGTGCCTGTACCCAGTGGTGCTACCCCTGTGTCCCTGGCATCTGCTCCCTCTGGCCAGTGGTTCACCTTCCAAGTCCATGTGCTAATAAATGATTTCTTTGATTAGCATCCTGTGTTCTCCTGCAGTGTCTGTGGGTCCTTTGCACTGGCTGTTCATGGTGCTGGTGGTCTGGGAGGGATTTGTGTGGCTCAGGGACTGGGGGGGCTCAGAATGATGGTAGGGAAGAATTTTTGCTCCTCTAGGGGGCACCTTTCCATCAGCAGACTAGAGTGCAGCTGTATTTATCATCCGTTCCTCATTGGGGGTGTGGGGGAATCTCCCAGGGCGACGTACAGTGCCCGTGCAATGTGCGGACTCTTGCAGCTCATTGTGCTCATGGATGATACTATGCAGTTGGGCCTTACCTCTCACCTGCAACTGGTATGGGGGCTCATGGGTCCAGGATGCCCAGGCCCTGGGGGCTGTATATGGGCCCATCGTGAAAACTGCTCACGCACCCTTACCCGGACGACTGAGGTGTGTGGTTATGTGTTTTGGGGTACTGGCTCTCTACTAGGGGTGTGAATGTTATTTTTGTTGTTACAGTAACAAAAATGAAAATTGAACTTTTTGTTATTGTTATTGTAAAAATGAAAACAACAAACAGCAATAATGAAAATAGAAATGAAAATGGCATTTTGTTTTTAAGTATTTCTGGATATACATTTTTTGTTTCTAAGTCAGTTCTTATAAAACTTAGGGAGGTTGTACCCCAACAGACAGCATTATATGTACTAATTTTAGAAACATTTAGATAAAGGGATCCAATGTTAGAAGCACTTGAATGTTGCGATTTTAAGAAATGCTCCATACACATTCATGGCTATATCTTCTTTATCTTCCATCTAATTTTCATGAAACAACAGAATATTATGTCCCTCCACAAGCTTAACACTCCTGCCAGTTTTCAGAAAGCTTGGATAAATGGTCCTGATGGTATAAGACATTAACTTGAAAATACATTTCCAACTGTAACATTTTTATAATCCATCCTGATTACATGATATTTGGAGGGAATATATCACATACCTTCCCTGTCATCTGTGCCAAACTACAGGACAATTTTATAAAGTGACTCAATTTTATAAGCAATTGAAGTTGTCCCCATGAAGACCATTATTCAGATAAATAGCAGCACATGCAGTGCCAGTCAGAGGCAGGCACCTGACATGGCAGGGGGAGAGAGGCTGTAGGAGGGAGGATGTGGCGCAACCCAAAAGACTGACAGACACATTCACTGGCCAATTACTGCATGCTTCCAGCTTTACAAGACCAATTGATAGTGGCTTTGAGGCAGGCATAAGGGGTGGCCCTCAGGCGGGCATAGAAGGTACATAACTTGGAATTTGGGGATAGCATCCCAGAAATCAGGAGACATAGTTTACACATGCAGACTGGCCAATTATTATTATTATTAACAAATATTTATATAGCACCAGCAGTATACCTGGCACTTTACAAAGTAATAAAATAGACAGGGTCCCTGCCCCTAGGGCATACAATCTGAGAAACAGGAGCTGGGGGAGAGACTTAGGAAGGGGAACAGAGGGAGAGACAAGGGGTCTAACATTCATGAAGATGCGAGGTCTCAGGTGCACGTACTTGGCTTGGTTACGATGAGAATGACAGCAGGCAGGTCCATGT
>QEPC01004630.1:463447-473462 GCA_003113815.1 Sphenodon punctatus | reverse complement strand
GCCTGCCCCACCGCAGGAGCATAGGACAGGTATTCACGCATATGCGGAGAAGATCTAACTCTAGCCAATTCTGTTTGGCACCCTATGTCCCTAACCCTCAATAGAACCTCCTTCCTGCGCGTGTCCGGCAGCTTGTGCTTGAGATAGTCTGGCGAGATCCCCATCTCCTCCAATTGAAATATCACCTTTGAGGACCATTGGTCCTCAAAGGGATCCTCAAGCATTGCTCTTATTAAAGTGGGGCTCTGATCTGAATGCAATTTAAGCCAGAATTTTAAATTGGCTTCTTTAGCGGCCTGGGTCCATGATTTCTGTCCCAGCTCTACCCGAATGGCTGCCAGCGGGGTACCTCTTGCGGCTCTCAGAAGACGCTGGAGAAAACTAGACTGGATTTTATCCGCCACACCAGGGTGGAAAGGCGCCCAAAGTTCGGCCCCATAAAGCAATTGGGACCCCACTTTGCTGTTGTAGACCTGAATGGCCTGATGGACTGCCATCCCTCCCTGCCTAGCAAACAGCTTGATTATTGGTTGGGCAGTTGCCTGTGCCGACCGCAAGGCTCTATTAACGTGCTCCTTCCAACGTCTGGATTCGTGAAAGAGAATACCCAAGTACCTAAATGCCTTAACCTGTTGTATTGAAGTTACAGTTATGAATGTATATGAAGATATTTTCAAAATGATATAATTTAACTACTTCTAAAATTGGATTTCTTTATCCAATCACTTTGTACTTTGGTAAACCTAATGCCTTTCATTGTAGGTATAATCTCTCAGAGTTTCAGCCAAATATAATGAAAACCAAAAAGGTTGCAGCTGGAAATGTGTTTTTCATTGAAACCAATGGAAAACGAAAATGAAAGCAAAAACTAAAACAACAATTTGATATTTACGAAAATGAAAACATCATATTTAAATAACAAAAACAAAAAATTGAAACAATATTGGGCCCTGGTGCACATCTCTACTCTCTACTGGGTGCTCCCTCCGAGGATTGTCTTTTAGCAGCCTGGTGTTCCTCTTTGTAGTGGTGTTCCCTTTGCTCTGTGAGCCCCATAGCATGTTTCAGGACTGTGATGGCTCCCACTGCAGCTGTGCATTAATTTATTATTATTAATTATTATTATTATTTATTTATTAGCAAGCATTTATATAGCTGCAGTAATGTACCTGGTGTTTTACAAAGTAATGGAATAGACACGGTCCCTGCCCTAGAGCTTACATTCTGAGTGACGAGGATAGGGGGGGAGATGAAGGAAGGGGAACAGAGGGAGAAAAATGGTGCGTAACATTCATGAAGATGCAAGGTCCCAGGTGCAGGCAGTTGGCTTGGTTACATCGAGAATGATGGCTGGCTTGTCTGTGTGGTGAGGATATGAGTACACAGACCTCATGTAACAGATTGCACTGGATGGAGGGTATCCGCAGGAGTTAGGTGAGGGGAGCAAGGATTTGGAGAGGGCAGAGCGGAAGAGGTGGGTCTTGAGGAGGGATTTGAAGGTACGAAGGCAGGGGGCAAGGTGGATGTGGGCAGGGAAGGAGTTCCAGGAGTGGGGGGCAGCTATGGAGAAGGTGCGAATGTCGTTAGGGGAGCAGGGGAGGCGTGGCAGGGCGAGAGGGGACAGAGGAGGAGTATAGTTCATGAACTGGATTACAGAGGGAAATTAGTGCAGAAAGGTAGGGAGTAGCAAGGTTGTGAAGAGCTTTACAGGTGAAGACTAGGATCTTGTGCAGGATTCGTTCAGGAAGGGTGAACCTGTGAAGAGAGGAAAAAAGGAGCTGCACGTGGTCGAAGCGACGGGCGAGGTGGATGTCCCTGGCAGCAGAGTTTTTGACAGAGATAAGGGGAGAAAGATGACAGAGGGGGAGGCCAGTGAGAAGGAGTTTACAGTAATCAAGGCAAGAGATGACCATGACATGAACAAGAGTTTTGGCAGAAGAAACAGAGAGAATAGGGTGAATCTTAGCAATCTTATGGAGGGAAAAGCGACAGAATTTGGCAACAGAGTTGATGTAGGATTTAAAGGAAAGGGGTGCCCTCTGTCTGCAGGTGACCATCACATGGCTGTCAGTGCCCACTGTTATCACCCCTGCCTTCTATCATGGAGCTCCACCCCTGGTTGCATCCCCCCCCCCTCGTCTTGGGCAGTTTTGCATTCTTCCCGGGGCATGGCCTTTGCATCTCTGTGTGTGCTACTGTCCCTTTATGTTGCCCTGGCCTCACTCTGGTTCTGACCCCGTGGTGTGTTGGGGCTAATGCCCCCTATAGGTCCCTCATTCCTACTCTTGCAGTCAAGGAGGGGCTCTGCAATAGGAGGACTCCTGACCATGAGTCTGGACGTCTTGTTGGGTGTGATCTGTCTCCTTTGTGCTCCCTTGGGGGCCACCTCTGGAGTGTTTTCCTCACTCATGGGGGGTGAGGGACCTTAGGGGAGGTTGTGTGCTTTTGTGTGGTGACCTACCAACTTCCCCTGTAGTGGACAATCCCCATCTCCCACTTCCTTTTACCTTCTAGTTGCTGTGCTTGTGTTCCTGACCATGCTGCGGCTGAGGGAGATGGCCAGGCAGCTCCAGCAGGCAGCGTGTGAGCTTCGTGGTGGGTCATGGGTATACCAGGAGATCTGTGAGTTACCCCTGTGTGTGTGTTCCCCTTCCACCACCCCCTTTTGTGTGGGCTCCCTGGATATTGTGGCCTGTGGCCTGCTCTTATGGTGCACTCCCTCTGTTCTTTAGTGCAGGCAATGATTAACGAGAGGACCAGGGAACAGGAGGAGGTGGTTCAGCTGGTCCTGCATGTCCTGCAGTGGGTACACCAGTTGGATCATGCCCAGGTAGACTGGTGGAGCTGAGTCCGGGGTTCTGGGCCCTACTGAGGTTGTGGATCCCCCCCCGTCCTCCAACAGCCTGTAGCTGCTCTGTTTCTACGTTTGTTTGCTTATTTGAGCCTGTTGTTCTTGGTGTTTTTGTATTAAAGTGTTTTCAGCATTGTTACCCCCTGGTCTCTGTGTTCTCCTTCCCCCTGGTGTTTTCCTCTGTGTTGACTGTGTCTGGTTGGTGAGTCTGACAGAGCATGGTTCTGTATATGTGTGCCCCCTCCCCTCCCCTCCATAGGTGTCCTTTGTATCTGTGTGTTCTCTGTGGGTTGGCCCTTTTGTCCCCTGTCCTCTTGGTCTTGCCCCCCCACTGTTTACATGGGATCCCGTGTCACCCTCACGGGCCCTTGTGTGTGTCCTGTCCCTTCTTCCCTGTTTGGGTGAGCATGCTGGGGTGTGTGTGGGGGGGGGGGCTGCCTTTCCTCAGGATGTATCTAGCCTCCCCCTTCTCTGGCATTGTGTGGGGCTCTGCCTGAGCACTGTGCATCCCTGCCCCTAGCTTTGTGCGTTGCTGCAGCATAGCAGCTGGGTTGTCACTGTTGGAGAGCGCCTCTCCTCTCTGTGCCCTCCAATCCTGCTTCCTGATTTTGCTTTTGAGGCTGCCACCTTCACCTCTGTGGCCCTTTTCCGGGCATGGTGGTTTGGGGGTTGCCGTGGGCAGTGGTCCTAGCCGGGTGTGGGGGCTGGTGTGGTCCACATCTGTTACGGGGCTTCCGTTTTTGTTGTGGCCACTGTGCTCTCTCCTCCCCCCCCCCAGTTTGTGTCCCCATGCTGCCTTTTCCTGCTTGGTTCCCCTGTGTGCTTGTGTGGACTGTGGTCGGCGGGTGGGGTCTGGGGCTTTAGGTGTCTAGGGTGCCTGGCTGGTTGGCTGGCTGGTGTTTTGGTGCTTGAATTGGGGCTGCTTCTTTGTATCTCTTGACCTTCCAGCTCCCTCCTCCCCCATCCACAGTGTAGTGGCAGTGCTGTGTGCCACGGCTTCGTTTGCCCTCACTCAGCCATGTTGTAACATCACTCGGCTGGGAATGGTTTTCCCTCTACTCTGTGTACGGACTGTTCTTATGAACAGTGTGTGCTCAGTGTAGCCCGGGGTAGGTGGGTGCCCAATGGGTGAGTGGCAGGACCTCCCCAGATGTTCTACAATCCCCCGTGGTAGTGTCCGTGTGAATGTCTCCCTGCTCAGCGACCGTGGGTGTGGGTGTTCTCATCCACCCACCTCCAGCTACCAGGCCCACGGCAGCATCTGTGTAAAAAGAGCCATCTTTACATCTGAAGTAGGGATGTGCAATATTAAGTTTATCAAAATTAAATGCCCAAATACAAATGCCAAATGCAAGCATTAAACCAATTTTGTGAAGCTAAATGCTATCATGTGACCATGTTAAATCACAAATTTTGTATTTCTGATTTCTATTCTAGTTTCAGAGCCAATTTTTGTGGTTTTTCTTGAGTTTTGTCTCTCAAAACCCCAATCTGCTTGGGGTAGCAAGGGTAAGAAGATCTGCTCCTCTGTCCCCTCCCCACATGCAGCAGTATTGCTGTTGCTGCTGCCCCTGGCTGAGATTGTCTTCACCACAGGTGTGGCTGGTTTACCCGTCCTCCCTTCCACCTTTGGGTTGGGGTCAGGGACTCCCCCGCCAACCGTGACCAACCGCGACCAACCACTTAAAGAGCAGCAGACACTGCAGCCGCTGCTCCAGCCCAGACCATCTGCTGGTGGGGAGCAAGGGTAAGATGATCTGCCCCTCTGTACCCCCTCCCCATGCTGCTGCTATTGCCCCTGGCTGAGACTGTCTTTGCCACAGGTGTGGCTGGTTTACCCATCCCCCCTTCTACCTTGGGGGCTGGGCCATGGACTCCCCCACCTTGAAGAGCAGCAGACAACGCGGCCATGCCGCAGGGGTGTACCATAGGGGCGCACTTTGGAGGGGCCCTTTGGAGGGGGCTTGAGGATTGAGGTTTGTGTGGGAGGGTTTTGATGGGAGGCAGCAATGTTTGTTAGTGGGTATTTTTGGTTAGGTAATCGGTAGCCTCAGGAATTGGTGGGTGGGTTATGGGGTGAAAACTTTCACTCCCTGGTGAGAGCAGGGGGTGAAGGGGGAATGGGTTAGGGAGGGGATCTTGGCACCCTTGGTGAGAAGAGCGGTGCAAGATGTTTGGGGAGGGGTGGAATGGTACCCTGGTGAGAGAGGGGTCTGAGGGGTATAGGGTGGGGTGAATGTGGGGAATATGGTGACGTATTTTTCTGCCCTGGGACTAATGTATTTATATGTGTTGATGGAACTGTTATTAATTATATATTTATGTTATTTTATTTATTGTATTGTATATTTAAAATGTTTTGTAAACCACCTCGAGTGGTGACCAGCAAGAGGGGCAGTATAGAAATAAATGAAATATTATTATTTCTTTTTTTTAAAGGAACTTTTTTTAGGGGAAAAATATGGTAGCTGCTATAGTTGGTTGAGAAGCAAGCAAGCAGGGGATGCAAAGTCTGTGTAAAGAAGGGGGGTGCAGCCATGTGTGTGCGTGTGCGTGTGTGGTGACCCTACAATAATCAGCAAAGGCCTCTGGTATAGGCAAACTCCAGATCACCTGGAAAGGGAATCTCATGCTCTTCACCCCTCCCATCCTGTTCCCTGGGTGCATCTCCACCTCCAGCTGCTTGTGGAAAGAGGCAGCACACAAAACACAATGCACTGAAGGAACAAAAGTAAACCTAAGTCAAAGCACAGTCTGCTCCAATACATTACCATTGTTGGGACTAAATTGTCCTCTGACCATCATAACATACTATAAACATGAAAGATGTTCCAAATGCTAAACCAAGGGTGAGCAAAGTTCCCACGCCCACCAGTTCCCATCTGGTGAGGATGCTGCATCCCTTTCTTGCTGATTCTTCCTTGTCCACCATCATTCATGCTTTTATCACCTAGAGGCTAGACTATTGCAATGTGCTCTATGTGCGGCTGCCCTTGGTGACTGTCCAGAAGCTGCAGCGGCTGCAGAATGCGGCAGCCCAGCTCCTTTCAGAAGTGGGTTGCCGGTAGCACATTACATCTTTGCTCTATAATCTGCACAGGATTCCTATAGTGTTCTGGGCACAATTCAAGGTGCTGGTTCTGACTTTTTGGGGCTGAAATTAGTTTTCCTCCTAGTCGAGAATCTTGGCAAGAACTGTTATCTCACTGAGATTCTCAAGGTTTTGAATCTTGTGAGAATTTACTTTCTCACCACCATTCTCAACAAGATTCTCAAGGACTTCAAATGGCCCCACAGATTCTTGTATGCATGTGCAAAATGGCGACCAGGGGGTTGCACATGCACAAATGTTTGCAGTGGGCATTTTGTGCATGCGCACCGTGTTTTGGGATTTTCAAGAATGTCGTTAGATTTTTTAAAGAACCTCAAAAACCACTCTGTGCATGCCCAAAATAGACACTGGAGGCCACGCACGCACAGAATGGTTGTGGCAGACATTTTGCGTATGTGAAAAGCATTTTGGAGGATTTTTAAGACTCTTGCTAAATTCTCAAAAACCTCAGTGAGAACATGCGAGATCTCGCTGGGGTTTGCGAGTTTCTTGAATATTCTCGTGAGATCACACAGCATTTTCATTTCTGTACTACCCCAGATATCTTAGAGACTGCCTTTGCTACCATAATCTATTGCAACCGCTGGAGTTGGCCGGGAACGCTCTCTTGTGGGTACAACCTGCCAATCATTCTCATATGACAAGGGTCCGCAGAGATGCATTCTCAGTTGCTGCCCTGATGTTATGGAACCCCCCTCTTCAGTATTTGGCAAAGTATTTGGCAGTTGTGACTAGACATTGGGTACTTTCAGACATGACGCTAACCACCCTTTAACCACCCTTGGTGGTTATTTATGCATGTTGCAGGGCTGCATAGGGCACCAATACAGCCCTGCAACATGCATAAATAACCACCAAGGGTGGTTAAAGGGTGGTTAGCGTCATGTCTGAAAGTACCCAACGAGGTGGAGGGTTTAGGGGTGAAGATGGGTATTTTAATGAGATTTGTAGGTGAAGTTTTAATGTATTTTTATTAGCCTTAGGGGAAGGGTGGAGTACAAATTTAAACAAACAAACATTAATAAATAAAATAAATAAAAGTAGTCTCATAGATGAAAAGCATGGCAACCCCTGATCTATTGATTATATAGGATCTTTTATAGCAACAGGGGCAGAAAAAAACTTTAAAATTAAAATTGTATTTTCAAAATCTAATCTAATCTTATATTATCTATCTATTATCTTCTCTGCAACTGAATAACTGCACTGAGCATATTTTTCATTGACTTGATTCTTTCTAAGTTTGTGAGAGATGTGGTCGGGAATGTGTTGCTCTCCTATGCATTCATGTCCATATCTTCAAATTCAGAGAGTGTTCTGCAATTTGATGGCCCTCTCAAAACATTTGATGATCTACTGAAATTAAATGTATCAGAGATGTAGTATGTATTTCTATTTGAAAGGCAAATGCATTCTCAAGGAACTTTTCCTGTACTTAAGACCACCTCACCATGCCTTAAGTCAGCAGGCAATCAGACCTTTGTAGTGGAGTGTCCCTCAGTGTGAAACTTGCTCCCTCCAGATGCTCATCTCAGTTCATCCCTCCTCCAAAAAACACATAAAAACTTTTTTTGGTCTCCAGGTACTTTTAGAAGATCCCCTTCTGGTTCCCCTTTATGTATTTTTCCTCCTCTTTTGCCCTCCCCCTTTTAAGCTGTTTTATATGGCTTTTAAATTATTAAGCTGTTTTATTGTATGTTTAAAGTTGTGTGAGTGTCATCCAACATGAGGGGTGGGGGGCACTATACAAATAATAATAATAAATTAATTAAGACTTACATAAGGATCCATACCACAACTTTTATCTATTCATTTTTAATCAGGCTGATTAAAAGCAATTGGACAAATCACATAAGTATATTTTCACACGCAATCATATTTTTGCAGAATTAAAGTTTAAACTACAAACTGTGTAAACAATCCACACCCATTAAAATCAATGGGAGTTTTGGATTTGGATTGCAGCATAAAATGCTAACTATGGAAACAAATGCACTTAGGTAGACCATTACACTTGTACAACAAAGCATGTTCTGTACAAAACACTTGTCCTGTATAGAGCAAGGGCATGCATAACTTTAATCAGGCAAATTGTTCCAGTGACTTCATTGGGGCTATGACCCTTTTCACACAAGTCCCCCCACCCACCCAACTCCATGCAGTTTCACTGTGTGGAGATGGATGGAGGCGCCTGTGGGAAATGTGTGTGTACTCCAGTGCTACACCCATCTCCATCCATCACCTACCCATGGAGCAATGGGCTCCAATGCCCAATACTCCATGGGTGTAGATGGGTGTGCACCCTTGGGAATGGGCGTACACCCACCTCCACCCACTATGGCCGCACACCCATCCCCCCACCCACTGCAGCCCGTTTGAAAAGGGCTGCGGTAGTGTGATGCCACAGTAAGATGGATATCCCTTTAAGAGATCCAGAAGATGGCACCTGCCCCAGAAGGACTATCTAAGATGGCCACTGGCAGGAAGAGGCAGTGGATGGGCATGACCTGAAAGGTAAAAGAGAACAGCCCAGGCAGCTGAGGGCAGTCTGTTCCTGACCACTGAGGATACATCTTCTGAACGGCTGCCTGGAAGGATGGTGATCTGGATGTCCTAAAGGAAGGAGACCTTGCAGCACAGAGGTGAATTGTTGACAGCCAGCCACTGGACTGTTATCTGACTAGACTTGGCCTATGTTATGGACTGTAGCTGATGTACTATGGCAGACCAGAGGTTTGGTGCCTGGCCTGAGTATAGTCTGTAATAACTAAACTGTGTCGATGTGGACCCCCTTGAGAGACATCATATTTCGGGCCTAATCCTGCATACACTTACCGCACTGTCAAGTGGGGCCCTGTGACAAGGGCCTTTGAAGTGCATGTGAGTAGCTTTACACTTCTGCTTAAGTGTTTGCAGGATTGGAGTTTTAAACAGTGGGTGTGTAGCAGGGAGCAGTCCTGTGGGGCTGCTGCCCCTTTCCAGAAGGGGTCTGTGTGGGCCACCCAAAGGGCTGAGCACACACGGGTGTGGCAGAGCCAGCCCCAGAGCTGGAGATCAGCCTGTGGGGAGCACAGCCTGTGGGGAGCACAGTCTGAGAAACCCCTGTGACAGAGTGGGCAGGTTACTGGCCCTTTAAGGCTGAAGAGTAGATGCCTGGCCACATCCATTCTGCTATGTATAAGAAGAGACAAGGCTGAGACAAAAAGAGTCTCTGCCAGGGAACCGAAGCAGCAAGATCTCCCTGAAGAAGCCTTCCTGCTCTATGCTCTCCAAGGTGCTGAAAGGCTGGAAAACCAGAGGGACCCAGACAAGTGGGAGAGGCTGTGCCCAGGAGGGAGCCTCTTGCCTGGGGAAGGCTTGGCCAGAGCCTGGAGCTTGGAGGCCTAGCTAGATGGACCAGGGGGGTTGATATTGGGGTGCTCCTGTGCCTAAGAAAGACAGACCTGGGCCTGCAGGGTGGAGGTGACTGAGCCGGCAGCCCTAGGTACACTGGACATGCATAGTGTATAATAAAGGACTGTGGAGTAATACCCTCTGGACTGTGTGGTGTGTCCTGAGAGGGTACCCCCTTCCGTAAAGAGGGGGATTCATCCGAGGTTCGAGGCTGAAACGGCGTAGCACTGGGGTGAGCTAATTCCCCACAGTGTACCCCCAGTGCCCCCATGTGGCCCAGGGGCATAGCTAGGTTGGAATGGGCCCAGGGACAAGAAATGGACTTTGCCCCCCCCCATCACCATAGACTCCCCTGCCCCTCTCCCTCCTCACCTCAATGTCCTTATTGCATAAAAATGCAGGTCCTGCAGCATGTATTTTTCATAAGTGTTCCTTATACATTTGCATAGGTGACAACCCAACTCCCAGCCCCTTGTAAATTGCCTATTCCATCCCTCCCCCGAATTCCCTTGTTTTCCACTCCCCACCCCAAAAAGCAGTATGATTCCTCCCCACAAATCCCAGTATTTAAGGACATGTATGCATAGAATGCCACAAACAAATCTCCAACCCCAAGGATGCCTCAGTGTTCAAAAATCATGAGCTGGGCCCTAAAAATC
>QEPC01004630.1:431294-450722 GCA_003113815.1 Sphenodon punctatus | reverse complement strand
CTCCACAACCAAGCTCCCCCTTACCTCTCGGACCTAATTTCCCTACGCACTCCTGCACGTGCTCTCCGCTCTTTCTTTGTCCCCTCCCTCACTCTCCCTCATTTCTCCTGCTCACCTAACCGCCTTCGACCTTTCTCCCTCGCTGCCCCCCATGCCTGGAACTCCCTCCCTGCCCACATCCGCCTTGCCTCCTCCCTCTGCTCCTTCAAATCCCTCCTCAAGATCCACCTTTTCCTTGCTGTCTTTCCCAACGCCTGCTAGTCTTTCCCCATACACTTACTGTCAGCCCTCCTCTGCTGACTGCTGCTACCAACCTCTTTGTAACCAACCCAAGCATACTCACCTGAGACTTCGCATCTGCTTGAATGTTTGTTTGTCTTCTCCCCTGTCTCTCCCACTGTCCCCTCTCCCTGTCCCCCCCCCTTTGTCTTTTAGATTGTAAGCCACCGGCAGGGACCGCGTCTAATTCTATGTTCTGTACAGCACCAGGTCACACAACTGGCGCTATATAAATGTTTATAATAATAATAATAATAATAACTTAGATTATAAAACCACTGGCCAGGGACCTGTCTCCCAAATCTGTGAGTGTAAAGTGCTGCGTAGCCTGCGTATGCATAGTAGCACTATAGAAATCATAAATAGTAGTACCTAGTGTAAATTTGTTCACAGGAACCAATATTAGCCTGTGATTAATCTGTCCATCTATTAGGTGGCAACCATATGTTCACCCACTGCCTCCACAGGGCAGCTGAGCAACTGCTACCCAATGTGTCATCCTGATAAGGTGGTTGATGCAGAAAAGGCTAAGGCTGGCCCAGATGGGCTAATCTGGGCTAATATGCACTCTCCCATCTTGTTAGGTCCCAGGCAGCCCCTACAAGTGGCGAGACCAATTTTTGGCAAGGTCTGGGCCCAGGAGCAGTAGATGCCATCCACCTGTCAGATGATGGCACAGTCTGGGTGTGAGAAGACCACCCCCTCCCCACAGCCCCATGTCAGCTGATGGTATGGCTGAGAGGGAGCAGATTCTCCCCCCCACAAATACCTGTCAGCTGATGGCATGAACTGGGATTGAGTAGACCTCTCCAGCCACCTGTCAACTGATGGAACAGGCTGGTAGTGAATAGACCCTCTCCCCCAGCCATCTTTCAGCTGATGGCATAGCCAGGAGAAGCTGTCACCTGCAGGAAAGGACCAAGGGACATCACCCTTGACCTGAGGTGGGTTGGTCACAGAGCCAAGCTGAGCCCAATGCTATGTGATTCCTCCTTCCTTCCTTGTCTTTTGACACGTGCAGCAGTGGAACTCACTCCTGAGGCAGCAGCAGTGATGACCAGTACATGCCTCCTCCATTTGCCAGGTTGGGACCCATTATCCCTGGTCAAGGGGAGAGCCACTGGTTTCCCTACACCTCCACCTGCAAGGAGCCAAGCATGGATGACAGTGCCTTGGGCTGCAGATGGGGCCAGGAGTCCCCCAGATGGGATCACTCTGACGTGGAATCTAGAAGCAAACTGTTGCTGCTGGCCACTTTTCACAACCACAATCCTGCTTCTGCTGGATGGTAGCTACTGCTCCTGGGATTGAGTCCTGTCCGTGTTTTTGGTTCCTCAGCCCAAATCATGGTGTGGGAGTCTGGGGGCAATGTGGTGTCTGCTGGTAGGGCTGAGATGAGAGCATGTGTTCCCATCCCAAAGGGGAATATCAACCTTTCGAGGATGCCTGTAAGTGTCCATCAGAACTTTGTATGTTTCTGGAGATTTCATGCTTCCACTATTTTTTTCCATCACTTTTTGTCTCTTCATCACTCTTGGGAACTTTTTTCATCACTTTCTGGAAATTTTATGACAGTTTATGGCAGCTTTTCAGCATTTTTATGGTAATTTCCAGCACTTTGCTTAGTCAACAAAGTTTCACTCCACAGCACCCAAGGGTACATGCGGAGCACACATGGGGCTTGTGATCGGCCTGTGGCAGCCCTGTTCAACATGCAACGATATTGGGAAATAGCAAAAACATCAGGAAAGCTGATAGGTTCCCGTGTTCCATCAATCTCAGCAAATGCCCTTCTTCCAACTGAAGCAGTGCTCACCGAGATTTTTCATTGCAGGTGTAGCTGCTGGGAGGCTGCATGTGTGTTCTGCTCTCTGCTCTGGCCCAACAGATGGTGACTGTGTTGCTGCTCCACTGGTTGGGGATGGGATCGGGTTGGCCACTATCTACTGTGTTTTCACTACTAGGGTAGAGGTTTCCAAACTTGGGGAGAGGATCATCATTCCAGATGAGGCCACAGTTCCAACTTTTATTTGATCCAGAGCCATTTCTCTCCTCTCTCCCTCTCCCTTCTCATGCAGTAAGGTAAAGTAAAACCATTTGTAAGTTTTGCTTAAATCTCTCCTGAAGGGCAACCAACCAACCAACCAACCAATAAATAAATAAATAAATAAATTAAAAAAAAAGTGGGACTGGATGAAGTGTCCTCAACAACAGCAACAAAATTCACTGAAAACGGTTCATAGACTGTTTTTGAATACAATTTTCCATCAATAGGTGCCATAGCTGGATAACTGTCTAAAGTTGCTAACTGAAAAGAAACTTTAAAAAAGAGTTGATATTTTGTGGTAAACTTTCAACGATGCAGAGTTTGAAGGACCTGGATAACTGAAGTGAGGAAAAAACCAATACAGGTGTTTCATCACCTCAGATCCACTCTTTTAACAAATATCATTACTTTAATATGTATTCTTTTCTTCCATTCTTTTTGTTACAAGGGAAATCTGTATGAAAAAAGGCACTTTGTTCTTGAGAAGTCCATCTGCTCCTGCTGCTTATCCTCACCTGAAATCATAATCCTCTCTAAGACATCCTAACTGTTTCAACATTCAAGTGGGGAGTCGATTCTCAAAGCTTTTAGGAATATGGGTTCTTAGAGTTTGCAACAGTTTCTTCCTGAAGTAAATTAATGAACTACTGAGTTGAAAGAATAAAAATGGTAACACACATTACTTTCAAATTCTTCCCTCCGCTCACTAGTTTAAATCCTTCAATATCAACAGGGAAAAGAAATAACTCTACTGAAGCTCAAGGAGTAGCTACATTTTCACATCCTAAGCGAGTATAGAATTTAACCAGAGCCTTCTACATCCCAATTACAACTAACTTCCTCTTTCCCCTCAGGCAGATATGAGATATTGTAGGTTTTCTTGTGTAAAGTTACTAACTAATAATTGACCATGAAGACTGGAATAAAAAACACTAAATCAACTTTTTCTTTAAATCTGGGCTAGTTCTAATAATACATTTCCATGACCAAATGCCCTGTTTTCCTTTAATTCTTCAAATTTCCTATCTGACAAGCTGAGATGTGATGCATTTTGGAATGTGTCAGTTACATCTTATAATGGGACATGACATAACATATCCTGACTGATGTAACCTATTGTGACATATCAGAATTTGAATCACATGAAAAATGTGGACATGTATATTTAAAAATATCTTCATATATTATATATGTGGTAGCTACCTGAAATAAAAAAAATAAAATAAAAAAATCTCTCTTAATCCTTCTGAAAATTAATAAGAAAAGACCCCTATTAATGGAGGGGGGAGGGGTTAATTTGATATTGTATTGTAAAGTTAAAGGCAAATTATAGGTCTTGTGGAACAATAAAAAAATGAGAGAGAATTGTAATATCCCTACTTTAGTCAGGAAGTAGCTTTATGTTGAAAGCACTGTAACATTAGCTGAAATAATGAGATACAATTTATCCACTGAGAAAAAGCTATCAGCAATCTGTTTGGAAACAGATGGCTTATGAGGCAAAAGTTTATATTCAAAAGTTGGAGATGCAGTCAAAACCAGAATATGAACAATGAAATGACCTGCAGGTTATTCTCTACTTATAGGTGTTCATTCCCATAATTTCATAACTTTCATTTCATCATTCTTGTTTAGCATTTCTCCTGGTAAGAGTCTGAGAACCTGAAGTACCGGTCTCTTCTTGCAAGAACTAACGCTGCGTACAGCTGAAAACAAATATCTACCAAGATGAGAATATTGTATTTATTGGTTTTTCCCATTTGGAACCAGGACCAACAAAGCAGTTTAAAATTTTTTTATTCATTCCCACTCGGGTGTGTTCTCATAAGCATGTCAGATGTGAGAGCTGCTCTGGAGGCTCTACCTCCCTAAGCATTGAGAAAAACGATTTAAATGTGCTTCCTGCTCTCCTCTGTTCTTCCTCCTGAGCATCTTGGGGTGGGGTGGGGGCTTCTAGAGAAGGGCAATGGGCAGGAGGAGCAAGCAATCAATGAGTCAAGAGATCTGGCAAGTGCTCATTTCAGTACCTGTGTGCTAGGGACACACGAGATTGGAATTACTGAGGTCGACTATACAGAAAAATGTTAACAATGTGTTTTTTTTCTGAACCAAACATATGAGGATGACCTTGGGAGCTTTTACAGCTGATGAGGAAGAGGGCCTGCTCCAAGGCTGAGAGTAACAGCTCTCAGAAAATACTTCAACTCCCTCCCCAACCCTTGACAAAGTATATTCATAGACAGCTCTCATTAACTAGGGGTGTACAGCAGGGACCTCATTTTGTTTTTTTCATTTCCCCATTAGTTTTGGTTTTTAAAAAATGTTCATTTTAACCTGGGCCTCTGTTTCCATTTTCCATTTGTTTCCCATTGAAATCAATGGGAAACAGATCCCAGGGCTTCCAAACCTTTCAAAACCAGTTTTAACATTTTTCTAAAACACTTTCACTTCCCCCAAACCTACACAGACTGTCCCATAGGGTGGGGGTACAGAATATTGGATACAGACTGGCACACAGCAGGTGGGCAGAGGACAGAGTAAACCCTGGCAGGCAGTGAGTGCCAGGCACTCAAGCTGCAGGCACTGTCATAGGAGAAGAAGATGGTGTTGCCCATCTGACAATGCTATACAACATAGTAGTTGTATACACATAATTATAATGAGAAAGGTAAGGACAGCAGGGGTGTGCACTTCATGGGAAAATTATGTTACTTCGTGGGAATATTATGGCAATCCAATAGTTTACCAATCCTTCAAAATTTCAGAAAGATTGGATAAAGGGTCCTGAAGTTATAAGCTACTGACTTGAAAATGCATTTCCAGCTGTAACATTTTTATATTCCATCCAGTTTTCAAGTACGTTGGAAGACATTTATCTCACACCTTCCCTGTCATTTCTGCCAAATTACATGACAATTTGATTAAGGGACCCAATTTTATAAGCAACTGAAATTGTCCCCTTGAAGACCATTATTCAGATAAATAGCAGCACATGCAGTGGCAGTCAGAAGCAGGCACCTGGAATGGCAGGGGGAGGGAGGCTGTAGGAGGGAGGAGGGGGAGCAACCCATCAGACACACAGACACATTAACTGGCCAATTACTACATGCTTGCAGCTTTACAGGATAAATTCTTAGTGGCTTCAAGGCGGGCATAGGGGGTGGTCCTGAGACAGTCATAGAAGGGACATAATTGGGACTTTGGGGATAGCATCCCAGAAATCAGGAGACATAGGGTGTTTTCAGACATGACGGGGCCAATTGGCCCCGTCACGAAATCAATGAATTGATCCCCCACCGGGATGACCCGTCACGCCCTAACAGACGTGCCGGGGGATCCTGATGGGGAATCTGGGAGGGGGAGGGGCCGCGCGGCGCAATGTGTGGCTGCACGGCCCTGCCCCCTCCACTCTCCCTGCCCCCCCGCCCTCTGGGGAGACGGGTGGCCGCCGCGGCCAATGCCGTGGCAGCGCTCACCCACTATGGCCACGGACCGGAATCCCTGCGGGGATTCCGGGCCGTGGTCGCCATCCAGACGTGACGGCGGGGGTCGCCCCGGCGAGGAATCGCCTTCACCATGCGATGGCCTCCGGTCCCGCCACTTCGGCTGCTCGCGTGGTGAATGTGATTCCCTGCCATGGTAACATCTGGGGGGGAACATCCGTTCCCCCCAACAGACGTTACGTGGTCCAAGCCACCACAGGGAATTGACTGTGTTTGACATTGGCCACGTAACGTCTGAAAATACCCCTAGTTTACACATTTAGGTTGGGCAATTATCATCACAATCATATCCTGCAGCACTGTGACAGAGGACGTAAGAGAATCTCCATTGGCTCTTTCCTAAACAGATGCTTCCGACTTCCCAGAAACAAGTGGGGGAGAGAAGTTGGGATGGTCACTGCACAGAATGAAGATATTTGGTTGACATTTCTACTGACCAATTGGCATCACAAACTGATTTTATACCACAGTGACACATAAGAGAATTCCTGGCTTAGACTCCTTCTTTGCATATGCTGTGCAGGCATATAAAATTGGAACCCTTTATCACATTGTTCTGATATTTGGCAGAGATAATCCTGAAAATAATGGATATAGCCCTGCCAAATTTCATGTACACTGGTTGGACTACAAATATGTTAAATTCAGACATGCATTTATTTATGTATTTATTTATTTATTTAGCCATTTTTTCTACCCCACCCCTTCCTGCTCACAGAGCAACTTGGGGTGGCTTATAGGTTAATTATGTATACCACCAGGACCCTTTATCTAATCCTTCTGAATGTTGTCATAGTTATTGATCATGGAGAGGGGTATAAACTTGCCAAGTGTCATCCACATTAGATGGGAGACAAAAAAGCTACAGCCAGGAATGTATATGCTGATTCTTGCAAAATAGCATAAATTCAACTGCTTATAAAATCTGATTACTGTATCCAATATTTCTAAACTTTGGTACACTTAATGCCTTCCATTTGAGGTATAACCCCCCCCCCCCCATGTTTCATTCAAATATAAGGAAAAACATAAAATGTACACTTGAAAATGTGTTTTACATTGAAACCAATAGAAATCAGATGAAAACAAAAACAAAATTTTGATATTTTTAAAACAAAAATGACACATTTAAATAATGAAAACGAAAAATGACATGAGTCCCTGGCACACACCTCTAAAGGACAGTTGGTTATGGCCCTAGGGCAAACAAGGCAAGGGCAATTTCCTTACTCTTGGACTTTGCAGGGAGCCAGTTGGACCAGTAGGATGTCAGAAGTGGCATTTTCTCACAGCCTTCCCTGTTGCAAATTGCTGTCCATGATATCTTCCTACCCATGGATCAGGAAGGAATGTGGCTTGCATTATCTTATAACCTGCTCTTTTTAAAATCTCTATGAAATTTTTATGAATGAAGTCCTGGAAAGTAGGGATTTGTACTTGAAGAGATCACCCCATCAAGGAGCACTGGCATTCCAAAGTGTGTCAGGGTGTCCAGTCACAGAGATCAACCCAGCAGTTCAGCACTGGAACGTCAAAGTGTGTCAGGGCATGAAGCTGCAGAAATTATCCCAGGGGGGCAGACAATAGGTGAGAGAGAGGCATATGTGCTAGGGGTGTGCATTAGGGTCTCATGTCATTATTCTTTTTTTGTTATTTTTGCTATTAAAATGTGTATATATAATATATACACACACACATACGTGTGTGTGTGTGTGTGTGTGTGTGTGTGTGTGTGTGTGTGTGTGTGTGTGTGCATATTTATATATAATATATAATCAAAATGTAAGAGTAAGGACTGGAAAGGTAAGGTGGTGGGGGTAATATATGGGAAGATTTTTAGTGCAAGAACCAGCAGATTCTGCAAATGCACCCTGACAGAGCAATAGCCAACACAGAACCAGAGTCAAGCAGCCCAGCCCTACAGTATAAAAGGTTGCAGTGTCCCCCCCAGAGCTCCCTTGATTGGTTCTGGGAGGCAGGAGGGACTGAGAAATCACAGGGTGCCATTCAACTGCCTGGGACCTGCTTGCACTGCTCATTGGCCAGCGATTACATCCAACAGGTCTTTCCCCTCCCATCAGGCCCAGTTCAAGAGTTCAACACTTTTTCTGGCTCCGTGATGTCTGCTCCCTCTTCCCCTCGCCACATTTTCCTCCCCAAAACACCTGCCAGGCTGATAGGCAATAACAAAATCAATAACGACTTTTGTTATCATTAGTGATTTTGTTATTTTTGTTTTTCTTGTTCCAATAACGCTAATGAAAATGACAAATTTCATTTTCATTATTGATATAATGAAAACTTTTTGTTATGGCATATGCTGAACAAATAAATTTATGATGATGATATAATTAAACCAGCATGCACACCCCTCATATTTGGACAGCAGCAAACAGTGGGGCAGAGACGAGCAGCACATAGGCACTACATTCAGCATTCACTCCCCAAAGTGTAGCAGGGTGTGTCCACTTGCAAGACCACTCCACCAGGGCAGCATTGGCACCCCAAAGTGTAGCAGGGTATCCATTTGCAGAGATCACCCCAGCAGGGCATCACAGCGCATAAGCACCACCACGGACTTACCTTATCTGTAGTGAGACTGGAAATGCAGCTGGAATACAGCAGACCCACAAACTAACATAATGGGAGCCCGGCTGACAGGGAGCTGGGTGGACACCCCACCCCAATGCTGCGCCCCGCGGCCCACCTCTGTTGCTGATTGTTGGCCATGGCAGCCAGCGACTAGGGATGTGCATGTCATTTTTGTTATTACACTAACAATAATGAAAATTGTCATTTTCATTATTGTTATTGCAAGAATGAAAATGACAAATAATCATAATGAAAATAGAAATGAAAATGACATTTTGTTTTTGAAATAAAAGGAAAACACTGAAACATATTTCCGACTATAACTTTTTTGTTTATTATTAAATTCTGCTGACACTTGGGGGTATTGTACCCTCTATGGAGGGCACTATGTGTCCCAATTAGATAAAGGAAACTGATTCTAAAAGCAATTGAACCTTGTGCTTTTAAGTAAAGCTCCATACACATTCACGGCTACAACTTCTTTATAGTCCATCCAACTTGCATGAAACCTGTGAATATTATCTCCCTCCACAAACTTAACACTCCTACCAATTTTTAGAAAGATTGGATAAAGGGTCCTGATGGTATAAGACATTAACTTTAAAATACATTTCCAGATGCAAGATTTTTATGTTCCACCCTGTTTACAAGATATTTGACAGGAATGTAACACATACATTCCGTCATCTCTGCCAAACTACAGAACAATTTGATAAAGGGACTCAATTTTATAAGCAATTGAAGTTGTTCCCTTAAAGACCATTATTCAGATAAAAAGCAGCACATACAGTGCCCGTTAGAGGCAGGCACCTGGCATGGCAGTGGGAGAGAGGATGTAGGAGGGAGGATATAGAGCAACTCAAAAGACTGAAAGACACATTCACTGGCCAATTACTGCATGCTTCTAACCTTAGAGGACCAATTGGTAATGACATTGAGGTGGGCATAGGAGGCAGCCCTGAAGCGGGCATAGATGGGACATAACTGGGACTTTGAGGATAGCATCCCAGAAATCAGGATACATAGTTTACACATCCAGGCTGGCCAATTATCATCACAATCACATCCTGCAACACTGTGACAGGGGACATAAGAGAATCTCTATTGGCTCTTTCCTAAACAGATCCTTCTGACTTCCCAGTAACAAGTGGGGGAGAGATGTTGCAATTGTCACAGCACAGAATGAGGATATTTGGTTGGCATTTCTGCTGGTCAATTGGCATCACAAACCTATCTTATATCACAGTGACATGTAAGAAAATCCCTGACATAGGTTTCTTCCCTGCATATAATATGCAAGCATATAAAATTGGGACCCTTTATCGCATCTTTCTGATATTTGGCAGAGATGATCGGGAAAGTTTGATATGCAGTCCTGAAAATATTCATGTACACTGGTTGGAATACAAAGATGTTAAAGTCAGACATACATTTATAAGTTAATTGCTTATACCACCAGGACCCTTTATCCAATCCTTTTGAAGGTTGTCATAGGTAGTAAATCTGGGAAGAGGTATAAACTTTACAAGTTTCATCTACATTAAATGTGAAGCAAAGAAGCTACACCTAAGAATGTATATAAAGATTTTTGCAAAATAAAATAATTCAACTGCTTCTAAAATTGGATTACTTTATCCAAACTTTCTGAAATTTGGTACACTTAATGCCTTCCACTGGAAGTATACTCATTCCAAGGTTCATCCAAATACAGTGAAAAACAAAAACTTTACAGCTGAGAATCTGTTTTCCATTGAAACCCCTGGAAAACCAAAGCAAAAACGAAAACGACAATTTGATATTTTTGAAAACAATGGCCCAGGAGACAAGCAAACAGGAACATTAAACAGGGAAGTTTTCCTATAAGTGCTGCTGTGAGAAGGGGAGCATGCAGAGGACCCAAGGATGGTAGGTGCAGGGTTTGTCTGGGAGAGGGGTCTGTGTTTGTTTGTGGACAGGCCGTGTGCTCAGAGGAGTTGTTTCTGGATGGGGTGATCAGGAAGCAGAATGTTTGACTGCCTGATTGTCCTATTGTGTGTGGAGACTGCTGTGAATCAGGCTTGATTAGGGGGTGGAGCTAGAATCTGCTGACTCAGGGGCCAAGCCATCAGAGTATATAAGAAGAGCAGACAGGAAATGGCCCAGGAGCTGCCGGCTCAGGCGACAAGTGAACAGGAACAGCAAAAAGGGAAGTTTGCCTAGGAGGTCGCCATAGGAGGGTGCTGTGTAGGGAACACCCCAGACAGGTGTATGACTGTATTCACATATACACCTAGGCTTAGCTCCCATCCCTTGTAGTTAAATACATAACTAGGGATAAGCCTAACATCTCACTAAACAAGATGCAGAGAGAAGGCCAGAAGCGGGATGTGGGCTACCCAATCTTTTGCACCGAGTGCCACATGTACAATTATCTTCCTGTTGAGGAGAGGTCGTATGTGTGCATCCAGTGCAAAGAGCTCCTAGCTCTCAGAGAACATGTATGGTCTCGATGGCTACAGTGGCTGAGCTGGAGGAGCTGAGGTAGACAGAGAGGTATATAGAGGAGTCCTTCAGGGTTATAGCAGAATGGTCCCCTCTGGAGCCCCTGTGCTGCTTTGGAGGGGTGAGGTCTCCAAGGAGGAGAGCACAAATGTGAAATGGCAGGAAGCAATCCCGTAGCTGAGACCTGCCTTCTGAGAGATGTGTTATCCTCTCACACCGAGGATATTTCTCCAGGGATATGTGTCCACTCCAGAAGGGTGGGCATAGGACAGCTATAGTCCCCTATAATGTGCACAGTAAGAAGAATAAAAAGAATACACATAAAGGTATGTATGCAAACGTTAGAAGTCAAGATGGGAGAATTAGGGTGTATGGCACTAAATGAAGATCTAGACATTATAGGCATCACAGAGACATGGTGGAACGAGGATAACCAATGGAACACTAATACCAGGGTACAAATTATATCGGAATGACAGAGTAGATAGAGTTGGTGGTGGGGTGGCTCTGTATGTAAAAGACAACACTGAGTCAAGTAGAATTAAAATTTTAAAGGATGCAAACTGTTCCCTAGAATCTCTATGGACAGAAATTCCAGGTATAAAGCGGAAGAGTATCGCAGTAGGACTATACTATTGTCCCCCTGATCAGGACGGAAAGACTGATAAAGCAATGCTAAAAGAGATTAGACAGGCTACTAAAGTCGGCAACATAATAATAATAATAAATAATAATAATAATAAATTAATTAATAAATTAATAATAATATATGACTTCAATTACCCTAATATTGATTAAGGGAATGTTTGCTCAGGGGGTGGGGGGTGGAGGTCAATTTTCTGGATGCCCTAAATGACTGCTTCCTAGAACAACTGGCTCTGGAACCAACAAGAGGAGGAGCTATTCTAGTTCTAGTCCTGAGTGGCATGCAGGACCTGGTGAAAGGAGTAACTGTGGTGGAACCACTAGGCAATAGTGATCATAATATGATCACATTTGACATAATTTCTGTAGGGAGAAAGATAAAGAAAAGTACAGCAGTAGCATTTAACTTTAAAAAGGGAGACTATGACAAAATAACAAAATTAGTTTAAAAAAATCTTTAAAAAAGCCCAATTGCAAGGGCTACAACTTTGCAAGAGGCGTGGAGACTGTTTAAAAGCACCCTTCTGGAAGCCCAGATTAAATGCATCTCGCAAATTATAAAAGGAAGCAAGAGGACCAAACTTCTTCCACTGTGGTTAAATGGGGAGGTGAAGGAGGCTATTAGAGCCAAAAAGACATCCTTTAAGAAATGGAAGACTATTCCCAATGAAAATAATACAAAAGAGCATAAAGACTGGCAATGTAAATATAAAGTGTTAATAAGGCAGGCCAAGAGATATTTTGAAGGGAGGCTTGCTAAAAAGGCAAAAACAAGCAACAAAAACTTTTTCAAATACATCAGAAGCAAGAAGCCTGCTAGGGAGTCAGTTGGGTCATTAGATGACAAGGGAGTAAAAGGGGCGCTCATGGAGGATAAGGACATTGCCGAGAGGCTGAATGAGTTCTTTGCATCGGTCTTCACTGTGGAGGATTTTGGAGAGGTACCCATGAGGAATTAAGAGCTGTTACAAATCAATGTGATGTTGGAGGATGCTCTAGGGCAAATTGACAAACTGAATACTAACAACTAGTCACCAGGGCCAGATGGCATTCATCCCAGAGCTCTGAAGGAACTCAAATATGAAATCGCAGACCTACTGTTAGTAATTTGTAACCTGCCACTAAAATCTGCCACTGTACCCGCGGACTGGAGGGTGGCAAATGTAACTCCGATATTTTAAAAGGGATCCAGAGGCGATCCTGGAAACTACAGACCAGTAAGCTTGACGTTTATGCTGGGCAAAATGGTGGAAACCATAATTAAGGACAGAATTACAGGGCATGTTGACAAACATGACTTAGTGGGGAAAAGTCAACATGGATTTAGTAAAGGTAAGTCATACCTCACTAACCTGTTGGAATTCGTTGACGGTGTAAATAGGCATGTGGACAAGGGAGACCCAGTAGAAATAGTGTACCTGGATTTCCAGAAAGCATTTGATAAGGCTCCTCATGATAAAGTTAAAAAGTCACGGGATAGGAGGTAGTATCTTACTATGGATCAGAAACTCGTTAAAAGATAGAAAGCAAAGGCTAGGACTAAATGGTCAGTTTTCACAATTGAGAGATGTAAAAAGTGGTGTGCCTCAGGAATCTGTATTAGGACCAGTGCTGTTTAATGTATTCATTAATGACTTGGAAAAGGGTGTTAAGAGTGAGGTGATCACATTTGCGGATGACACCAAGTTATTCAAGGTAGTTAAAACACGAGCAGACTGTGAGGAATTGCAACGGGATCTTACGATACTGGGTGCCTGGGCATCTAAATGGCAAATAAGATTTAATGTGGACAAGCGCAAAGTTATGCACATAGGGAAAAATAATCCAAACTATGCGTACACAATACTGGGTACTAAGCTAGGAGTTACCGCTCAGGAAAAGGAACTTGGGAGCGATTGCGGACAATACAATGAAATCCACAGCACAGTGCGCAGCAGCAGTCAAAAAAGCAAACAGAATGTTAGGAATTATTTAGAAGGGGATAGAGAATAAAACTGAGGAGGTAATATTGCCTCTATACAAATCAGTGGTGCAACTGCACCTAGAATATTGGGTGCAGTTCTGGTCGCCCCATCTCAAAAAAGACATAGCTGAACTAGAAAAGGTACAAAGAAGGGCAGCAAAAATGATCAAGGGCATGGAAGGGCTCCCATATGAGGAGAGGATTGATAGGTTGGGGCTCTTCATTTTGAAGAAGAGATGACTGAGAGGAGATATGATAGAGGTCTATAAAATCCTGAATGGTGTGGAACCAATAAACAAGGAGCTGTTATGTACCCTCTCAGCTAGTATTAGAACTAGGATACACTCCATGAAACTCATGGGTGGCAAGTTTAAAACAAATTAAAGAAAATATTTTTTTCACTCAACGTATAATTGGGTTCTGGAATCTACTGCGAGAGGCTGTGGTAAGGGCCGGTACTATAGATGAGTTTAAAAGAGGCTTGGACAAGTTTCTGGAAGGCAGGTCCATTAGCAGCTATTAGCCAGACAGGGAACATGATGGGAGCTGGGGTAAAACAACAGGGAATGGATCCCCCATTGTGACCTGTTGGGTGTTTCTTCAAAGCCACCGTGATTGGCCACTGTCAGAGACAGGATGCTGGGTTAGATGGACCATTGGTCTGACCCAGTATGGCACTAGTTATATTCTTATGTTCTTATGAAAATGACAGATTTAAATAACGAAAAATAAAAATAAAAACAAAAACGACATGGGCCCTGGTGCACATCTCTACAAGTGACAGCTACCATAGCACCCAGCACTCTGGCCCCTCTGGACCGCGGTGAGTAAAGGAGTACTTTACTCCTGGTCAGGTAACAGGATTCCAACCGTTATGGCAGCTAGCCCAGGCTGTAACTCAGGCACTTCCCTGATTCACAGCCTGAACTAGCCGCCACCACAGTTGGAATCCATTCCATGCTAACCTCTGGCAGATGTTTTCTAATGTGATAGTGGCCCGCAAAGTAAAGCACACTAAAACTGGCCACCATCACATCTCAAAAGACCCTGTGTCAGGGTGTCCAGGTTCAGAGATCAACCCACTAGGGCAGCACATCTGAGAGAGAAAGTTAGCAGCATGAAAATCTCCAAAATCAAAGCAGTGTACAAGTATCTCTCTGAGAAGCACACAGGGAGCTAGGCAGACATAGAGTGAGGTGGCATGTGTGTCAGAAGGTTTTGTTGAGTCCAGTGCCCTCCTCCGCAGTCACCGTTGATTCGTTGGAAGCATGTGCAAGGAAAGACCTTTCAGAAGGTACCTCTTCTGTGTGTGCCAGTGTTGCCAGGGTGATGTGATTTCACTGAGAAGTTTTTGCAATGCCAATTAGACAGCCGAGATATCGGTCAGATATACTGATGCTACATGACTCTGTTCCCCCTCCCATTCTTGCAATTTGAGCTGTGCTAATGGCCAAATGAATGGGAAATGAAAACGAATGAGATTTCATTCATTTTTTGTTTCATTCGTTTCCGAATTCATTTGTTTTAGTTTTCTAGTTAGCAAAATGAATCGGGCTTCCTTTCTTTTAGTAACTATAGAAAACGAAAACCAATTGCACACCCCTATCATTAACTGTGTTGGTTTCAGCTAACCTGTGTTTGGGATATTTTTGCAGCCTTGACTACTGCCCACTCCAAGTTATGAGTAGTGACTGGTCCAACAACATCACTGCATTTGTGTGATGAAACCCCTTTCCCAGTCCATTTCATGCCACAATTAAATGGGTTCCAAATGCCATGCATTCTGGCTAGCTAATGAATACTTTTGTTCAGTATGGGTGTGTCCACCTCTATTGTGTAGGGTTGCCATAACTCCCCTATAATCCAGGACACTTATGAGAGATACATGGTGCAGGGCTGCACCATGTATTTCTCATAAACGTCCTGGATTAAAGGGGAGGTATGGCAACCCTACTATTGTGCCACGTTCAGCTTTTTCTGATCTGTCTTTCCTATGGCCCATGTTGGATGGAAGGGGCTGTTTACAGTACATAAAACCACACATCCCTGGGAGAACAGGCCTAATGGTCTTTTGGAGCCTGACCTAAAGTTTGGTCCTACAATTTATTTTAACACTCAGGGGGGCAGAATAATGACCCACAGAACTGTGGGGTCCTGATAATTTTCACCTAATTATCTTTGCCTTTTTCTGGAGCAAGGTATATTTATGACTGTTTTACTTGAGAAATGGAGCAGATGAAATTGGAACAATAGAAATGGTTCATTCTCTAAATTTGCACAATTTAATTTTCAGGACCAGATCTATCAAATATTCTAAGCAAGCCTGTGCACATACAAAAACTAAGCTTTTGGTCTAACGATACACACAGGAAGCATAAAGCAACTAGAGTTTGGGGTGTTGATGATTGCAACTCTGGCAGGAGAGGAGAACAGGCTGTAAGTACCACTTGGCACTCAGACTCCTATGCCATAAATTGCACAAGATAAGATGGTTGCAGTGAACAAGCCAGGCAACAAATCACTGTGTTACAGGGTTCAGTTTGCTCCCAGTAATTAATTAGCACATCCTAATATATGATCAATGTCATTTAACTATGACCCAGGATTCAAGACAAGGTTACTCCGCTGATTTAGGGCAGGAGTCTCCACCTGCTTCAGCTCCTGGTGCTAACATGACTCCCATTCATTCCAATGGCACTCACAGTAGCACTGTGACTAGTGCCAGCACAAAACAGATTGAAGAAGATCAGACTTCTCTGCTCCTGCTACCTATGCTTTTTTTGTGTGTGTTTTATTTATTTTTTGGCCAGGATTCCTTTGCCAAGGAATACTGCCACATAATATAAGCTATATTCTAATTGCTGTATTCTTTTCATGATGTTTATCATTAATGCTACCGGTTCATCAGCCTGAAGGCAGGATGTATGGTTGTGGGGATAATTGGATGGAATTGTAAAGGTCAGATTGTTCACCTTTATGTTGATGGAGTCAGTTCTACTGATCACTCTGATCTACGCTAGAGTTGAAATTAGAACCTGCCAAAATAAGCAGATCCACCAAATTCAAGTGATCTGACCCCAAATGAACTATTGAGTAACAAACAATACCCAGCCACATGTTCGATCAATTACCTGGTTTTGTATTTGTGTGTTGTTTGGTCAGTTCATTTGGATCAGTCAATTCATTCAGGTTGGTCAGATTGTTTTGTTCATTTTGGCCGTTTTCAGTTTTTACCACAGTCATTTTCATTGTTTCTACCAAAAACATATGGAAATTGAGAACCAGATGAAAAAAATGAAAGAAATGAAATGAAATGAACAAAGAAAAATGGCAAAAGATCAGTTGCTTGATCATTTGGACAAATATAATTCTGGTCAACTAAAACCTGCTTGAAATCTAAAAACGCTTTCATGATGAAACGTGGCTGTTTGTTTCACCTCAGATTCTATACCAAAAGAGGTGGTTTTGTTGCACACATTACTAGCAAACAGATATATGTTTGTTAAACTGTTAACTGACCTTTGGAAAATTTGTTTGGGCACCTAATCCATTAAGTTGGGGAAGTTGGAAGTGGTCAAATGTGCTACTTCCTTGACCACCCAATGGGTCACATCGCTCAAGATGAACTTTGACTTGGCTTTGGTAAGAGTGTTAATTTTTATGTTGATTCTGGGTCATTAACAAATTTTTGCTGACTTACACAAGCTGAGGATTTTTCTTTCTTCTTCTTATGTAATTCCTGATTACTTTAATTGTGTTTTAATGCCACAGCATGTGAATCATTTCCTTATGGAATTAACCCAGAGAGAGGAAGCTTACATTATATTTACTGTGAGGTGAAAGTTTGCAAAGGTTAGTGATGTCAGAATGTTGAGAAAGTTTTTCGCATATCTTCATTCAATCCTTCTAATTTAGGGTGTAGTCTAAAAGTAACATCTTCCCGAGTCTGTAGAAACCCTTAAACAATACTTCGGAGTGTTCTCTGAATCTGAATCTGAATAGAGAACTGAGCCCAAACCCCACAATTCTGGCTTAATTGTTCACTTTATCTGGCCTAATGAGTAAAGAAAGAGAACCATAAACCGAAACTGAAACAAGAACTGAAAAACCCCTCAAAAAAAACAACCTTGTGTCCCACCTCTGCTTGTTATCATGGAAGAATATCTTTCTCAGTCATCTGGCTATATTATTTTCTCTTCCCTTATTCAAGTATAACTAATGTTTACTGTGTCTTGATTTGAAGTGTATGGAATTTCACCCTCTGATGGCAACCAAGACCTTTTAGCCCTTCTTTCCAGCTGGCACATTGGTTTCCTGCCATGAGCTTGAATGCACACATTAGACTTACAAAGAAGCAACTGTAAAAAAAAATCAAAAAAATCTGTTACTACATTGATACAAAATGTAAATTTTACAAGTGCAAGACCAAGAAAACAGTTGCAGCAGAAGGAAACATGAATGGTTATATTTTATTCTGATTAACCATTTATATAGCACCAGTAATATGTCTAGTGCTGAACAGTCCTGATTATAAGGGATGGGCGAACACGGTTCGGAAGTTTGGAGTTCAGACCGAACTCAGTCTGTTCGGTCGACTGAACCAAACTTCCGAACTGAACTCAAATTTCAAACCAAACCAAACCGAATTTCCGAACTCCATTCTGTTCGCCCAACCCTAGTGGCAACACACACCAAAAAACCTGGTTTTTAATGGCCAAACTTGGTTCGGAATTCGACCGAACTCGGTCTGTTCGGCTGACCGAACTAAACTTCTGAACCAAACTCGAATTTCAAACCGAACCAAACCGAATTTCCAAACTCAAATTTCAAACCGAACTGAACCGAACCGAAATTCTGAACTCCGTTCTGTTCGCCCATCCCTACTAATTATAGAGACAGGTCTCTGCCCAAGGGACTTAAATCTAGAATGGACTAGAGGTGGGGGCGTGACAAGGAGAGGACCATACAGGAAGGGATGGGTATACATTCATGAAGCTGAGAAGATGCAAGCCTGTGCGTTTATTTTTGTTACAAGGGGGCAGCCTAAAGCACTGGGCAGTATAAGGAGAAGATAGGATTAATTTGTGGAGGTGAGGAGTTAGGGAAGGCCAGATGGAAGAGGTAGGTGTTTAGGAGGAATTTGAAGGTTGCAAGAGAAGGAGCAGAGTGTATGTGTTCAAGGAGGCAGTTCCAATCATAGGGGGCAGCATGAGAGAAGGGGTAAAGATGCTTTAAAATGACTCTGGGACGGGTAGGGCATGACAGTTGAAGAGGTAGGCTAGATGGAATAGAGAGATTTCACAAACAGTGGCAGAAGAGGAAGAAAATTCCTGGGTGGGAACATAGTGGGAAATGAGGGCATAAAGATCGCACGCACAAGGCCATGAAGAGTGTTGAAGGCAGCACAACACCATGTTGGTAGCACAACACCCAGGTGTCACAGCACACAGGGCTTTGCCAGCTGAAGGTTGTATTGTGAGAGAGGGGGAAGCACTTCTTTTCCTCACTGATCAGGGAGGAGGAATCCGCCAACTGTAAGGTATAAAAAGGGGCTGTAAGGAAGTTGGCTGGGGGTGGTGGTGGATGGGCTGGGAAGAAAGGGAATCAGATGAGGCTGCGGGGGAATAAATGAACTAGTCCATGAGCCAGTGACCAGAGTGAAAAATGGTACTACTCAGGGAAGCAAAATTTGAGTTGTGCAGGTTTGTGTGTGTTATTATTATTATTATTATTATTAACAAACATTTATATAGCACCAGCAGTGTACCTGGCACTTTACAAAGTAATAAATTAGACACGGTCCCTGCCCCTAGGGCTTACAATCTGAGAGACAGAAGCTGGGGGAGAGACTTAGGAAGGGGAACAGAGGGAGAGACAAGGGGTCTAACATTCATGAAGATGCGAGGTCTCAAGTGCAC
>QEPC01004630.1:367444-417409 GCA_003113815.1 Sphenodon punctatus | reverse complement strand
GGGGAAACACAAAGAACACAGGGAGGGGTACAAAACTGAAATGAAAATCAATCTAATAATAATCCTACTCTAAATAAATCCCAAACTTAAAACAGGGGAAGGGAATCAGGGATGGAATAAGAGGGAGAGGGAAAGGATTCAATGGAGGGGGGGGGGAGGGAGGAAGTAAGATTGAACACAGAGAACACAGGGAGGGGTAAAAACAAAAAAATAACACCTAAATCTATCTAATATAATCTAAATAAATGATAATATGGAGGTAAACGGGTTGGATGGGTGAAATAGGAGGAGGATGGCAATGGATTTGGAATAGGAAGGAACAAAAACTGCTTGGAGAGAGGGAGCCTTCTGAAACACCTGCTGTTCAGGAACAGTGGCTAGTTCAGAAGGTATTGGGAAGGGGGGAAGCAATCAATTTTGTTTCTTGCTGCGTCCGCCTCACCGCAAGCTCCATTGGCTCCATGCAGTCTAGCCCATGGCCAATCGCAGACTGCGAAGTCAGTGGTCTGAGGCGAGAAGAGATGGTGATTGGGCAGACTGGCTGATACTCCAAGCCTCTCCACCCCTGGTGCCTGGAAGTCTGCTCCTCAGCTGGCTCCCCCTCCCTGTCCAGTTTTGACTTCCAGTGACATATTTTTGCAATCCGAACACACCCAAACTCGATCCGAACTGACCGAACTGTTTGGTCATTTTGACATTCAGAATCTAGTTCGGTTCGGTCAGTTCGTGTTCAGATTCAGTTCGGGTTCGGTCGTCCAAACAGGCCGAGTTCGGGTCGAACTCTGAACTTCTGAACGCATTTGCCCATCCTTAGCATTTACTCTTGTGTCTGGATTCCATTGCCTTCCCTCAGGGGACAAGGTTACTGGCCGGGCCCAGGGATCCAAGAGGTGGAGTGGGGCTGCATGTTCTGGGGGCTGAACACCTAATAAACGGGCAAGTGGACACCTACCCAGTGTGGGTTAATGTGGACTATTCTCTCATGTTCACCTGTCAGGTAAGATGGGTGAGGCAAAACTTGTTAACCTTTGTGTTATTTGAATATGAACAATGTTGCCATCTAGTGGCTGGCTCGCAGTATGTAAGGGACTGACTATTACTATTACCTGTGACAATAAATAGGTTTAAGCCATTTTGAAACTTGTATATAACTACCCAAAGATTTGACCCATATCTTGTTTTCCAGCATGGTGTTACCGAGAAAAAGGAGAAATCTGAGGGTGATTTGTTGATTTTTTTAAAAAAAGAAAAATTAAAGAACTCGTAGTAAATTAATTCTTCCATAATCATGTAGAGAGTATTCAGTGAAGTATACATCTTACCATTTTTATTTTAAAGTCCACAGATAAAAAGCTTTTAAAATGATTACAAAAATGTAACAAAGAGAAACATTGCCACCGGGTAATTTCAGACGTGACGATACCATGGTCAACCACAGTGAACCACGGTTAATCCCGCGATGTGGCCAAAGAGCCATGAACGTCTGATGAGTGGCATCCAGATGTTCACCATAGTCAATTACCTGGAGGGGTCAAAGTCAATCATGCTTCCGGAGGTCGGGACGGGACCATCCCTGGAAGCATGGTGAAAGCAATTCCCACCAGGAAAACCGCCAGATGTAATGACTGAATGCCAGCCACCAGGCAGAATCGGAATGAATGATCCCCAGCCGTAGTGAGAGCATGCAGCGTCGCTGCCAGGCAACACACAACACAAAGACCGGGGAGGGAGATTTAAAGGGCACACAGTAGCAGAGGAATGTGGCGGGATGGAGCAAGATGGAAGGGAGAGGAGAGCGGAGGGTGAGAAAGACAGGGGGCGGTGGGGGAGGACTAGGAGGGGTTGGAGATGGCAGGGGGGCCAAGGAGCAGCAGCCAGAGCTGGCCTCCCCGGAGTGGAAAACCGGCCAGGGGATGGAGGCACCCTGGAAACGGGTAAGGAGAGTGAGGGGTGCACATAGCGGCAGAGGGGTACAAGGGGGGGTGCTCGGTGGGAGAGGGGCAGGTGGGTGGGCTGCGGGTCAGAAGGACCGACGACACTAACCCCCCCTCTATGACCCACAGACCCAGAAATGGGCCTGGGATCCAGAGCCTCCAGAGGAGAGTGGTGGAGGTGAAGTAGAGGATAAATTGCAGGAGGAGGGCATCCGCGGAAGATGCCGGTACCAGCGAGGGGGGCAATTAAGGCACAAGTAGACCCAGGACTTCATAAGGATCTGGGGGTCCCTGGAGCACCAGGTGGAGCTTGCCATTTACCAGAAGAATGAGCACGTGTTCACGGAGATCATGCAGGATATGGAGACGGTGGGGCACCACAGGACCATGTCCCAACGCCGCTCGAAGGCCAAGGATCT
The DNA here is from genome assembly GCA_003113815.1 of Sphenodon punctatus. Lineage (NCBI taxonomy): Eukaryota > Metazoa > Chordata > Lepidosauria > Sphenodontia > Sphenodontidae > Sphenodon > Sphenodon punctatus. The sequence continues at coordinate 415,056 of QEPC01004630.1, read as the reverse complement.
CAAGAGGGGGTACAAGGCCATCAAAGACAACAACTGGTGGCACAGACATGGAGCATGGACTGCCCCTTCTATGATGCCCTGGACCGAGTCCTACATATGAAGTGCTCCCTTGTCACCCCATGGCTCGTCGTGGGGAGTTCTGTGGTCCAGGGCAATGACAGGGGTCGATGTACCCCCACCCCTGGAAGTCCTGCATGCAAGCACCGACCCTGGGGACCCAGCCCCTCCCAAGGAATGCCCCGTGACCTTGGGGAGCAGCTGGTCCCACTCACAAACCTGCACCAAGAGCCCACGGCCACAGTCTGACTCGGGAGGGTCCAAGGCCAGCACACTTTTCACCCTGAGCCAGTGGACTCAGGGGGAGCACAGCCTCACAGAGGAGCCGGCCTCAGAGGACTCCAAGACGGACATAGAGGGTAGGCAAGCGGGTGGGAGGGCACATGGGCCATGAGGGGGTGCCCAGGGCATGGGCCCATTGCAGCAGTTTCCAGGAACCAGGGAACGTGGGAAGGGGGTCAGGGGTGGGAGGACAGGCACAGCTGGGGGACAGGTGGGATAGACACAGTTGGGGGACAGGTGGGACAGGCACATCTGACTAGGGGCACCATCCCCCAGTGCCAGCGAGCATGGGCAATGGTGGGATGGGGACCTGGACCGTGCAAGGGTAACGCACCCCTCTCCATTTCTCAACAGGTGCACACATGCCCCGGCACATGGGTCAGCCAGCTGAGGGGGAGCACGGGGAACAGCTGCAGCAGCAGCAGGTGGAGCAAGATGAGCAACCACGGCTCTGGGACAGGTGGTATGTGACCAAGGTCGAGTAACCACCATCAGTTGTTCCCCCAACAGGGCAACAGGCAGTGACTCCACCAGCCAAGCCCGTGCCCCCAGCACATCGGCAGCAGGAGCACAGGGCAAGAGTACGGCGCTGGAGGAAGAACTAGGCCGAGGACATAGTCCACACCAGCATGGAGCAGAGGAAGCAGATGATAGCAGCTGTAGACCGCATGGAGGCAGCCACAGACAGCATGCGGAGGCCAAGGACTGGCAGCTGGTGATGGAGCTGTGCCAGGAATGGAGGCAGGAGCACACGCAAGCACATGCGGCAGATGGAGGCATTGGAGCAGCTCAACCAGACCACCGAGGGGCTGGGCACCAAGCACACCAGAATGATGGACAGGTCCCTGGACTTACTGATCACCAGGCAGTGCAGTTCCACCTCCTTCCTCTCTGAACGGAGGTACTCCGCATAAGCCGCCACAGAACGCTCGTTGGCACGAAGCTGCCAGAACCGCACCAGCAGCCGGTCGGCCATGGAGCGTACTTGGCCCCGCATGTCATCCATACATTTATGGATGGGCCCCTCAAGCTTGGCCCGAAAGGCCCTTTCCTCCACGTACTCCTGCTGCTGGGCTTCTGACTCATCTGCGGAGCGGATGCGGGAAGGTCCAGGTGGAACTATTTCTGCTGGGTCTTTAATGGACAGCTCTGGTCCTCCGCCCCAGAGTCCATGTGGCTGCCACTGTGCCTTCCAGCCATTGCCACACCACACTCCACCATGAGGTGGCGGACATCCTTGGCATGGGCGATGAGCCCAGATGTGGCCCCCTGTGCCATACTGTGTCAGACCAATGTTCCATAGACTGTCAAGCCCTGTCTTCATTTTGTCTCCACAAGTGGGTGGCTGGCCAATCTCTCTCTCTGCAGGGAACTTCCTAACAGTTCATAGGGCAATCCATTCCCTGTTGTTCCAGCCCCCATGCCTTACCGTACATATGACTGTTTTTTTGTCTCTCGTGAGGTCATACCACCTCAAGACCCAAGACCTCATCTTTCCGGTGTTCTCAACTGGCTCCGACCTCCACCTTGGGATTCTTCTGGCCTGGGCACAAGTGGTGGAACGGCCATCAGATTCGTCATCATCTCTGAAACAGGAACACATAAACAACAACACATAATATGCATTTATGATACCTCTAGTCCTCCCTCCTTGGGGTCCCCGGCTGGCAGCACGTGCAAAGAAATCCTACCCTTCTGGAGGGACAGAGACCCCTGCTAGGAGGGATGCAACATGGCACTGGCATTGGCACTTGCAAATCCTCCCCTTCTTTGGACTAGTAGAGCCTGCCAGGCAACACGTGCAAATTCTGGCCTTCTGGGGGATGCTCGTGGCTCGGGAGGGCAGCTGGCGGGAGAGAGACCCTTGCTAGGGATGGCTGGCAACCTGGCACGTGTTTGGGTGGGTGCTTCCTTCAGCTTGTGCCTGACTGCTGGAAGAGCCCCACGCACACACACTCTCACTCTCTCTCTGTGGCAGAGGCACACAGCCACTGCCAGTCACCCGCTGATGCTCGCTGTTTGTTCCTGACTGCCAGTGCCCACCACCACCCACCCACATACCTGCATGCCAGTAAAGGATAGTATTCTTCTTGTCCTCAAAGTTCTATGGAACAATAAACAAAAATAAACTTTACAAACCTGGTAGCAGCAGCAGCAGTGGCAACCTCTTGCTCCTCTGATGAGGTGGAGCATGAGTCGAGGTCCAGCGGTGGCAGGCTCTTCCTCCTCCACCATCTTCACCTTCTTCTTCGGCCCATCCCTTGTAATCTTCCTCTTCATTTTTTAATATTTTTTTTCAAACAACCACACAGTCACCAACCAATCGAACTGCAACCAAACCAACCCAGTCAAACTAAACCAAACAGGCAAACACACACCAGCCAGCTACAACACACACACACATGCTCTCTCTCCACACAAGCTCTGCACGCACTAGAATTTCCAGTTTCATGTTTCTGATGTGATCACGATACACCCTCACTGAACTGAACCACCGAACCGAACTGGGGTCCTGGACCGGATGACCGAACAACCAAATGGCTGAACGCATTTCCTGGACCGAACGACTGAATGACTGAATAGCCGAACCGTGATCTGTTCACACATCCCTACCCAGGATGCATGGGGGCAGCAACATCCCCTCGATCCTGGTCATCTCCATGTCTGCAAAGTCCCCCCGGTACATCCAGGAGTAGAGGGATGAGATGGCGAGGATCTGGGTATCGTGGCTGTGTCCAAAGTGGCCGGTGAAGATGTCAGTGAACTGGCCCTGGTGGTCTACAACTGCCTGGAGCTGCAAGGAATGGTATCCGTGCCTGTTGATGTACTCTCCAGCATCCCCATTGGGAGACTAGAGGATCTCGATGTGGGTACCATCCACAGCGCCCAGACAGTTGGGGAACCCATCAGCCTCAAAGTCGGTCACTGTGGCCTCCTGGTCCATCAGCTGGATAACTTGGTCCAGTAGCATGGCCTCCATGGCCTCGCAGAAGTCCTGGAGGATGCCCATGATGGTGCTCGCTCCCACAATGAAGTGCTGCGCCATGGACTGGCAGGAATCTGGTGTTGCCAGTGCCCAGAGTACTATTGCCATGCACTGGACCATGGGCATGGGGGCACGCATGGGGGTATGCAGTCACTCCTGCCAGGGCACAACCAGCTCTGCGAGCCACAATAGGGAGCGCCTGTCCATGTGGAAGTGTGCCCTCCACTCGGCATCGTCCCACCATACCAGGGCTCCGGCCCACCATTCCTGTGTCTGGTGTGTTACCCAGAGCCACCTTTGCGTGGGCATGGCGAGCTGTACCACCCTCCCTGTGCCAGTTGTGTCAGGCAGCGGCCTCTCGGAGGACAGCAGAGCAGCCGCGGGCAAGGCGCAGGGCTTGTTGGTATGCCCCAGACGCTTGCAGGGCCCTGAGCCTGGCCTGGGAGCACCTGCACCCATATTGGGCATGCCAGATGGCCACAGCAGTCATGGTAAGGCACCCCCCGATGTGGGTGGCCAGGTGAAGCAGCTTGGTGGCAAGCCACTGGAGGCTTGTATGCTGCCAGTGCCACTCCCCGGTTAGTTGCAGAAACATGCAACATGCGGACCTCTGGCCTGCATCCATGGTGGAGAGTGCCCAAGGTGCGGTCTGGTACCTGGCACTCCTGCCTGTGTCCCAGGCCCGCCCCAGCTCCGTGCCCCACCCACGCACCTGTGGGGCGGGCCCCAGCATACCCTTATTGGCCGCCCTCATCCGGCCGCCCCACCACCAGCTGGTCAGGGGCTGTTCAGCTGTGCCGGTGGGGCCTTCCCTGGGCTCCTTGTGCTGGTTACCCTTGCCTGCAGGCCGGTGTGTGCCTACAGATGGCGTCCCTCCCCTGGGTTCACCTGCGCTTCCATCAGTGTGGTCCACAGCTGGTTGTCTGTTGTCATCACCTCCCTGCTATCAGTGCTTGATGGACATGCTGTGTGCTTGGTCCTGCAACTGTGCTGGGTCCGCTCCCCAAACATCGTTCGCTAGCTGTGCCTTGTTGTGGCCTGCAGCCTTATCGTGTGTCCTTGGAACTCCCCTGCTTCCCTACCCAGCCCACATGGGATCATGGAGCCTCTCTTTCCTTGCTGTTCAGACCCTCTTCCCACTGGACCATGGTCGGCAGTGCTGCACCGGGACTCCCACGCACCGGATACCCTGGCACCCCCCATAACTGGACCTTCCAGGAAACCCTATGTGACCTGTGGCATTCCCCAGCCATGCAACTGCTCCTGTGCTGCCCAGATACTGTCTCAGGTGCCTATGTGAGTCTGAACTCCAGCCTCTGCTAATTTGGCTATGAGGCGAGCAGTAGCATGTGCCAGCTCAATGCAGAGGTGCTTGGCCTCTGTCCCTTTCCTGATGGGCGCATTCTGGAGATGAGGTGGTCCATGGAATGAGGTGGACCATGTGGTGTGAACTGCGGCGGAGACTGCGTCCGCCCTCTCGGTCTGTGGCCTGACTGGGTTCATGACCTATCTGGAGAAGGGGAGCCATGCCCTGGCTGTTTCCTTCTTCTTCTGCTTCCACGGGGCCCGTGGCTACCAGCGGTCATGTGGTGCAGTGTATTACTGCCTGTTGGAGCTTGCGCACTTGCCATGACCCCCTGATATACCTTGTCGGAGCCCACCGGACTGGAGCTGGTGGCGCTGGCTGCTGTGTGGTCCTGTACTGATGTTCATGTGGGGCTAGACGGACTGGATCCATTTGAGGCCTACTACCTCATTGCCCACCACATGGCAAGGCTGGGATACCACCGAGGCATGTTTCAGTGGCCCCACTACGTGCATCTGGTTGGCCGACTGGTCCCAGCCCCCTTTGTGACCACTGCAGCTGACTGTGAGGCCCCCTGTGTCTTCAGTGTCATTGATGACAGCCCCACTGTGTGCTCCCTGCACTTCCTTGCCGTCTCGGGGCACTAATCATTTGCTCCGTGCCATTCCAGCCTCATGGCTGTTCTGGCTGATTTGCTTGCCTCTGTTCCTCTCACCTGTGTCACTGTGCCTCCTCCATAGGCACTCCCTGTCCTTTGCTGCCTATGGTGTACCTCTCCATACCCACCCCTCCCCTCCCCCTTTGGCTGTTTCCCACTGCCTGACACTGGTACTGGCTCTCCCTGTGGTGTATCCCTCCCTTGCACGGCTGCCCACTCACCTGTGTCTGTGCCCTGGCCCCTGCCCCCCGCCCTCTAGGTGCCTCCGTGACTGTGCAGGACTTGGGAGCGCCTCCTGGCTTCCTCCAGGGTGTGTGTGCTTCTGCAGACTCCTGCTTGCATCCATCCCCAGCATGCTTCTGCATCAGTGAGGGGGATCCTTGCTGTCTGGACCTGCCTATGACTTTGGCTCTCTGTGTTGCTGTTGGGTGGTCCGTGCTCCCTATTCTGTCAGTGGGGTTCTGGGTGCCTTTCACTGTGTCCTGGTCTGTTCCCATCCTGGTCCACTCCACTTCCTTGGCCCTGGGCTCCCCCCCCCCCACGTGTCTGTGGTGCTGTGTGTGTTGACCTTCCCGGTGTGCTCCCCCTTCCTTCCTTTCCTGTTCAGGTGTGTTTGTGCCCAGGCGTGTGTGTGTGTGGTCTGTGTTCTGCTGTGTCCTTGGCTTTCCTGTGCCTGTTGTGTGTGCTGCCTCTGCAGCTCTTCTCCCTCTTCCCCCTCCCTTCCCATTTCCCTTGTGTGGGCGTTGCCGTTTGGCGCTTTTGGCTTCATTTGCCCTCTGTCTGCCATGTCTACCTTCCACCCCGGTGTCTTCTGGGTGTTCTGACCATGGTCCGGAATCGGTGTAACGTCTGTTGCGCTGCCCTGGGCTGTGTTCCATCTGTCTGTTTCCTTGCCATGGTCCCACTCCCATCACGTCTGTTTGGGGCTTTCCTGGTCCATTGCGGGGGGGGGGGGGGGGGGGGGGGGGGGGGGGGGGGGGGGGGGGGGAGGTTAGCTGGCTTGCCACAGTTGGGAATCCACTGTGGTGACCCGGGAGCACATAATGTCTGAAATGACCCAAAATTTTAATGTGATCCCAAGAAAATAAAAATGTACCACTTATATGGTTCTCTCACTGCATTTAGCACCCCAAAGCTGCATTTCCATAAAGCAAGAAAACAATAAATGGAATGCATTGTAATTTCCTGCAGCTTCATTGGCTACTCAAGGGTGCACGTAATCCTCTTGTTATCAGCCATAATGTCAGGATGTTTGGTACAGATCCAGAGAAACAAGCAAGTAGGAAAAGCAGTAGAATGGAGTGAAATGGAGAAGTACAAAGTCAGCTGGGAAATAAATTTTGTAAAGCTTCAAGGACATATTACAAAGGATGGAAAGTTGAAAACAAAAAAACAGCCGCTCTACTCTGCAAAAGCAAGCTGAACATTCCACTTGGTTGGTTTGATAAAGGCCTGCTGCAGCCAAATAAACTGAGAGGGACCTAGACCTATGAAATATAAATAAGGAGACTTTTGTCACCTTCCATTTATCACCTGTGTCTCCTGATCCTTGCTAAGGGTCAGCACCAAGGTCTTCTAAAATCTCTTTGCTCTTTGACTTGCTGCTCTGGTCTTACCCTTTATTGCATATATGTAACCCAGTTCTAGTGATTATATATATATATGCAACAGAATGTTTTTTAAAACAAAGTTAACCTCATATGAATTTGCAAAATGTGTACAGAGTAAGAGTATACTTATAACAGTGTTGGCTATAAAATATGATTTGTTGCAAATTACATACTGTACATTAAAATGAATACATTGTTGGAACAAGAAAACACTAGTTCTTTCTGAGCAGGCTTGAGGCAAATGCTTAAAGTAGAAAACAGCTGCCTGATGTTCTTTGAGTCACTATACCAGTATTAGGCAGAAATGAGGTCTGAAATGAGCAGCTAAATTGCTACTTGTGAGAAATCTCTCCATATACGTAACTGTGATCAATTTCCCGACCATTTCCGATACCACGGCAATTTCTCAGTTCTTGCAGTACTGCAGATACCATCCCAATTTACCAACTTTCTGCTTAGTGTTTACCATGTACTGTTTATTTACCACTCTACCGCATTGCTGAGGGTACCGTTTTACTTCCGGGTTTGTTGTTTCCACATTTGTGAGCCAATCATTTGTTTGCAAATGATTAACCTCCCTCAGTCCTCACTAACCTCACCCCAGTGCCTCCAAATACAATTGTTGTTCTGTATTGTTCCTTTTGCTTTGTCCAATCTGCAACTGGATTGCAGATTAGTAAATGAATCTGCATACCAGCCAATGAGTGTACAAAGGGAAATGGAGTGCAAGTGTTGCAGTATTTCATTGGTATTATCTTTCGGGAATTGAAATGGACTGTGAAGCAGTGAATGGCAAAGCAGTAAATGGGATCCCAGTAAGTGGGAAAGCGGTAAATTGAGAAACTAAATATCAGTTGAGACATTACAGAGTACCGACTTTACCAACATTATCAAGAGGTTCTTGATTTGACTGAGACAATAATGGGAACCGGGATTTCAATGAGATTTCCCATTTTGGTGAAATCTCATTTCAGCCCTAATTAGAAATTGTATGTTTTTGAATGTGTCGGTGACTTTTTTTTAGAAGGCTAAAATAATTAACTAACAAAATCAAAGTTCCCTCAGGTAACTAGTTGATTAAACAGCACTTGACTTATGGTTGTGGCAGAATTAATTTAGGAGTTCACTGACACATCCAGTCAAATAGTAAATGTAGGGTAAATATGGCTACAAGATCAGGCTAAAGATTAGGTGGACTTTGGCCAGATCAATTTCAGATCTGAGAAGAGAATTGCCAGTCGGCTCAATTTTGACTTGTTTTTTATTACCATCTCTTTCAGCATCCTTGAATCAGCGACTCATTACTCTTCAGCATAACAGACTGTCTGGTTCTTCCTCTCAGAGATCAGTTCCCTTCTCTGGTAGACAGTAGAACTAATCATCCAGTCGATGGATTTGTGCAACTGCTTTGTTAGAGGTCTACATATCCGGCTCTGAACCAGTTGGAGCAGTGCCAATGACAGTAAAAATGTGAGGCAAGCGAGAGGGGAGTAAAGAAAGATTGGAAGAAAATGATGAGGATGGTCAGATTCGCCTTAAACTATAAAATAAGAACACAAAGAGAGAAGATGATGAATGGGCAACCAAGAGAGAAGATTTGGAAAGCCCAAATAGAGAAGAACACGGCATAAGTGTGTGCTTAAAAGAGAATAAAGAAGTAAAAATAAAATATTAAAACAAGACTTTGTAGTTCTGTTACATCAAAAATGATAGTGTGTGGCTGTGTGGGTTTGTCTGTAATGCAAATTATTTAAATCACTCTATTTACTAAATGCAAATGCAGGCCCAAAATGAAATAATCAGTATATTTAAAAAGATAAAGAGCAATTCTCATTTTTAAAATAGAGTCATACTTCTAGAACAAAACTTATAGTCTAGGACTGTGATCCAGCTTATTGAGATGCCAGTGCCAGAAGTGCGCAGAGGGCTGTGCACCAACACAAATGTGCCCATGGATGCCCTGAGCAAGTGCAAAGTCCCTCAGGCTGCAAACACACTGGTGTTATGGGTGTCCAGGAAATGAGCAAGCTGTCCTATACCACTGCTAGCCAGGGCCATGCCGGAGGGACTGTTGCATCATGACACAAAAATTAGCCCCGTAAGTGCAGTTATTAAATGTATACCTGCTGTGGACCCCCATCCCAATGCCCAGTACCACACCAGAGCTCCATAACCTCTGTGGTGGCATGCCACAAATTGTACACAACACCTCACTGCACCTGGTTTGGTCAGGTGTATTGCCATTGTGTCCCCAGCATGAATATAATAGTCCCCACGGTATTGGATATTGGGACAAACACAGCCATAGTCCCATCAGGCATAGCAAAAAAGGCTGTGGTTCTATTGGCATCATAAGGCATCAAGCAAAGCACCAAGCCACCTGCTCCAGATCCTTGACCCATTGAGCACCCAATGCAGAGGGGCAAGGTGTCTGGAATGCACTAGGGCAGACACTAAAGGTGTGCAGAAGGCACCCCATTTGCTTTAGTTTTCGTTTAATGGGGAAAAAATTGTTTGGGGGGGCGTTAATAGAAAACCCCTTAGTTTATTTATTTTATTTTTTTAAATGTATGAAAAAATAAAATAAAAATTCACATGTGCAAAATGGATACTGGGACAATTCCGTACATGTGTGTCACTTTTCAGTGGCACAGATGTCATTTTGAACATGGGCCACACATGCATCGAATGACCCTGGTGGCCATTTGATTATGCTCTGTTAGTTTTTAAAAAAATAAATTGAAAGGTTGGAAAATGGATGAAAGCAAATGTATATTCACCCATTTTTGGAACATTATTTACTAAAATGAATGGGGCTCCATTCCTTTTAGTAACTAATAAAAAACAAAATGATTTGCACATCCCTAGTAGATGCTCTCACTGGCAATGGGACTGTGGGAGGCACCATGTCCATGACTGTGAGCATGTTGAGGGAGGGATTGGGGAGCTGCTGCAGGGAGGAAGAGCAGACTGGCTCTGTGCTAGAGGTGTGCACCAGGGACCCATGCCGTTATTTGTTTTCATTTTTCATTTTTGTTATTTAAATCTTTTGTTTTTGTTTTCATAAATACTGAAATTCCGTTTTCCTTTTTGCTTCCATTTTTGATTTCCATTGGTTTCAATGAAAACACATTATCGGCTGTAACTTTTTTGTTTTTCATTATATTTGGATGAAATGTGGAGAGATTGTACCGCCAAAGGAAGGCATTATGTGTATCAAACTGCAGAAAGATTAGGGTTGTCAGTGCCTCCTTTAAGGAGGGCAGACTGCCAGGCTGCCTTAAAGAGGTGGTGGTATGGCCTCTGCTCAAGAAACCATCTCTTGACATTGATTCCCAGTCATCTATCGGCCAGTCTCTAACCTTCTCTTTCTAGGGAAGATTATTGAATGGGTGGTGGCTCAGCAGCTTCAGGGGCATCTTGATCAGGTCAGTTTTTTTAATCCTTCACAGTCCGGCTTTCAGCCTGGGTTTGGCAGTGGGACTGCACTTGTGGCTTTGTTCGACGACCTGTGTTGTGAATCAGATCAGGGCAGGGGCATAGCTATCATTGGAGAAACAGGGACATTCATCCCGGGGCCCGTACTGGCTGGGGGCCCAATATCCAAGGTAGCTAAGCCACCCTTCCTCCCCCCCTTTAAAAAAAAAATGCCACCTGAGCTGGCTCGCTACCAGCCCAGAAGATGAATGGGCCAAGCAGCAGGCCACCAGCAGCACGGCGCAGACTCTGCAGACAGCAAGTCAGTCCCAAGCACCAGAAGCCCAGTGCCCCTAGGCTGGCTGAGCTGGGAGGTGCTTCTAGGCAGGCTGGCGGCTTCACCACCAGCAGGAAAAAAGAGGCAGGGGCGGGGGCCCCACAGACATTTCTTGTCCTTGGGCCCATCCCAAGCTAGCTACGCCCCTGGGAAGATCATGTCTTTTAATTTTATTAGATCTGTCGACAGCGTTTGATACCGTACACCACAAGATATTGGTGACTGATCTTTGGGACCGGGCCGGGGTGGGCAAAATTGTTCTTGAATGGTTCTTGAATTGTTCCTGGCTGGAAGAAGTCAGTGGGTGGTTCTTGGGGAGTGGTCATCATCTTCTTTTGTTTTAAAAATGAATGAAAAAATAAAATAAAAAAATCACACATGCAAAATGAACACCGGGGCCATTCCGCACGTGTGTCACTTTTCAGTTGCACAGATGTCTTTTGAACATGGGCCACACATGCATTGAATGACCCTGGTGGCATTTTGTTTATGTTCCAGCTCACGTGTGGAGTCCCACAGGGTTCTAGTCAGTCCCCATTCCTGTTCAACGTTTACATGCACCCTTTGGGTGAGTTCATGAGAGGGTTCGGCGTATGTTGTCATCAGTACACTGATGATACACAACTTTACCTCTCTTTTTATGTAGACCCAGACCCAGAAGTCTCTGTACTTACACAGTGTTTGATAACTGTAGGGGATTGGATGAGTGAGAGCTGTATGACATTGAATCCCGACAAGACAGGGGTGATGATAGTGGGTAGGCCTGAGGGGGTGGTGGCTCCTGTCATTGATGGGATTTGCCCCTGTTTAGCTACTCAGGTCTGTAGTCTGAGCATGCTTCTTGATTTGCAGCTCCTCCTGGATTCCCAGGTGGTGTCTGTGGCAGGAAGCGCATTTCACCAGTTACATCTGGTACGATGGCCGTGACCATATGTCTCGGACTCTGACCTGGCAACCATCATCCATGCCTTCATCATCTCTAGATTGGACTATAGGGATGTGCAAACAGAACGCAGTTCGGATGTTCAAACTTTCGGACGTTTGGTCCAAAAACTTAGTTCGGGTTTGTGTGTTCGGTCACATGAAGTTCGGACCCCCCCGAACATTCAGAAGGTTCGGCAATGTCAGAGGCTTGGGGCACTCCAGGGGTGCCCATGGGGGTATGGCAGGGTGTCGGAGACACAGAAGCAGCAGAGATCTGGCCAACCCGAACAGGCAAGCTCAGTGCTTGGCCCCTGGGAGGCCCCGTGGCACCATGGCTGGCCATTTGAGACCCAGCGGCAGGAGCAGCAGAGGTCGGGAAGGCTTGGGGCTTGGTGGCTGGCCTGGCATCCCTATTTGGCCGGACATTGCAGGCTGCCAGGCATTGATGGAGCAGCAGCAGACACTGGATTGCCAGGTAGCAGAATCCATGGCACAGCAGAGGCATCAGCGGCATCAGCAACAGACAGGCAGCGTGGCATGAGCAGCGGAAGGCAGGCTGAGGCAGGGTTCAAGGTTGACAACCAGGGTGGGTAGACAGGCAGCATGGTATGAGAGGCAGTCGGGAAGGCAGGCTGGTACCTTGGCAGGACACTCAGATAGAGAGAGCCAGTCAGATAGGCGGCTGAGATCATCTAGCCAGAGTCCAGCTGGCATGCTTACAGCTTCCCAATGCCAACCGATGTCATCAGGTCAGCCAGATAGGCTGACCGAGGCTATCTAGTGAGTGAGAGAGAGGGGGGGGGGTGGAGGGCAGGGCAGGCACCAGGCATTGGGAGGAAGGGAAAGCACCTCAGCAGCAGCAGCCCAGATTGAGGAGGAGCACAGTCCAAGATTGCCCCTGGCATGGGATGGCATGTGACACTATCTATCCATGTCCAGGGGAAGCTCGGGGAATCCCAGCAGCAGAAAGATGACCTTTATAAATAGCAACTGCTCCACCAACCTGGCCCCCAGTCTCAGGCGGTGCGGTGAGCAAATGTCCCCCACCATGGAGAACACCCGCTTGGTGGGGACACTCGTTGGTGGGCAGGACAAGAGACCCTTGGCCACTTTGGACAGGGCCAGCCACACATTGGTCTTGCTGGCTGAGTAGGCCAAGGGATCGCTGCTGGGTTCGATGCACGGCTCCTCCTCCAGGTAGCTTTTGACTTCTGCTGAGGCAGAAGTCACCTTGTCATTCACACCTCGTCAACTGCCTCTCTGATATCTCCGCCGACATCAACTCAAGCTCAACATGACCAAGACCGAACTCTTCATTTTTCCACCCTCCTCTTCCTCTTCCTCTCCCTCTAACCTGCCCATCTGAATCGATGGAGTCACCATCCATCCTGTTATCCAAGCCCATAGCTTGGGCTTCATCTTTGACACGCACCTCTCTTTTAAACCTTACATTTGGCTATGTTGCCAAATCCTGCCGATTCGCCCTCCATAACATTGCTCGGATCTGCCCCTTTCTCTCTACCTCCTCGGCCAAAACTCTTGTCCATGCCACAGTTATCTCTCGCCTCGATTACTGCAACCTCCTCCTTGCTGGCCTAATAATAAATTTTGCTTTTCACCCCTTCCTGTGAATTTTGCTTTTCACCCCTTTTCACCCGTATCCTGTTTAAACTCCTGGTATTCATGTTCAAAACACTCCACAACCAAGCTCCCCCTTACCTTTTGGACCTAATCTCCCTACACACTCCTGCATGTGCTCTCCGCTCTTCCGCTGTCCCCTCCCTCACTCTCCCTCGTTTTTCCTACCCTTCGACCCTTCTCCCTCGCTGCCCCCCATGCCTGGAACTCCCTCCCTACCCACATCCGCCTTGCCCCCTCCCTCCGCTCCTTCAAATACCTCCTCAAGACCCACTTTTTCCTCACAGCATTTCCCAATACCTACTAGTCGTTCCCCATATACTTCCTGTCTGCCCTCCTCTGCAGACTGCTGCAACCAACATGATTGTAACCAAGCCATGCACACGCACCTGAGATTTCGCATCCACCTGAATATTTGTTTGTCTTCTCCTCTGTCTCTCCCACTGTCCCCTCTCCCTGGCACCCCCTACTAAGCCACAGGCAGGGACCGCATCTATTTCTGTGTTCTGTACAGTGCCAGGCACATGGCTGGCACTATAATAATAATAATAATAATAATAATAATAATAATAATAAATTTTGCTTTTCAGCCCTAATTCTAACGTAAGAAGCCTAGCAGAAAACATCCAAATGATAGATGGGAGAATCTCAATGTGACAGTTCCGCATATCCCAATATTTTGTAATATTTATGAATTGAGCTTTTGTTGTGTTGGTGATGCACATGCTGACTCCATGCCAGAGGCTTAAAGGTTTATGAGGAATGAAAAATGCATAAACCTGCTCAATGATAGCACTGTCTTGTGCTCATTGATCTTTTCTTATGATGAAAGTCTAAAACTCATATAGACAGTTGTTGCCCAAAGGTGAAATAAAAATTGAAAATACACAGGTGATCTAAATGGCACACAGATACTGAGCATGAATGTGCACACACAATATCCCGCATATAGTGCGTACGTAAGTGCTACTATAGGTAAGTGCTATAACATAAGTGCTATTATAGGTAAGGGAGTGAAAAGGGACATCATCCCCATAGCTCTCTCATGCACCCTTTATGTTCCTTTGCTACTGGTCCTACAGCAAGGGTTAGGGTGTTTCCCCCCAACATTGTAACTATGGTTACACCTCTGCTCTGTGTGTAATATGCAGGTACACACACATACACACTCGATATTGGTCAGGAGGGAAAGACGTTTGGGATTTGCCAGAAACACAATACAACTTAAATTAAATTGCTCCTCACTTTGCCTGACATCGTAATGTTTTTAATAGAGGGCCTATTTCTGGTTTTGTTTTTTCCCCAGTTTCTGATGCCGGATTTTCGCTAGGTACTTTTGGTTTCGGTTTTTGGTTTATGGCTCTGTATCTTTCCCATTGAAGTCAATGGGAAATCTTCCCATTGACTACAATGGGGAACAACCAGACTGAAAGGAAATCAAAACCAGGGGTCTTGGACAGAAAAACCCCCCCATCCTTAACCCCCACAACCCTGGGACAGGGTGTGTGGTCCAGTCTCCTTCACCCCCATTCCTCAGGGCCCACTACTGGCCTCAAAGGGTGGGGTGGGGATCCGAAACCCGAAACCCCCCAGCTCGCAGGGCCCCTCATTACTCCCACCCTCCATGGTCCTACTGACTGGCATGTACTTACCAGTCCAGACCTCAGAAAATGGGGTGAGGAGGACTGAAGAGCCAGTCTCGGTCTGTCCGGACCTCCTCCACTGCTGGATGGAGGATTCAACTCTTGCTATCAGGAGACCGGGCCTCCACCACTGCCAGGTGGTGGAGCTGGCTCTGTTACCGGGTGGGCGGGCCTTCTCTCCTGTTGGGTGGCAGAGCCAGGTCTGCTACTTGGAGTCTGCAATAAAGCCGCTGTAGATGTGGAAGACCTGCTCGCTCGACACAGACCTCCTTCCGAAGGCACGCTGCCTCAGCTCCCTGCTTCGGAAGCAGACATGAGCAAAATGGCCACTGGGGCCATTTTGTGCATGTGCAACCCTTTCCCAAAATGGTACCAGCAATTGGTGCAATTTTGGAAATGGGCAGTCATTCTGCGCATACGTGGAATCATTTCACGCATGTTCAGAATGACTGCCCTATTCCAAAATGGTGCCGATGCTGCTGGTGCCATTTTGGGAAAAGGCTGTACATGTGCAAAATGGCTCCAGTGACCATTTAGCTCAGGTGTGCTTCCAGTTCAGGGAGCTCAGGCAGCATGCCTTCGGAAGGAAGCCTGTGTCTTCCACTTTTGGAGCAGCTGTGCACAGTGTCCCAGCAGGGAAGCTGGCTCTGCCACCTGGAGGCCCAGCCACCCAGCGGTGGAGCTGGCTCCACTGGACAGCAACAGAGGAGGCCCAGTCACCTGGCAGTGGAGGAGGCCTAGCTGACAGCAGAAGAGAAGGCCCAGCCACTGGCAGTGGAGATAGTGACTCCTCAGTCATCCTCACTCCCATTCTCCGAGGCCCAGACCAGTTAGTACATACCAGCTGGCAGGGATGTTGGGGTGCAGGCAAAGACGGGCCCCAGGGTTGGGGGTTTTAGGGATGCATATCCCCACCCCCACCCTCTGAGGCCAGTATTGGGTGTCAGGGAATGGGGTGGGGGACATTGGACTGAGGTTCCCCTTCAAATTGACATGAATTGGAAGGATTCCCATTGACTTTAATGGGAAAGATACAGAACTAAAAATCAGGAACCGTAGTGGCCCAATTTTTGGAAGCTTTGATTTTAAACTGAAACAGCCATTTTCAGTCTGTTACGGTTAACCAAAACCTGAAATTTCCACTCCTAGTTTTTAACGTGTTTGTTCAATTTCTTAAAAACATTTTGGTCTAATGGAGAACTGATGAAGAAAACACCTGTTAAAAGCTGAGGCAATGGCTAGTGCATTCATTGACGGAAAAGTTATCAGTTTAGCTTTTCCTACACCAAAGAGTGGAAATCTTCAGATCCCTAGGGAACACTTCTCTACATGTTTCCTTAAATTTAATTTACTAGTGAGCATCAGAAATGGAGTGTCTGAAATCATTTGTACACTGTTTAAAAATTATGTAGATGCTTTTTTGGTTAAGTACATGCTGTACATCCAGTACATGATGATGAGAATTCCCGTTTTTCTATTATGGACTGAGAAAAAAAAAGATAGCCATTATCTGACTGTAATATATCTGAGAACATCCAAAACGAGGCTGTCCCAAGTTTCACTGAAAGCACTCTTTCTGTATTCTGTGAATGTGTGAAACAGAATGGAGACTTGGTTGTTTTATTCTTAACTGACCATTTTGATTTTTGTATTCTTATGAACCAATGATATTGAAAGCCTGTGTTTGAAATTAGCAGAGAGGGATTAGATGAGGTAGGAATTACAATACTAGATCAGATAACTGTTAAGTAGAGGAACACATGATTAATGACAGTGGAACACATATCAGCTAGGGATGTGTGAATGCGGTTCAGACGTTTGGAGTTTGGCCCAAACTCAGACAGTTTGGATGGTGGAACCAGACACCCAAACCGAACACCAAAACCCCTGAACAGTTCGGGTTCATTCGGGTGTGTTCCGCGGTGTTCAGGCAGGAAACAACTGGCTGGCAGACCCAGGGAGGGAGCATCTGAAGAGCAGACTTCCTGGCACTACGGGTGTAGAGAGGCTTGGACTAGCATCCAGCCTGCCCAATCACCATCCCTCTTTTCCTCAGACCACTGGCTTGGCAGTCTGTAATTGGCCATGGGCTAGGCTGCACGGAGCCAATGGGGCTTGTGGTAAGGCGGGCTCAGCAAGTAACAAATGTCATTACTCTCTCCCCCTTCCATATCGTTCTGAGCTAGCCAATGATCCTGTCAGCAGGAGATTTCAGAACTCTTCCTCTCCCAGAAGTTTGTGTTCCTCCCAATCCATTGCCATCCTCCTCCTATTTCACCCATTTCCACACATTTACTTCCATATTTTGAAGGGGGGGGGGGGAACGCTGGTTGAGTGAGTCAATTGTCATTTTAATAGGGGGTGGAAGGGGTTTTGGGGAAGGGGGGAGGGTGTTTGTAGATGTCAGCGGTGGTGGAATGTATTTAGTGAGGGGGAATATCCCTTGATATTAACCCCTAGTGGCAGCAGGAGGTGAGGCCAGGGGAGGGAGTGGGTGGATGTGGGGGTTGGAGGGTTGGGTTTGGTATTCAAGGGTGAGCGGAGTGGGTTAGGGAGGGGGCCCTCCCCCATAGTGAGAGGAGGGGGTGGCCCCCAGGGGGTGGGTGAGTAGTTTCCAAGTGAGAGGAGGAAGCTCGGGGTGAGGTGGGGGGAGCGAGTGGGTTTTTGGAGGGAGGGGGACCTCTAGGGGTTCTGGGGGAGCAGCCAACAATAAAGGGCCGGGATGGTGGGGTTGCGGGGGGGGGGGGGGGAGATGGCCATAGGGGTCATCGTGGGACACGGACGGTATGGTCCATGGTGGTATAGAGCTCAGGTTCCCAGGGGCATTAGGTCCCTTGTGGATATGAAGAAAGCCTGTCCCCCACCTGAGATGATGGAAGAGCATAATCCAGCATCTACTGGTGGGGAACTATTGCTGTTAAATGAAAGGTCCATAGTTAATAAGGCCCCGGTAATCCGGGATCTGATCCTGGTTGTGGCAGCGGATCTTGCATGTATAATGGAGTCCTGACTGGATGAGGAGGCTGGGCCAATTCTGGCCAATCTCATTCCAGCTGGGTATGCTGTGAAGCATCATCCCTGCACTGGGGGCTGGGGAGGTTGTGTACCTATGATTTGTAAAGAGACATGGTCAGTTAGGAGATATCCAGTTCCAGATATTCCTGGGATCGAGGCCCTCCATGTGGTGTTTGATTTGGCTAGGGACAAGTTGGGGGTGCTGCTGGTGTACCGGGCCCCTTCCTGCCCAGCAGCATCCCTGGCCGCTCTAGTGGAGCTGGTCTCGGTGGTGACGCTGAACTCCTCCAGGACTTTGGTCCTGGGGGACTTTAATGCCCATGCTGATGCCGGCCTTGTGGGAGCGGAGCAAGAGTTCGTGGCCACCATAGCAACCATGTCACCTGCCCAACCCACATGGGGGGGCACACCCTCGACCTAGTGTTCTGTTCTGGCCTTGAGAAGGGTGATCTGGTAGTGGGGGAATTGAGAGTTGTGTCCTTGTCATGAATGGATCATTATCTCCTTCAGACCAGTCTCTTAGTGCACCACCCCCAGAAGGGGATGGGACCAGTTAGCATGGTCCACCCCTGGAGGCTGATGGAACCTCAACGGTTCCAGGAAGCCCTGGGGGATATAACCCTGGCTTCTGATGGCTGCCCTGTTGATGAGCTTGTCCGGGCGTGGAACACCTTGTTCGGGGGGGCTATTGACAGGTTGGCTCCAAAACGTCCCCTACCTCTGTCTCATCATTGCAGGCTGCGGTGTATGAAGTAGGTAGGTAGGTGACTAGAGTGGCACTGTCCTTGGACTCACACTGAATCCGACTGACTTCTCCATACGGCTCATTTGTGGTCCTACGTTAAGGCAGTGAGAGTGGCAAAGAAAGAGTTCTTTGCCACCCTCATAGTCTTCAAAGTTGCATCCAGCGGAGCTGTTCTGGGTGGTGCGGGGGCTGGTCAGTCTGGCCTCCCTCTGCCTGGACAGGGACTTGTCCCAGCCCGCTGTGAGGAGTTTGCAATCTACTTTGCAGAGAAGATCGCTCGGATCCAGAGCAACTTCGACACTGGATTAGGAACAGTAGAGAGGGAGCATGGGGTGATGGAAGCTCCATCTGGTCCATCTTTCTGGGGAGAGTTTCAGGAAGTAACGCCAGTCGATGCTGTGGATGTCTTGGGGTCTGTTAGAGCCACTAGTTGTGAATTAGATCCTTGCCTGTCCTGGTTGGTGAAACCAAAGCCTCCAGGGAGACGTTGCGGATGGTGCTGGTGGGGGTAATCAATGCAGCCCTTTGGCAGGGTAGATTGCCCCCCAACCTCAAGGAGGCCATGGTGCATCCCCTGATGAAGAAGATGACTCTGGATGTGGATGCACTCGCCAGCTACTGACCCATCTCTAATCTTCACTTTTTAGGGAAGGTTATTGAATGGGCACTGGCTCTGCAGCTCCAGATTCATCTTGATATCATCTGTTTCCTTGACCCATTTCAATCAGGGTTTTGCTCTGGCTATGGTACAGAGATGGCCTTGGTGGCCTTGGTGGACGATCTCCACCAGAAGATGGATGCAGGATGTTCAACATTACTAGTCCTGCTATATCTCTTGGCCGCATTTGATACAGTGGACCATGGGCTGCTGCTGAGACGAATGCGTGACCTGGGGGTTCTGGATGGGACTGTCCTAGGATGTTTCTAGTCATTCCTCTTGGGGAGGACCCAGTGGGTTGTCCTGGGGGCAGAAACATCTAGTCCCCGGGCCCTGGACTGTGGTGTTCCACAAGGTTCAACCTTGTCTCCATTATTATTTAATGTGTATATGCAGCCCTTGGGGGAGATCGTGAGAGGATTTGGTGTGCGTTGCCACCAATATGCTGACGACACCCAGCTTTACCTCTCCTTTTCAACTGACCCAGGTCCTGCTGTCTGTGCTGTCCCAGTGTTTGGAGGTCATTGCAACATGATTGTGGCAGAGCAGACTGAAGCTCAACCCTGATAAGATGGAGGTGATGGTGGTGGGTAAAGCAGAGGAGGTTCTGGCCCCTCTTGTGGAGGGTGTGTGCCCCTCAGTGGCCCATCAGGTACGAAGTCTGGGGGTGGTATTGGACTCAGGCCTCCGCCTGGATCAGCAGGTGGAGGTGGTGGCAAGGGCAGCTTTCCCTCAGCTGTATCTGGTGTGGAGGCTGTTCCCATACATCTCCAGATCCGACCTGGCTACTCTGATCCATGCCTTCATCACCTTGATGCTGTACTACTGTAACGCGCTCTACATGGGGCTTCCCTTGATGCTGGCCCAGAGGTTGCAGCTAGTGTAGAATGCAGCGGTCCATCTCCTAACAGGGATGGGCCGACGAGAGCACATTACACCTGTGCTACGTGCGCTGCACTGGCTGCCTATAATGTACCAAGCCAGATTCAAGGTGTTGACTTTGATCTATAAAGCCCTGTACGGTCTTGGCCTCGGATATCTCAGGGACCGCCTTGCCTTCCGCGTATCAGGACGACCCCTTCAGTCCACTGGGAGCACCTTTCTGGAGGTCCCCCGCGTAAAGTGGAGGGCCACACTAGAGAGGGCATTCTCTGTGGTAGGCCCGTGGCTGTGGAACTCCCTCCCGGAGGAAGCCCACCTGACCCCAAGTCAACTGGCCTTTTGACAGGCATGTAAGACGTGGCTGCTCTCCCAGGCACTTGTTGGGAGGGGGGGTTAATGAGGGTTTTAAACTGTTGACTGTTAAATATTGTAAGTTTTATTCTGGTTTTAAATATTGTTTTATTTTTGTATGGAAGCCGACCCGAGATGACGAAGGCATAAGGGGATGGCATATAAATGCAACAAAATAAATAAATAAAATATTTTCATTTATTTAGATTAGATTAGATAGATTTAGTTGTTATACCCGGCATCAAGAAGCAGCCACTCCAGCCCCAGGTCCCACCATCAGAGTTCTGGGGCCTACATTACAGGCAGGGAGGGCTGTCCATCCACGTCATCCAGAAGCTGCTTCTGAGGCCGTAATTCTGCTTACAGGGAGCCGTCATTCCACCGCGTCAATAAACAACCAGCCATTTAAGTCCCAGGACCCACCGTCATGGGGAGCTGTCATTCCACGGCATCAAGAAGCAGTCACTCCAACCCCAGGACCCACTGTCAGGGTTCTGGGGACTACGTTACAGTCAAGGGGAGCCATCATTCCACAGCATCAAGAAACAGCTACTCTAGTCTCAGGACCCACCCTCAGGGTTCTGGGGCCATCATTCAGCTCACAGGGAGCCGCCAATCCAACTCATCAAGAAACATCCATCCACTTCAGCCCCAGGACCCACCGTCAGGATTCTGGGGCCTACAGTACAGGCAGGATTGGACTATCATTCCACTTCATCCAGAAGCTGCCACTCTAGTCCCAGGACCCACCGTCAGGGTTCTGGGGCTGTCATTCTACTCACGGGGAGTTGTCATTCCACCGCATCAAGAAACAGCCAGCTACTCCAGCCCTAGGACCCACCATCAGGGTGTTGGGGATTACATTACAAGCAGGGAGGACTTCCCCTCCATGTCATCCAGAAGCTGCCACTCTAGTCCCAGGCCCCACCATAAGGTTTCTGGGGCTGTCATACCACTCACAGGGAGCTGTCATTCCACTGCATCAAGAAGCAGCCACTCCAGCCCCAGGTCCCACCATCATCCATCAGGGTTCTGGGGCCTACATCAGAGGCAGGGAGGTTGTCCATCCACGTCATCCATAAGCTGCCACTCCAGCCCCAGAACCCACCATCAGGGTTCTGGGGCCATCATTCCACTAACAGGGAGCTGTCATTCCACGGCATTAAGAAACAGCCAGCCACTCCAGCCCAAGGAACCACCACCAGGTTTCTGAGGCCTATGTTATAGGTAGGGATGGCTGTCATTCCACTTCATCCAGAAGCTGCCACTCCAGCCCCAGGACCCACCATCAGAGTTCTGAGGCCGTCATACCACTCAGAGGGAGCTGTCATTCCAGTGCATCAAGAAGCAGCCGCTCCAGCCCCAGATCCCACCATCATCCAACAGGGTTCTGGGGCCTATGTTCCACACAGGGAGGGCTGTTGTTCCACTTCATCCAGAAGCTGCTACTCTACTCCCAGGACCCATCGTCAGGGTTCAGGGGCCATCATTCTGCTCATGGGGAGCCGTCATTGCACCGCATCAAGAAACAGCCAGTCACTTCAGCCCCACCGTCAGGGTTCAGGGGCCGTATTTCCACTCATGGGGAGCTGTCATTCCACGGCATCAAGAAGCAATCACTCCAGCCCCAGGACCCACCATCAGGGTTCTGGGGAAGTATTTCCACTCACGGGGAGCTGTCATTCCACCGCATCAAGAAGCTGCCACTCTAGTCCCAGAACCCACCATCAGGTTTCTGGGGCAGCCATTCCACTCACGGGGAGCCATCATTCCACTGCATCAAGAAACAGCCAGCCACTCCAGCCCCAGGACCCACCATCAGGGTTCTGGGGCTGTCATTCTGCTCACGGGGAGCTGTCATTCCACCGCATCAAGTAACAGCCAGTCACTTCAGCTCCAGGCCCCACCATCAGAGTTCTGGGGCCATATTTCTGCTCACGGGGAGCTGTCATTCCACGGCATCAAGAAGCAGCCACTCCAGCCCCAGGATCCACCATCAGGGTTCTGGGGCCTATGTTATAGTCAAGGGGAGCCATCATTCTACGGCACCAAGAAACAGCCATTCTAGTCCCAGGACCCACCCTTAGGGTTGAGGGATCATCATTCCACTTACAGGGAGCTGACATTCCACCACATCAAGGAACAGCCAGGCACTCCAGCCATAGGACCCACAATTAGGGTTCTGGGGCCTACATTACAGGCAGGGAGGGCTGTCGTTCCATTTCATCCAGAAGTTGCCACTCTAATGCCAGGACCCACCATCCAGGTTCTGGGGCCATCATTCCATTCACAGGGCGCTGTCATTCCACCGTATCAAGAAGCAGCCATTCCAGCCCCAGGACTCACTTTCAGGGTTCTGGGGGCCATCATTCCACTCACAGAGAGCCGTCATTCCACTGCATCAAGGAACAGCCAGCCACTCCAGCCCAAGGACCCACCGTCAGGGTTCTGGGACCTACATTCCAGGAAGGGAGGGCTGTCTTTCCCCATCATCCAGAAGCTGCCACTCTAGTCCCAGGACCCACCATCAGGGTTCTGGGACCGTCATGCCGGTCACGGGGAGCTGTCATTCCACAGCATCAAGAAACAGCTACTCCAGCCCCAGAACCCACCATCAGGGTTCTGGGGCTGTCATTCTGCTCATGGGGAGCTATCATTGCACCGCATCAAGAAGCTGTCACCCTAGTCCCAGGACCCACCATCAGGTTTCTGGGGCCTATGTTACAGGCAGGGAGGGCTGTTGTTCCACTTCATCCAGAAGCTGCCACTCTAGTCCCAGGACCCACCATCAGGGTTCTGGGGCTGTCATTCCACTCACGGGGAGCTGTCATTCCACCACATCAAGAAACAGCCAGCCACTCCAGCCCTAGGACCCACCATCAGGGTGTTGGGGATTACATTACAGGCAGGGAGGACTTCCCCTCCACATCATCCATGTCATCCAGAAGCAATAGAGGTGCTGCTGCTGCTGCTAAGCCTGATGCTGGTGCTTCTACTGCTAGGGTTGGGGTCAGGGATAGACCTCACCAGCTAAAAGGGGTGGCTGCTCCCACCATCCCCAGGGGCATCTTGCTGCTTCTGCCACGCATTCTTCAGAACCCTCCCTCTCTGCCTGCCAAACCCTCTCCACCAGCTCACCCTTCCAGTGGCCATAGAGTGATATCTGGTGTGCCACACTCCCCTTGATCCTGGGATCCAGCATGGTTGCCTGCCAACACATATTCCTCCCACTGCAGGAGTTCATCAAACCGCGCCTTCAGCCCTGCCTTCAGCTGGCACACCAGGGCAACTGCCTCAGCTGCCATCTTATTGCCCTGAGGGCCACAATCCTGCCCCTGAATAATCTCATCCAGCCTCCTGAGGAGACGTTGGACCAGAAGGTTCATCTGGCTAATGGTGGCCATGGAGGAGCTGATCATCTCCATCATGGCCAGGAACGGTCTGAGAACAAAGACTGTGTAAGCCAGGATCTCCCATTCTGTCCATTGTACCCTGGAGGTGCCCCATTGTCCATCACCAGTTGGACCTGATGCAAGGCTCAAGAAGCCGCTCGAGCATCAGGAACGTAGCATTCCACCTGGTGGACACATCCTGAACCAGCTGGTGCACTGGGGAGCCTTTCTCTGCCTGCTTCACCCGGTGTAGGTCGCTGCCCTTCAAGCTCTGGTTAAAGAAACTAGCCAGCTTCCTTCCCCACCCGATCAGGCAGCTAAGGGTGCCTGCCTCAATCCCATTCTTCCCCAAGCCCAGAGCATCCCTGACCACCAGGTGAAGGGTGTGTGTGGCACAAGGGATGCTGGTGAAGCCCCCCTCATGGACTGCCCTCAATATATTGCCCGCATTGTGCATCACCATGCAACCCTTGATGAAGGGCACACCTGGCGTGACTCACTCCCTCACCTTGGTGGTCAAGGCTGCCTCGATGTTCTGAAACATGTGGGGGCCATCCATGACTTCCGCCTGAAGCAGGGCCAACCTATAACTTGCTTTGGGACCCCTCCTTCCACTGCCAAATGCTGCCTCCGGGTCCTGGCACCAGTGCGCCGTCACTGCCAGGTAGGTGTGCTGAGCATTTCTGCCCCTTGGTGAAGGGGATGGTGGCACCCCCAGCCCCTGCCATCTGCTCCCTCACCCACTCCTTTAAAGCCTGGTACAAGGCTGGCATCACCTGCCAACTCAGGGTGGTGCGCGAGGGCAGCTAAAACTGGGGGGCCAGGAAGTCAATCAGGTGCCTAAACCCCATGTCCCCAACAACCGAGAAGGGCTGCCCATAGAGCGTGATCATTTTCCCCAACCCACGCCACCCTCCACATCCTGCAGCTGCCGATGGACTTGGCAGCTTCCCCCACCCCTGCTCCTCCATGGGACACTGATGCTTCTGGGCCTCAACTGGCTGCTGCTGATGCACCACTGACAACGCTGATGGGAGGGGAAGAATATGGTGGTGACACAGCTCTCAGAGGGATGTGTGGCTGGCCCTGTCCAAACTGGCCAAGGGTCTGTTGTCCTGCCCAGTGCCCACCAACGAGGGTGCCCAGTGAGCGGATGTTCTTTTTGGCGGGGGACATTTGCTCACACTGTCTGAGACTGGGGGCCAAGTTGGTGGAGCAGTTGCTTTTCATCAAGGTCAACCTTCCGCTGCTTGGATTCTCAGAGCTGCCCCTGGACACAGATTGATGGTGCAAGGGCAGTCCTCTTCATTCTGGGCTGCTGCTGCTGAGGTGCTGTCCCTTCCTCCCAATGCCTGATGCCCGCTCTGCCTCTCTCTATCTCTGTCTCTCTATGTCTCACTAGACGGCCTCGGCTGGCCTATCTGACTGACCTCATGATGCAGGGTGGCATTGGGAAGCTGTAAGCCTGCCAGCCGGCCTCTAGCTAGACAATCTCAGCCACCTATCTGACTGGTTCTCTCTTGCACTGCACAGTCTTCGCCACCAGCCTATCTGAGTGTCCTGCCAAGGTCCCAGCCTGCCTTCCCTACTGCCTCTGATGCTATGCTGCCTGTCTGCCTGCCCTGGTTGCCAACCTCGAACTCTGCCTCAGCCTGTCTTCCACTGCTCATGCCACGCTGCCTGTCTGCTGCTGCTGCTTCTTCTGTGCCATGAGTTCTGCTACTGGGGATTCCAATGTCTGCTGTTGCGCCACTGATGCCTGGCAGCCTGCCATGCCTGGCTAAGTAGAGGTGCCAGGCCAGCCACCAAGCCCCAAGCCTTCCAGGCCTCTGCTGCTGTCGCTGGGTCTCAGATGGCCAGCCATGGTTCCACAGGCACCCCCAGGGACCAAGCACCAAGCCTGCCTGACCGGACAACCAAGGGTGCCAAGCCCCAAGTCTTCCAGGTCTCTGCTGCTGCTGCTGCTGCTGCTGTGTCTCCAACAGCCTGCCATGCCCCCATGGGCACCCCTGGGCCTGGAGTGCCCCAAGCCTCTGTCGTGGCCAAACTTTCTGAACATTCAGGGGTGTGTGTGTGTGTGTCCAAACTCCACGGGACAACACACAAATGTGAACTAAGTTTTTGGACTGAATGTCCAAAACTCTGAACATCCAAACTACGTTCTGTTTGCACATCGCTAATATCAACTTCTTCAGAGGAAATGGCAAAAAATCTGCAGAAGACATACCCCACAAAGGCTGTCCTCCCTGCTCTCCAAAAGGGTGGAGGGGGCTTGTTTAGTCAGTGGGGATGGTTTTTTAAATTTTATTTTCATTTTCTGCAGCTGCCCCCCCACTACCATCATAGAGGGGCTTTTCAGGGTGCTGGTGCCCCTTACCACTGGCGCTGACACCACTGCCGAGTAGCCGCTGCCAAGCCTGGACTCAGCTTTCAAGAACTTGTGCTGCCCGGCCCCCCAGGTACTATCTTTTCCCCCTCCCCCGCTTGGAGGAGGGAGTGGGCCCTGGGCACGCAGGTTCCCAGCAAGACCAAACGTGGCCTGTCGCCCAGCGTTGTGAGAAGCTGCCCCCCCACCATTGCAGAGGGGCTTGTTGGCATGCTGGTGCTCCTTACCATTGCTGCTGACACCACTGCCACCACCGCCAAGTAGCCGCTGCTGAGCTGGGACCTGGCATTCAAGAACTTGTGCTGTCCGGCCCCCCAGGTACTATCTTTTCCCCCTCCCCTGCTTGCAGGAGGGGGCGTGGCCTGGACATGCAGCCGGAGTTCTGGATTCCTGGAAAGGGCAAAAGCAGCCTGCAACCCAGCGGGTGCCACAGGCGCACGCCTGCAGGCAGCCCGTCTAAAGGTTGCACCCAAGGGCCCTTAGGTGTAGCCCTTAGTGGGACCTAGGGGACTAAAGGTGGGATGCTTTATAGTTGTATTTTAGTTGTCTTTTGAGGGGTATTAACGGGGATGAGGTATGTGTGTTGTGAGGATGCAGGGTGAGGGGACTGGGTTAGGGAGGGTAGGGTGATCCCCTTTGGTGAGAGGATAGGGTATGACCATTGGGTAAGGTGGGTGAGGCCTCCCCATGAGTGGGGGGGCACTACACAAATGGTAGGGAGGACTCTCTGTGAGATAGAGGGTCCTGGGGGGATGGGGGTAGGCGGTAGGAGGGGGGCACTGCCCGAATGAGAGGGAAGGGTATCTCTCCATGAGACGGGGAGGTTTATATATTTTATTTATTTGTTTAAAATTTATATCCCGCCCCTCCTGCCCACAGGGCAGCCCTGGGCAGAGAACAACAATCAATAAAACAATAAAAACATTTTAAAAAACAATTAAAAATACAATATGTGGGGAACACCACCCCTACCCCTCGCCAAAAGCCTGGCGGAACATCCATGTCTTACATACGTGCTGAAATAGCAGGAGAATGGGAGCCAACTGAGCCTCCTCCAGGAGCAAATTCTACAGCACAGGGGTGGCCACCGAAAAAGATCTAACATCGGTGGCCACCCACCTCACCCGGGGAACCTCCAAAATTGCTCCCACGGGACGATCTCAAGAGTCACACGGGCACATGGGGAATGGGACAGTCCTGCAGATAAGCAAGGCCCAGACCGTGAAGGGCTTTAAAGGTTAAAACCAGCACCTTGAACCTGGCCCGGTGCTTTATAGGCAGCCAGTGCAGAGCCCGGAGCACTGGTGTCATGTGCTCCCTGTGACCCGCCCCCATAAGGAAACAGGCCACGGCATTCTGCATCATCTGCAGCCTCCAGAGCAGCTTCTCGGGCAACCCCACATAGAATGTATTGCAATAATCCAGCCTCGAGGTGATGAAGGCATGGATGACAGTGGAGAGGTCAGAGTCAGAGATACAGCTGAAGCCGCCGGACAAGATGTAACTGCCGAAACGCACTCCCTGCCACAGCCACAACCTGAGATTCCAGGCTGAGCCATGAATCGAGGAGCACACCCAGACTCCACACTTGAGAGATCATGGGAGGACCATGGGACCCCCCCAACAGAGAAGATTCAACCACCCTCAGGTCCCCCAAGTCCTCGCCCCCCAACATCACCTCCATCTTGTCAGGATTCAATTGCAGATGGCTCAACCTCTTCCAAGCCCCCACAGGTGACAGGCACTGGGAAAATAAGGAGACTGCATGGCCTGGGTCAATGGAAAAGGAGAGGTAGAGCTGAGTGTCATCAGCATACTGATCCCGCCGGGTGTTCACCTCCGTGAATCAGCATACTGATGACACTGCATGCCCTGAAACCCCCTCACGATCTCCCCTAGCAGCTTCATATAGATGTTAAACAAGAGGGGGGACAGAATGGCACGCTGCAGGACTCCACATGTGAGGTCCCGGGGGGCAGATGTACACCCCCCCAAGACCACCTGGTGAGTTCTCCCGGCCATGAATGAATGAAACCAGTTCATGACCGTCCTGCCAATCCCGGCAAACCCATAGGTGAGTCACCAACACCTCATGATCGACTGTGTCGAATGCAACCGAAAGGTCTAGCAGGACCGATAAGGTCTGACGACTCTCGTCCAATGCTAAAAGGAGATCATCCACCAAGGCCACCAATGCCATCTCCGTACCATATCCAGGCTGAAACCCAGACTGGGAGGGATCAAGGAAACCGGTGCGGTCCAGATGTTCCTGGAGCTGCCCTGCCACAGCCCCTTCAATAACCTTCCCTAAAAAGGTTAGGTTAGAGACCGACCGATAACTGGCAGGAGCATCAGCATCAAGGGAGTGGGGTGGGGGGATGGAGGGGAGGTAGGACGGGGGGACCACCAGTGAGAGAGGAAGTTTGGGCATTGTCCCCCAGTGAGATGGGGGGGCAGTGCTTGAACAATAGAGAAGGGGGAATACCTGTGAGAGAGGGAGTCCCAAGGAGGGGGTGAAAGGGAGGGCAGGGGCAAGGGTTATTTTGGGAAAAGGGGGGTATTGCTGGGGGCTTTGGGTGAGGAGCCGGTAGGAGGTGGTCAGGATGGTGTGGACAGAAAGGGAGGAGTGGCTATAGGGGTAGTTCTGGGATGGGGTGGTATAGTCCATGGGGGGGGGTGGCTCAGCCGTCTAGAGGATCTAGGTCCCTTGTAGAGGTCAAAAGAGCCTTCTCCCCCACTGGAGGTGAAGGACCAGCAGGGTCTAAGGTCTACCAGTGGGGGACTGATGCTGATTAATGCAAGGTCCATGGAAAACCAGTCCCTGGTAATCTGGGACCTGATCCTGGACGGGGCTGCGGACCTTGTATGTATTACGGAAACCTGGCTGGATGAGGAGATGGGGCCAATTTTGGCCAAACTCATTCCATCTGGGTATGCCGTGCAGCAGCAGTCCTGCACTAGGGGCCAGGGAGGTGGTGTAGCTATTATTTTCAAAGAGACATAGCCTGTTAGGAGGTATCCAGTCCAGGAGATTCCGGGGATCGAGGCCCTCCATGTGGTGTTCAATTTGGCTGGGGGCAATTTAGAGGTGTTGAAGGTGTACCGGGCCCCTTCCTGCCCAGTAGCATCCCTTGCCACTCTAGCAAAGCTGTTCTCAGAGGTGGTGCAGGACTCCTCCAGGACTTTGGTCCTGTGGGACTTCAATACCCATGCCGATGACAGCTTTATGGGAGTGGAGTGAGAGTTAATGGCCGCCATGGCAACCATGGACTTGTCCCAAGTTGTTAACTGCCTGACCTATGTGGGAGGACATATCCTTGACTTGGTGCTCTATTCTGGCCTTGAGGCGGGTGATCTGGTAGTGGGGGATGCAAGGGTCATGCCCTTGTCATGGACAGATCATTACCTCCTACAGGCCAGTCTCTTAGCATGCCAACCACAGAAGGGGAATGGACCAGTTAGGTTGGTCCACCTCCAGAGGCTGATGGAACCTCAACGGTTCTAGGAGGCCCTGGGGAATTTAACCTTAGACCCTGACAGCTGGTCTGACGAAGAGCTTATGTTCCGGGCTTGGAACATCTTGCTTGGGGAGGCCATTGACAATGTGGCTCTGAGATGTCTCCTACCTCTGTCTCGTTACCGCAGGGCCCCTTGGTTCACTGAGGGGCTGAGGTGGATGAAACAGGCAGGTAGGTGAGTAGAGCGATGCTGGCGTCGGACTCGTATTGAATCTGACCGACTTCTCCGAAGGGCCCATTTGCGGTCCTATGTTGAGCTGTGAGGATGGCAAAGAAAGAATTCTTTGCCGCCCTCATAGCGTCTGCAAAGTTGCATCCAGTGGAGCAGTTCTGGGTGGTGCGGGGGCTGGTCAGTCCGGCCTCCCTCCATCTGGAAGGGGACTTGTCCCAGGCCCGCTGTGAGGAGTTTGTCATCTACTTTGCAGACAAGATGGAGAGATGGAGATGGAGTGCGAGGTGATGGAGGCCCCATCTAGTCCATCTTCTTGGGCTGAGTTTCAGGAAGTGATGCCAGTCAATGCTGTGGGTGTCCTGGGGTACGTTAGAAACACTAGTTGTGAATTAGATCCTTCCTTGCCCATCCTGGTTGGTGAAAGCCTCCAGGTAGACATTGGGGACGGTGCTGATGAGGGTAATCAACACGTCCCTTCAGCAGGGGAGATTGCCCCCCGGTCTCAAGGAAGCTGTGGTGCACCCCCTGTTGAAGAAACCATCTTTGGATGTGGATGCACTTGCCAGCTACCGACCTGTCTCTAACCTTCCCTTTTTAGGGAAGGTTATTGAATGGGCTGTGGTACTGCAGCACCAGGTTCATCTTGACAGCATCGGTTTCCTTAACCGATTTCTATCGGGGTTCCACCCCAGCTATGATACAGAGACAGCGCTGGTGGCCTTGGTGGACGATCTTCACCGGGAGATGGATGCAGGACGTTCAACACTTCTGATCCTTCTAGATCTCTTGGCTGCTTTTGACACAGTGGACCATGGGCTGCTGTTGAGACTATTGCAAGTCCTGGGGGGGAGGGGGGCTGGACAGAACTGTCCTTGAATGCTTCCGATCATTCCTCTCGGGGAGAAGCCAGCAGGTTGTCCTGGGGGCAGAGTCTTCCAGCCCACTGACCCTGGATTGTGGCATTCTGCAAAGTTTAATTCTGTCTCCATTATTGTTTAATGTATATATGCAATGCAGCCCTTGGGGGAGATCGTGAGAGAATTTGGTGTGTGTTGCCACCAATATGCTGGTGACACCCAGCTTTACCTCTCTTTTTCAACCGACCCAGGTCCTGCCATCTCAGTACTGTCCCAGTGTTTGGAGGCTGTGGTGGATTGGTTACGGCAGAGCAGACTGAAGCTCAACCCTGATAAGATGGAGATGATGGTGGTGAGGAAGGTGTCGGCTCCCCTCATAGAGGGGGTCCGCCTGCCCATAGCCCAGCAACTTCAGAATCTGGGAATCTTATTGGACTCGGATCTCCACCTAGATCAGCAGGTGGATATGGTGGCCAAGACTGCCTTCCGCCAGCTGTATGTGGTGCGGAGGCTGTGTACATATATTTCCAGACCTGACTTGGGCACCCTCATCCATGCCTTCATCAACTCGAGGCTGGACTGCTATAACGCGCTTTATGTGGGGCTTCCCATGATGCTGGTCCAGAGGCTGCAGCTGGTGCAGAATGTGGAGGCTCATCTCCTGACGGGAACAAGCTGACGGGATCATATTACTCCCGTGCTCCGTGCACTGCACTGGCTGTCTATAGTGTATCGAGCCAGATTCAAGGTGTTGGTCTTGGCCTATAAAGCCCTACACGGGCTTGGCCCTTCATACCTCAGGGACCACCTCACCTTCTGTGCCCCAGAATGGCCCCTTCGATCTGCCAGGGATGCCTTCTTGGAGGTCCCCCTGTGTAAAGTGGGGGGGACCACAATGGAGAGGGCGTTCTTGGTGGTCAGGCCGCGATTGTGGAACTCTCTCCTGGAGGAAGCCCATCTGACCCCAAGTTTGTTGACCTTCTGCTGGGCCTCCAAAATCTGGCTGTTCTCCCAGGCCTTCGGGGGAGGGGAAGGGGTGGGATAAAAGTTTGGGTGGGGGGTGGGGTTTTTTAGGGGATTTTAGATGTTTTTAATTTCTGTGCTTGATCGTTATTTTAAATTATTGTTATTTTTGTGTTGTAAGCCACCCCGAGATGCCATGGGCATGAGGGGGTGGCTAAGAAATGCAATTAAATAAATAAATAAATTATGCATCCCTTTAATGTATTTTATATATTTTATGTATATTTTAAAATATTTTGGGGGGGTAAGCTGCCCCGAGCTGCTTAGGCAGGAGAGGTGGGATATAAATATTGGCAATCAATCAATAAAATTAAATAATGATCCTGTGCTGACAGAGGATATCCTGCCTTGGAGCAGGGGGTTGGACTTGCAGTCCTTCTAACCGACAACCGTACAATTCTAAAATCATCTAGTTTTTGGTGAATACTGAATCAAAGCAGGCAGTTTTCACCTCAGCATTCTTAGCTTCATCGGTTATTAACGTGACATCCCTTTTGAGTAAAGGACCTACACTTCCTTTTCTGTTTTCTTACTTATGAGGTACTTCCTGAATGCTCCTGGCTGTTTTCACATCCCTTCCTAGCTGACGCTCATTGTGTAACTTTCCTTACAAAATTTGTTTCCACTTTCCTGTATCATCCTCTTATACATGTTTTCTTCTTCCTATTTCCTGTAATTTTCCCAATTAAATTAAGCAATGAATATAGCAAAGTAAGGTTAGATAAAAAATATTCGATAGTGTCGGCTCCTTTAGACTTTAAGCACGAAGTAACATGGGACATGTCAGTAAGGTATAAATCAGTTTGTTTCAGACTAGGAGATGTGGAATGGAAGCTTTTCAAACTTTAAACACAGTCATGTGGTTTAATGTTCCTCAAATGACCACAAGCAAATCATTGTCCGTGAGGTCACCAATAAAATATCATGAAGTAGATTTATCACCTATTTTAGACCTTCAGACACCATTTGGGGAAGCATGCAGCATAACTGCTCTGGAGTTCATTGTGATTTCCAAACATACCACACGATCAGAAAAACCTCAGATATTAAAGATAGCTGAAAGGTGTCTCGAGGCATTAACAATTACTTGAAAGGGCTTTTTAAAATGGTTTGTTTTAGGAGATTATGATGGGTTTCACAGCATGACCAAAAGTGTGGACAGAAAATAAACTGCAAATACTGCTCAAAAGATTCAGCCTTGAAACACTTCCCCCAAGTCTCACTGAACCAAACTAACTCTCTGTCCAGGGAGCAAGTGACCTGGGGGGCCACTCCCAGACACTGGTTTCCAAGGCTGCATCATTCAGCATTTCCACCAAACCACCAAGAGAGCCATTTAAGCACCATTTTAATTAGTTTCTGCTGGACCAAAATCTCACAAAAAGAAGATTACCTCCCATATAAGCCTCAGGCATGGTTAAGAATGTTGTCAGTCACAGTACAATAACTCATAAAGATGCAGTTGTGCTTGGCAGAACCTGCAAAACATGACAGAAAATATTAAAGACAATGAAGGATTGCCCTCAGTGTGTACCCTGATCATTTTTTTACAGATCAGCTGCCTAGAAACCAGATTTGTATGTGATATCATGATCTGGGTAATAAATATTCTAATAAAAATCTTCATAATGTATTTCTATCAGGGTAGAAGAAATTCTCTCAGGGTAGAGATCCTAGCAATATTTATATAGGAACTATTTTCTATAAACTTTCTGAATAATCATGGCAGTGAAGGTTATTGCTCCTCCAGAACTGGAACACAAAGGGTATTTTAAGAAGTGATGCTAACATGCCTAGCCATACTTTACCACACTTAACCCCACCCCGGGCTCACAACCGTCACTTCTGTTTGGTGGCCACCAAATGTTCATCACACTTTACCCCGAACTGTAGTAGCAGTTACCGCTGGTTGTGATCTTGGAAAATCGTGGGGAACAGCTGATGGTAAGTGTACCACAGTTCAGGGCAAAGTGTGGTAAGGTGCAATGCCATATCTGTTCTGGGTGGTACAGGCCTACCCTGGGGTGGTGGCCAGTACCCCGGATTGGGTCACTTCTGAAAATACCCAAAATGCTCCCTAAGCAATTAGAATCTTAGAGTTATTCAACTTAATTCAAATTTAATTCCTTGCATAACCCTATCTATTATCCTTGAAATTAGAATAGGGATAAACTTATTCCAATTGCTTTGTTTTGTTTGGAAGGTCAAATATCATACAATAATTTTCATGGAGAAATTGATTATTAATACTATCCTTTATTATTAAACTGTGCCATGAACACTGTATTGATCCACACCATTGCATTTCAGTTCAAACCTAGGAAGATTTCATTCTTGGAAATCTCAACAAGAACCCAGTTCTCAATGAGATTTTCAAGAAATACTAGGACAAGTTTCAGCCCTGTTGCAAACAGAATCCGTTTGGAAATGGAATTTCCCACCCTCCCCTCAGGCATTAGAGAAATATTTTTAAAAATCATTATTAGTATGTATTCTTGTTGATTATTTATATTTTTTGCTCTACAGTGAATGATTCCTGTTAAGTTGAATTTTCTAGTTATGTCTTTGTAAACTAGATTATGGAATCCTTTAGTACCCAATATTTTCTCTACATAAAAATACTCTTACAGTGTAAACACGTCACCTCTTAACCTTCTCCGATAATGTAAACAGAGACCAAGTTCCTCAAATCTCTTTTTTAAGGGTTGTTTTTTAGCTCTTCAAACAGAACAGCTAAAAAGAATGTGCCTGAGGGTACATTGGGTCCAAAATGAAAAAGTTGTGCTTGGTAACACAAAAAATTGATAGATAGGGATGTACGAATGCGGTTCAGAAGTTTGGAGTTCAGACTGAATGAAGGCCAAAAAAAAATGGGTTTGAATGTACGAACTCAGTTCAGAAGTTCAGAATTTGACCGAATTCGAATTATTCAATCGACCAAATCAAACTTTTGAACCAAACTCAATTTTCGAACCGAACCAAATTTCCGAACTTGGTTTTGTTCGCACATCCCTATTGATAGATCAACATTTCAGTATAGTATACCATCTTCTTTTAATATTGCAAGCTGGTAGAGACCCAGAAGGAGGGAACTCACTGTCCAGGGGCTACAAGTCAGAAAGAGTCTGGGTATTTTCAGACATTATGAGATCACGCTCAACCACAGACAATCCCTTTTGGTGGGGAATGGTCCCATAATGTCTGTTTTGATCCCCACCAGATGTTAACCACAGTGAAACACCGGTGGGGATCAAAATAACTACGCTTTCGAGGATGGTCCGGGGACCATCTCTGAAAGCGTGGTCCAAGTGATTCCCACTGGGGGTGAACTCCCGACGGGAATCACTTTTTGCCCCCAACAGACGTGATGTTACCACACTCAACCACAGCGGGATTCATCGTGGTTGAGCATGGTAACGTCTCATCTGGCCCCTAACCATGGCCCGGAATCAGCGGCCATTCTCATTTGGGTGATTCCATGATGGGGCCAATAGGGCCACCGTCACGTCTGAAATCACCCACTGAGAGTCCTGGGGGTGGGAATTCTGAGCAGGAAAAGCAAAGCAACCCATGGAGACGTTTACTTGAGAGAGACACGCACATAATCTGTAAGTCATTTGGTGATGGTTTCTAAGTTTGCCAGTAAAATCATGCAAAAGTAATACTAAAGTCTCAAAGTCTTCTTCTGGAACAAGTAGAAACGTGTCCTGACTGATGGGGATTCTGCACCTAAATATGGCTTTAAGAAACTAATTTTAGGCAACTATTTTTGGAATATTGTCCTCAGTTCTTAATCTGAGAAAAAAATTTGATACAATAGAGAAAGTAATTTATGCTCAGTGGGAGTGAGGCAATCCCATGTCCTGTGCAAGCTGCAGGCATCCTGCAGCATGCATGGGTATTTTCACACGTTACGAGATCACAGTCAACCATAGTGAACCACGGTCAATCCCGCGGTGAGGCCAAAGCGCCCTGAACGTCTGTTTCGTGGGCGCCAGATGTTCACCACAGTCAATCCCCAGTAGGGGTCAAAATTAATCACCCTTACGGAGCTCTGACCCGGACCATCCCCAAAAGCATGGTCAAAGCAATTCCCACCGGGAAGCAAAAAAAGAGTAACATCTGAACGGCAACCACCGGCCGGAATCAAGCAGAACGATTCTCAGCTAGGGAGAAAGCACGCAGCGTCACTGCCAGGCAACGACAACAACACGGGCCAGGGAGGGAGATTTAAAGGACACCCGGAAGCAGGGGGACATGGTGGAATGGAATGAGGTGGAAGGGAGAGGAGAGCCGAGGGTGAGTGAGCAAGGGAGGAGTAGGAAGTGGTGGAGGCGCAGGCGGAGGAGGCGGTGGTCGTGGTGAACATGAAGGCGGTGGGGGGACAGCAGCAGCAGCAGCAGCAGCTGGGATGGGCCACCCCAGTGCCTTTTGGGTGTTTTGACTATGGCCTGGGATCGGCGTAATGTCTGTTGTGCTGCCCTGGGTCATGGTCTGCCAGTCCTATTTCCTGCCATGGTCCTGCTCCCGTCATGTCTGTTTGGGGCCTATCTTGTCCACGGGGGTGGTTAGTCAACTCGCCAGCACTGGGAATCCACTGTGGTGAATCGGGCGTAACATCTGAAATCACCCCATGTGCCTGCAAACTGCATGAATTTCCTTAGGGATTGCATTGTGCCCCACAGATCTCATGTGGATCCCATGCAGATCCCGCTTGCGATTGCGGCCAGTGCTGAGGGCAATAATGACTAGATTGTACACTGCTGATCCCACCGGCTATAAAGCAGAAACTATTCCAATTGTGTTGCTTGCTAACTATCTAGCAATTATCATTTGTCAGCCTTCATAGCAGAAGTACTTGAGAAATTACCAAAAATTGTTATGGATATTTCATGAATGACAATAGCTTGGAAGAAAGCACATAGGTAGTT
The DNA here is from genome assembly GCA_003113815.1 of Sphenodon punctatus. Lineage (NCBI taxonomy): Eukaryota > Metazoa > Chordata > Lepidosauria > Sphenodontia > Sphenodontidae > Sphenodon > Sphenodon punctatus. Next base: position 378,268 of record QEPC01004630.1, on the reverse strand, counting down.
TAGGAAAAATAAAATGAAAGTTGCTAAAGGACAAATTAGGGCATCTTATCTGCAAAAGGACAGATTAGGACATCTTGTCAGAAAACACCCTAAATTACTCAGATCCTTTACTAAATAATTCAACTTGCAAAGGGCACTATATCAAGTTACTCTGTCTTAGAATGTTATGATCATATATTGGGAAAACAAATAAAACCCCACCCCCAAAAAAATCATTATGCTGTGTCACAGTGAGTAGCTGGGAAGAATATTGAGGCCAGTTACATCTCTATTTAAACATGCAATTATGAGTCACACAAAGTAATTATTAGGCCTGCCATAGCCTCTTCGTTAAGGTAGGCCCTTTTCACACAGACAGCACTGATAAAATGGGTGTTACATTTTATTATACATGTTGCAGGGCTGCAGGTGTGCTCTNTCTGACGAGACGAAAGTGATGTTGATGGGGAGGGCAGTGGGTGTGATGTCCCCCATCATTGACCCTTTCCACACAGGACAGCACTGATAAAATGTGTGTTACATTTTATTATACATGTTGCAGGGCTGCAGGTGTGCTCTATGAGTGCCTTGCAACATGTATAATAAAATGTAACACCTGTTTCATCAGTGTTAGAGTGTCTGTGTGAAAAGGGTGATAGAATTTCACCTTATTGGTGTAATTTGCAGACACGGGGCTTTCAAAGAGGCACGTTCTATAGACCTCAATTTTCAGGTCGGGTGGCATGTTACTTCCGGTAGCATGGGGAGTGTGTAAACACTTCCCATGCGGCTTTCTTTTTGAATACGGGGCTCCGGAGGCACTTCTAAGCACCTAGTGTAAAAGTGGCCTTTGATTTAAACAAAGTACTCCAAAAGGCTTACCTCAGTCTAGTTTTTAAATTAAGGTACCTATCCTCAAATCACTGTGCCAGCGCAAACCCATTGAAGTGTATCAGACTTATACATCTCATATGTGAGATGAAATCACTCAGTATGGCCCCCTTTTAAATGGGCTGTGGCTGCACTGTGTGTGCACCGTTGCATGCACCAGTTGGTGTGGGGGGGGGCAGCATGTAGGTGCATGCGTACATGGACGCACACGCATCTCCACCCACCTCCACGCACAGAGCAACCTCCATTTTGGCCAACTGCTCCGTGCATGGGTGGAAATGGGTGGGTCGTGGGAACATGCACACATGCCCACCCACCCACTGCAACATTCACACAAGAGGCACCACACATGTCCACGCAGCTTTCCTGTGTGGGCATGCATGGGTGCACCTTGTGTAAAAATGGCCTATGAGGTGATTTCTAATCCTCAACTCACGTGATTTGAGGATTAGACTAGAAGTTTCAGTCAATATTAGAAAGTGCTATTTCTATTTCAAACATTTCACTTTTCCCACAAGGAAAGTCTGACTAGGCTATACTATTCGGCATGCTTTCCTCCAATGCCAGAGGAAAGTACCTAATTTGCCATAGTTGAACCCAACCATTGTTAATTCTCATAATTTCACCTCAAGCTCACTGACATCAGTGGGATGGGAGTTCATCTGCTGACCTTTATATCACTTGTATTTTTTTCTATATTCAAGGGCTGCAGCAGCAGTACTCTTTTCTGTGCTCAGGAAGTGTGTGCTATCTTGCCTCTTTTTTTTGCTGGTAGTTTTTAGTATCTCATTCTCTGGGAGATTTCTATGAAATTATTTTGAGACTGACATTTAGTTGGAGGATATAAAATACAAACACATTCTTACTTTGATCATAACTTCTAATTCAATAGAATCCTTTTCCCTCTGCCTTGTAAGCAGTACCAAAACTAAATATTACACCTTCCCTTCCACATGCAACTACCTCCCCACAAGTCAGACCTCTGTCTTCATGCTCCCTTGAAGAAGAGGGAACATGGCTTGCCCAGTTATAGGCCCTTTTTACACCGACACTCCAACACTGATAAAATGGGTGTTATATTTGATTATGCATATTGCAGGGCACCCATAGAGTACACCTGCAGCCCTGCAACATGTATAATAAAATGTAACACCCATTTTTATTAGTGTTAGAGTGTCTGTCTGAAAAGGGCCATAGCCAAGGTCTTCTCAACAGGTGAATAGTGAAGAAAAACAGCAGTCTGTTAAACCCCAAATCAGCTTTACACAGTAATATAACAATAACTTAATATTAAATATTATTACACTTCAGGGCAAGGACATCATTGCTATGTCACTACAACAAGCATCCTATAAGATAGTTACCAAAGACGGAGTCTTAGTGTTTTCTGGAGACTTTATGGCCATGCATTGGAAGGTGGGGATAGGGATTAGGTTGGGACTTCGTAGGGGATTTTTTAATATGTTTTTATATACTTCTATTTTTTAAAAAAAATTATGTTGTGACATATACTGAACTTTAAGGGATGGGCAGGATATAAATTGAAATATGTAAACTTATAAATAAACATCCCTCCCCATTAGCCAATAAATCCTGCTCCCTCATGCACAGGCTCTCAACCCATGCAGTTGCTCCCCTACCAGTGGTGGGTGGCAGTGGCTTTGGTGGAGGGGCTGGTTAATGATGGCTGCAACCACAAACAGGGACCCTGGCACTCTAGCAGAGGATGCCTGCTACCAGCCACACACCGGGTTCTAGCATGCAGCCACTACATTCAGGTGTCCCTGTGTTCTTGTAGCACTTCTGGGGACTCTGGCAGCTGCTACCTACAAAGGCAGGGCATTGCCCTCCCAAGAGAGACTGGGGGATTTTCCTGCAAAAGTGGGGCAGTCTTTCTTAAGGCAGAACTGTGGGATGTATTCAGTAGAATGGGGAGAAGGAAGGGTGGTATCAAATATATCCTAGCGGTATAAGAAGGGGCAAAGGCACAGCTGACTAACTCTAGGTAGGTGTGCTCTGACTTGTTGGAAAAACAGCTCCAGATGACATCACCTTCTGCACCAACAAACCCTAATGACCACTAGGGGCATTTGGGAGTAGAGATAGTGAGTTAGTGTAAGTGTCACTTTACCTTTCCTGATCTCTGCTTCTAAGCCCCCTCCCAGGTGGGATGTGCCCAGGAAGCTCCTACTGGACTTCCTCCTTCTTCCTGACCATTCTCCATCATTCCTAAATTCTCTCTCTGACCTTCAACATGTCTGGCCACCATGCTGGTGCCAGCTAGCTAGTAAGACTAGGGATAGGCCTTTCCTATCACAATGTACTTCTCAATAAAGTAGTTTACTTTAACCTAGAAACAATCTCCAAGGTGTTGATTACTACTAAGCTGTTGCTACTAACAATTCAAGCTGCTTTTGGGGTTTTGTTTTTCTAACCATTAATAAAAATTCCCAACATAGGGGTAAGGGCCCAGAATCCTCCTGAAGATCCTAACAGATTTTTTGGAATCCAAATTGAATCTCGTTGGAGAAAAGCACAGCTTATTTTTGTACCTGGTTTTTGTTTTGGAACAAGACAAGCAGCATGGAGAAAACTCAAGGGAACTTCAACATTCCAAAGCTGGAAGGAGCGAATTTCAAAGAGTGGAGTTTCCTCATGCAATCTTGCTTGAAGAGTCAAGGTCTTTATGAGGTGCTAACAACAGAAAGACCAACGGCTGCAGGAGCTGAACAAAAGCATTGGGACAGACAAAATGAAAAAGCTCTTGGGATTCTAGGAATCAATGTAAGTCCTAAGCTGTTTATACATTTTGAAAATGTTACTTTAGCCAGTGAAATCTGGAAAAGGCTGGAAACTCTTTATAACAGAAAGAGCCCCAGCGAAGCCATCTCTATAATACAGAGACTGTGCAATATGAAACTGAGAGAGGATGAAAACCCTACTGAGCATATAAGTGAAATACAATGCCTAGCAAGAAGACTGAAGGTTTTGGGAATAGATATTGGAGACACTGGGATTGTGGCTTTTGTCTTGAACTCTTTACCAGCTTCTTATGAATATTTGAAAACTGCTATAGATATTTCAGATAAAGTTATTGAATTGGACTATCTATCTAGCAAGTTGCATGAATGCTTTATCAAAAGGGCAAAGCAAACCTCTGCAGATCAAGTTACAGCCTTTAGCTCAAAGAAAGGAAAGTTGAAGACTTGTTTTTCCTGTGGTAGTGAAAGACACTTACGTGTTAATTGCCCAAGTGCCAAAACAATGGAGAAATCTAAATCGCCCATTAAGAGCCAGACAGAGAGCCTGGAGAAAACTGCTAGCTCTAAACAGAAGGAGAAAGAGAAAATTAAAGGTTTTAACGCCATGTCAAAAGTAAAAGATGATGTGATCTATATTGATTCTGGAGCAACTGAAAATCTCCTCAAGGATATAGAAATGTTTTCAGAAATTGAATTGGATCACAGAGTACCTATTTCTCTAGCAGATGGGAGAAAGGTCTTTTCAGAAGGGCGTGGTCAAGCAAAAATCTTTTGTAAGCTCCCAGATGGTGAAATTGAACAAGTAATCATACATAAGGCTCTGTATGTGCCCTCGTTGAAAAACAATTTAATTTCTGTGAAATATGGAGTGAAAAATGGCTGCAAGTTTGAATTCATGGATGATCATTGCCTTGTAACAAGAGATGGTGACTCAATCCTGTATGCATCTCTGGGAGATAGTGAGCTCTTTGAAGTCCATAGTGTCAGTGAAAATGCAAATTTAGCAAGCAATCTCAAGTGCACCCACAGAGACTGTGATAAAACTTGGCATCGCAGAATGGGACATAGAGATGTTAATTCAATTCGCCAACTTGAGAAGAGGAATTTAATTAAAGACTTTAAACTGAAACTGTGTACTGAGAACTTAGACAAATGTGGATGTTGCATTTCTGCAAAAAGTGTTAAGCCAGCTTTCCACAAGCTAGAGGAGAGAAAGTCTCAGCGCCCTCTAGAGTTGATTCACAGTGATGTATCAGGTCCTCTGCAAAGGAGCATTGGAGGAAACCTGTACATAGTTACTTTTATTGATGATTTCTCAAGATTTGCCTATGTTTACACTTTGAGAGAGAAAAGTCAAGTGTTTGAAAAGTTTAAAGAGTATGTTGCATTGGTCAGCAACAAGTTTGGGAGAAAGCCTCAGAGACTAAGGTCAGACAATGGAGGCGAATACACCTCAAACGAAATGAAATCCTTTCTGAGAGAACAGGGAATTGAGCATGAGACTACAGCCCCATACTCTCCTGAGCAGAATGGTGTTGCAGAAAGGAAAAATAGAACCCTAATGGAGATGGCAAGATGTATGTTGAAAGATGCAAGTTTGCCAAGCAAGTTCTGGGGAGAAGCAGTGATGACTGCCAGCTATCTGCAGAACAGATTGCCAACTAAAGCCATAGAGAAAACTCCATTTGAACTGTGGTTTGGACACAAGCCTAGCCTAAATCACATCAGAGTTTTTGGTTGTGATGTGTATGCATATATACCAAAGGCAAAGAGAAACAAGTTGAATTGCAGAAGCAAGAAAGGAGTTTTATGTGGATATGTTTTAGGAGGCAAAGGATACAGAATTCTTGATGTTGAAACTGGTAATATTGAAATTTGCAATGTTGTGTACTTTGATGAAAGACACAGACCAACCAAAGGTGAATTACCAGACCTGGAGCCAAGGATCCAGATGCAAGAGGAACCAAGTGAGCAGGCCTTCAGCTACCAAATGCCAAGCTGTGAACCAGAACCAGCTGCAGATTCAGAAGGGGTTACAGAAGCTGCAGATTCAGAAGGGGTCACAGAAGCTGAGCCAGAACCCAGGCGCTCACAGAGGTCCAACAAAGGAGTTCCACCCTTGAAATACTCCTACCTCACCACAAGTGCAGAGCTGCAAGAACCCAGCACATGGAAGGATGTTGACAGGATGCCAACCCATGAAGCTGAAAAATGGAGGAAAGCAGCAAAGGAAGAGATTGAATCTCTACACAAGAACAAAACCTGGACACTTATGGAACTACCTGCTGGAAGAAAACCTGTAGGTTGCAAATGGGTCTTCAAAATCAAGCAAGATGCAGAAGGGGATGTACAGCGCTACAAAGCCAGACTAGTAGCCAAGGGATACTCCCAAATATATGGAGAAGACTATGATGAAACATTTGCACCAGTTGTCAAGCACACTTCCATCAGAACACTACTTAGCATAGCAGCTTCCAGAAAGATGCATGTTAACCATTTAGATGTCAAAACTGCATTCCTGAATGGAGAACTTGAGGAAGACATCTATATGCAGCAGCCACCAGGCTTCGAGCAACCTGGAAGGGAGAAGCTTGTATGCAAACTCCAGAAGAGCATTTATGGCTTGAAGCAAGCAGCTAGAGCATGGAATGAGAAACTGAATCAGCTACTGCTTAAGGAAGGGTTCACACAAGGAAAAGCTGACCCCTGCCTGTACTCAAGATTCAGAAACAATAAGTGGACTTATATCCTGACTTATGTTGATGATCTGATCATCTGTTGTGAACAGGAGCAAGACAGTCACGAGATTGTTGAGCACCTAAACAAGGAAGTAGAGGTGAAGGAACTTGGAAGCATCTCACACTACCTTGGCATTCAAATAGAAAAAGAAGAAGATGGAAGTTATCTTCTCAACCAGAAAGCAAAGATCAAGGATCTTTTGGAATGTCTGGGACTGACAGATGCCAATGAGGTCAGTACACCAATGGATGTCAATTTCCTGAAACAAAGGGAAGATGATGAGCCTCTGGCAGGCAACAACCAGTACAGAAAAGCGATTGGCAAGCTTTTGTACATAGCCACAGTGACAAGGCCAGATATTGCCACAGCGGTGGGAATCTTAAGCAGGAAAGTAAGTGCCCCAACCAAGAATGACTGGACTGCAGTCAAGAGACTGGGGAGATACCTGAAGGGTACCGCGCACTACGCATTGAAGATTCCAGTAAGCAGCAACCCTAGACTGGTGGGATACATGGATGCAGATTGGGCTGAAGACATAGCTGATCGCAAGTCCACCAGTGGACACCTGTTTCTCTATGGAGATGGAGCCATAAGTTGGACTAGCAGGAAGCAGTCACTTGTTACACTCTCATCAACAGAAGCAGAATACATATCAGCTAGTGAAGCATGCAGGGAAGCTGTGTGGATACACAAGCTGCTGTTGGACTTTGGAATTGAAGAGCCAAAGCCTACCACGATGTTTGAGGACAACCAGAGTTGCATTAAGCTCTCACAAATGGAGAAGTCCAAGTCTCGAACGAAGCACATTGACATAAAGTACCACTATGTTCGAGAGGCACAGGAAGAAGGGCTAATTGACTTGAAGTATTGCCCAACTGAAGAAATGGTGGCAGATGGACTGTCCAAGCCACTACCAAGGAACTGAGCTGGATACATTTCTGAAACTGTGGTATCCCAAGTGATACACCAATAAAAACTCATTCCAGAAGTTGCCAACGTGACACCTTTGGAAATCTTCCCATCTCAGCAGATCTGAGCTAATGAAGTTAAACAACAGAAGTAGCATCTAAGACGGTGGAAGGGGTAGTAAAGGTGCCACTGAGAAAGGCAAAAGGAAAAGAGAGTGGAAAGAGTATACGTATAAGCATGCAACAGGGGTATGTGCATCAACTCCCATAGTTAGATAAGACCAAGTGGATGTAGCTTTTAAATGTTGGAGAACCACCATTATAAAGACACTTAAATGTTGAAGTACCTGGGACAAATAAAGACAATTGTATTATATTTACCATTTGAAAATAATGTCTAGGCACACTGGGAACAAGAAGCATGAAAGAACTGGGAACTGTAATGGGGGGAGGGGCATCAAAACATACAATAGCCCTAATTGTAATACAGGCCACTGGGTGAAGGTGCAGCAACCTGGAGTGTTTTTATATCAATAATGGGTACACCTTGAGAGATTAGGTTTCTCCTCCCTCACCATTTCACCTCACTTCCATAAAACACAATAAACTCCTGATTTGAACAGTTGACATTAGTTTTGACAAAACATGGTGCTTAAGTACTGTAGCAAATTCTATCCAGTTTGTACATACATTATATGTGAGAATAGAAAATAAAAAATGACTATTTCTCCTATAGTGGGAGAGATATTATAAAACAGTTTGTAACAAATGCTGAAAGCAAACATATAATTATATATATATATTTTCCTTTTGGACTTGAAGAAAAAAATTCAACAGTCACCTATTGTCAGCACCAAAGTGCTGTATACTGTCATTTCAATAATGCATGAAAGCACTCACATTTAGTAACATTTTACCGGAACAAAACCTACTGTAAAGCACTTGTACACTTCGATGAATTGCCCTTTGACTCTGCATCTAAAGAAAGCTGAGATTTTTTTTTTAAAAAATAGAATGTAAAGAATAATAATAAAAAGCACTCCATTATTCTTTTAAGTTTCTTGCATCTGTTTACACATGATAAAGATACTTTCCTATATTAGCTCTCCTATAAATATCTTCAAGCTTTGAGAACTGCTTTTTCCAGGAATCGTATCTGCCAACAAGTATCTGAGGAGCCTTTCATGCTGCCACAAAGCTTGTAATATGAAATCATGATGATTGTCCTTGATTAGAACTGTCAAAGTTGTTACAGGTGCTTTGGAATTTATAATTTCTTTTCCTTTTAAGCTGCCAGACAGTGATTTTTTTATTATTATTTCCCTGGCCTCTTTAAGCTACTGATTGAAAATATTTATATATTAACATCCCACATTTTCTCCACACATCTTGTAAATTATGAGCATACAAAAGTGACACAATGTTTGAAGTTACACTTCATAGAATCTGATTAATCTCTTTCTGCAGTCCTTAGTCTTGATGGATGCTGATGTTTTCCTCCCTATTGGAAAATCTGCTGTGAGCTGTCACATACGCTTCCAATTAATACATATCGGTTACAGTCCAATGGCTCTAACAAATGCAAAAACTACAAATATTTCTTCAACTTTTTCCTAACCAGGTGTTGCCATGGTATCTGGTTTGACAGGCAAAAAATAATATGGTCTGTTCTTGACAAGTGTGTTGACAAGCATTAGTACCTTCTGCTAATAGTTATAATAAATATACCTTCTTTCCCATCCCTGATTCTTAGAGCATACTGTGTGCAGAACTAATGGAAACATACTGCTCTTAATGTTAAATGTCTCTGTGTCACTGTGGGGAGGTTTTATCATAACCCCATTAGTAAGTTTACAGTAATATCTTTTCTAGCTTTTTTGGTTGTTTATACTTGTGAGTTACGATATAGGGTGTTAACAGAGGCCATGAGGATGTCTGTCCCACTCAGGGGAGGAGGAATGACTTTGCCTGGCTGAGTGAGCTCCGGCCATGGGAAAATAAGTTCCCCCAACCTCCCCCAGTTGGGGAGGGAGCGTGCAGTGACATGTGTCCCCCCAGCCACACACCCGCGCTACCACCATCCCCCTGCTCCTCCTCGCCATGATGGACATTTCAACCCCTCCACACCGGGAGAAGCAAGGGTCAGGAACAAATGTTCCTGACCAGTTCTGCCTGCTTTGGCTCAGCTGGATGGCTTCTGGGCCTGGGCTGTGGACCTGCTTTGATCTGAGCTCACAGTCTAGGTCCAGCTACCACCCCAGATAGGGTTTGTTCTGAGCCGGTGGGCCCAGAACTAATGTACAGGCATCGTGCTGGCCCAGTTGAGCCAAAGCAGGCCAAACCAGGCCAGTGTGATGTCTGTTAACACCCATAGTCTTTAGCAAATCAGTGCATCAGATCATCTAGGTATTTTTCTAAGGTAAACTGTAAATAAGTAGTGTAAACCCACAAGGGAGCAACAAAGTATTGACCTGCTGGCAAAATCTGAATAGAGCTGCATTTAGTAAGGCAGAGAGGCTGATTAACACCAACACTTCCAATAAGTGGCAGAAGTAAGCAAAGGACAAAATCTATTTGATTTTAAATCAATCCTTTATTACACAGAATTTTCTTCAGAGAAAATAACAGCTTCTGTACTTTTTCATCCTTTTTCCTCATCACTCACCTCTCATCTCTTTTCTTCTTAGGAAGATTTTAGGCATTTTAATCTAGCCAAAATTATGGTCTACTTTAAAAATGAAATATATTTGATTTTGTGCCCTGCCTTTTCCAGTTCATTTATATTGCTCTTTCTGGTTTGGGGTTTTTAAATTTTAAAATCTAACCACAGTCTATTGTTAAATGAGCATAGCCAGCCTAGAAGGCACTCAAATAAGTTCATATGATAGTTCATATATATAATTAAAGTAACTTGGATTAGGTACTTCATATGAGAAGAATCTCTTCTGGAATTATTATTATCTATATAGAGACCAACCTAATATATATGGGGGCTTTTAGTAACATTTCAGTATACAACTAAGCTTTTGTGCACATGGAGGAAGTTTGGCCAGGATGTCAGGGTGATTTCAGACATTACGAGATCACGCTCAACCACAGTGAACCACGCTCAATCCCGCGGCGGGGCCAAAGAGCCCTGAACGTCTGTTCGGCGCACGTCAGATGTTCACCACGCTCAATACCCATATGGGGTCAATTTCAACCACGCTTCCCGGGCTCCCTGGCGCAAAATCCCGGGAAGCGTGGTCAAAGAGATCCCCACCGGGAACCAACAAAAAGTAACATCTGGGCGCCAATCCCCAGGCGGAACCAAAGGAAACGAGCCCCAGCCGTGGACCATGCACGCAGCATCACTGCCAGGCAACCAGCAACAAAACAACCACTGGAGGGAGATTTAAAGGGAAATCCGCAGCAGGCAAGCGTGGCGGGATGGAGCGAGGAGGGAGGCGGATGAGAGCGGCGGGTGAGAGAGCGACGGTGGAGGAGGAGGCAGAGGAGGCAGGGACAGCGTTGGAGGTGGAGGGAGCACAGGCAGAGGAGGGGGA
>QEPC01004630.1:325035-361297 GCA_003113815.1 Sphenodon punctatus | reverse complement strand
AGTACGCCTCCTGGGTGCACGAGTGGGGGCTGAGCTCTGGGCCGTGCTATCTCCACCCCAATGATGAAACGGCCTATGTCTAATTAAGATACTGGGGCCAACCGTTATCCTGAGGGGTAGTTTTTCCATACGAGAGCATATAGCCCGAGCGTTTGGGGTTTGTGTGTTGGAGGGGGAGTGTTTCCACAAGAGGAGTGAACGATCTAGTGTTCCCTTCTGGGGTTCCTTTCCCCCGTGTCACCCCACCATAACAGTGCTCTGCAACCCATAGGCATCTGGCTATGGGCACAGTGAGCTGGGCTGCGTGCCGCATGGTCTCCCTTGCCCAGAGGAGGCGCCTGGCAGCCCCTTGGAGCACTGCGGGCCAGGTCGGGCTCCGGCTCGCAGCCTGAGCCAAGCTCTCCTGCACCCGTGGTGGGCCTGGAGACCCTTGCAGCTATCTGGGCCAGGGCAACCCGCAACCGGATGGCCAGTTGCACCTCAGTGGTCAGGAGGCGCAGCTGCTCGGTGTGGTTGTGGAACCAGTCGGCTGTGAGTGTGAGGTACATCCAATAGGCAGCTGCCCTGTCCCACGCCATGGTGGTGGGGCCCAAAGGGGGGATGGGAGCAGTTATACAGGGCCTCTGATGGTGGGCTGTCCAGGGGGCATGCCCCTAGGCGGCCATGCCCCCCCCATGGGGGGGCCGGGGTATGCGTGCGTGCAATTGGATGCACCAGCAGGCAGGGCACCTGGCCTTGCCCCTGCACAGGTACGCGGGTCTTCACACTCTCTGGACAGCTGCATTCCATCAGCCATCTCCACTGCCACCCCGCCACCCTCCCCCCACTGTTTGCTACAGTATGGCCTTGGAGGAGTGATGAGCTGGACAGTGTGATCGCTATTGTGTTCTGCAGCTGTGCCGGGTCCACACCCCATGCTTCGCTCTGTTGTGCTACAATGTTGTGGTCCGTGGCCACTGTCCCTGGCCTTGGGACCCCTCGGAGGCCCCCCCGGCCCTGGAGGGTGTGTGTGTGCTCCCCAGGCCTCTGTGTTATTCTCCCTGTCATGCCAGACCATGGCTGGTTGCCCGTTCACAGGGCTCCCGCTCCCCAGCCCTCATGGGGCCCCCCATATCTGGACCTTCTGCGAGACCATGTCTCTTTGCGACCTGTGGCATACCCCAGTCGTGCAGCTGCTCCTGGGCACACCGGGCAGCCATGTGGGTGCCTTTGAGAGCTTAAGCTCTGGACTTCGCTACTTTGTGTGGGCTCCCACCCCGGTCCCGGGGGGCCTGGTCCCTGCTGGCTGCTCCCACCCTGATGTCTCTGCCATGGTGTGTTGAAGCCTGCTTCGTGGGGTGCTGCTGCTCCTGCCTGTGGCTCTGGACCCCCCCCAGTATGCCTGCACCCCTTGGACCCCCTCCATGGTTGCCCTTCCTAGTGCCTGGGTGTGGCGCCCTGCGTGGCCTCTCCAACGCACCCATGTCCATCTACCTGTACGCACCTGCCGGCGCTACCACCTGCTGCATGCCCCCACCCCTCTTGGGTGCTTGTGTGACCTGGCGGTTAGGGTGCCCCTGGACTGGGCCATGGTGCTTCCCCTGGGAGGGGTGCATGTCTTTGGACCTGCAGCACAGTTCCGCCTGTCCTGGCTGCCCTCCATCTGCTGCTCTGTGACTGTGGGGCCACCGTTTTCCTCCTGGACCGTCTCCACCTGGCTCGCTGTACATTGCAGACCCCCATAGTGCCTTGGTCCCGTGGTCCTGGCCCCCCCTTTCCGAGACTGCCTGTGTTGCTGTGGGGGTGCCTGTGTGGACTGTGCTTGACTGTGCTGCTGTGGGGGTTGCTGCAGCCTGTGTCCTGACCTGCCCCTTTGCGGTGCCCCCCCTCTTCTGTGTCCTCCCTGCTTCCATTGTTCCTTGTGTCTTTTCTGTGTGCCCCTGCCCCCCTTCCCAACCTTTCCCTTGTGTGTGTGTGCGCACGCGCGCGTGTGTGTGTGTGCCTGGGTGTGTGGTTGTGTGGTTGTGCTGTGTGTTCCGCTGTGGCTCCGCTGTCTGTGTGGTGCTGTGTGTGGTACCTGTCAGCCTCTTCTCCCTCTTCCCCCCTCCCTTCCCATTTCCCTTGTGTGGGCGTTCCCTTGTGTGCCTTTTGGCTTCGTTTGCCCTCAGGCAGCCATGTCTGTGTCCCAACCCTGCCCGGTGGCTTCTGGGGATTTTGACCACGGCTGGGGATCGGTGTCACGTCTGTTGTGCTGCCCGGATCCGTGATCTGTCAGCCCGATTCCAGGTCATGGTCCCGGTCCCATCACATCTGTTTGGGGCTTTTATTCACCCCGGGTGTGGTTGTTTTGTTCACCCCCACTAGGGATCCACTGTGGTGAACCGCTGGCCCGTAATGTCTGAAATCACCCTCAGTCAGCTGAATTAAAAAATTCAGCTAACTGACATTTCACCTGTGTGGGACATTTCATCAGGCATCATTTTTTTCTTGAAGATTTTTTCCCCCCAAGCATAAAGGGAATTTTATGCTCTGAAAAAAAATTGGCTAGCAGTTTTCTAACCAATCATAAAACTGCTTGCTTCAGAGTAGTCCCAAAGAGATACTGAATAAGTGGTTTTAGGATGGTGTAGCTGTAAATGTTACTGAAAGAAGGAGAAGAAACCAGGTTAAAGTTATCCTAGAAAGCTGAAAACGAACACAGCCTAGAGTGGGGGGCAACCCAGAAGATTTTATATTAATAGAAATTATTCTCTTATTCAAATAGTCCTCTGAATGTAAAAAAATATATCCTTGGCCAAAATGAATATTCACATATTTGTTTGTTTGTTTTTTGGGCCTTTGTTTATTTCTGTAGTCAGTTCAACTATCTGTCCTTTTGGCATTTTTGTTTTCTTCATTGCATCTATTGTGCATAGGCAATAGTGCCAAAATGAAGTAAACAAAATAACCAAGTGACTGACCAAAAATAACCAAAATAGCTGAACTAATTGGATATCAGCTGAAATGACACTGAATGTCCATTTTTCTAACTTGGAGATGAATTGAAGTGGATCTTTGTTTCAGCTCTAAAGTTGTGCGTAGCAGGGAGCAGACAGTTGGGCACCGGACCTTTAAGATGGTAGCACCAGCAAGGGAGCTGCAGGTGAAAGCTGAGTGGAAAGAAATACAGCACCTGGAGGACTCACACCTGAGCTTGAGCATGGTTGAGATAGCCCCAAGCCTAAAGCGCCTGAACAGGGTTCAGTCTCCGAGAACTTGGTGAAACAGGAGCTGGGTGAAAGCTCTGTTTCAGAGATCCTACCAGGGCAAAAGGCAGGAGGATAACACTCTGCCTACATGGGGCTGAGGCAGCCCATAGCCCCTAGTAGAAGAGTCACTTGAGTCAGAGGAACAAGTGCCTGGCCAAGTGTCTAAATAGGCCTGAAACAACATGTTTTCAACAATTCCATCAGAAACCACCTATCTGTTGTTGTTTTCCTGATGCAGGATCCTCAGCAAGTCAAATACTTGCTCTGAACTTTGCTGCCATTTGCTGCCATTGACTGTCACAATTTTATTGGCAGGAGAGAAATTGCTGGAAAGTGTCACAAGTGTTGCAAACTTTCAGAAAACTCCGTAATGTGTCAGAAAGTGTCACAATGTGTCGAAATGTGCAGCTAATTGTGAATTATAGGATCCCTCTCTGCCACCATAAAAGGTGACTCATTCCAGTACCCTTTTCCCCCCCTCTTCCTCTCTTAGAGTAAGCTACTGTGTCACGGAGATCTCCCACTTGCCATGTGTCTCCCCTCACTGGAGCTTTACAAAACTAGGGGGCAGCATGGGGAGATTAAGTACAAGTTCTAGGGGCCACATAAATTCCTAACAAGCCACATAGAGCCTAAAAGTCTATTTATATAGTGAGCAAGCTACCGTAAACAAAGGAAAAACTGTTGCAAAAGCTGGAAACTGATGCAAAATGTCAGAAATGTCACAAAACTACTGCAAGTGCCGGAAATGTTAAATGTTGGCAATGTCACTAAAGTACCACAAATTGTTGCAAGATATCAAACTGTTGCAAAATGTCAGAAATTGTTGCAAACTGAGGGCAAATGTCATCAGATTGGCAGCAAGAATGCCGGAACATTGGCAGTAAATAGCAAAAGAGCAAACAATGCTGTCCTTTCATACCTCCTAAGGAATAATTTGAGTATCACATGGCCTGGCTTTATAGGGGGTGTGGATCGAGCAAGCCCTACCATGGGGCAACTGTTACATATGGTGGAGAATGCAGGCACACCCCAACAAGTGCCAACAAGTACCAGTTACAAGAAACATGTTTACTGCACTGTTTAGTAGACTGAAATGAGGATTGCACCATTAGCAGCTTCCTGAGGAATAGGTCAAGCTAGGGATGCAAGCTGAAGGAAGGAGTGCACCCATGTCAGCTCCCCGGGGGAAGGTCAAGCAAGGTGCTAGGAAGGAGGGTTATGCTCAGCCCTCCTTCCAAAAACATAATATGGATTCACCAGAGTCAACTGCAGAGTTTATAAAAATTGTAGCTCAGCAGCAAGGCAACATTGTAAAAATGCCGAGTCATCAGGAAGAGGTACAGGAGAGCCAGGAGCAACTGTGGGGCAATGGGCAATGCCATTTCGAGGTGTGTCATGCAGAGCCACAGAGACAGAAATGAGGGAACTGGAGGTATTGGAGGTTACTATGGTATGATACCCCAAAGTACCTCACACCTGGGCTTGGGTGTAGACACTTGTGGAGGCCTTGTCCCCCAAAAGAGGAAGATCTCAAAGGGCTCTGGGGTTCTGGAGAAGGGAGGAATTGTCAGTCTGGATTAGGTGGTTGCAGGATCAGGCGGGTCTAAAGTTCTACTGAGATTGTAAACACCTGGGGCAAGAGAGGCAAAAATGTTCCATTTGGCACAAGGAAAAGAATAAATGGTTGGGCTTGTCAAAAGCCAGGGCATTTTAAAAGACAGTGCCCTCAGAAGAAGCTTCTAGGTGGTAATAATCAGCCTGTCCTATCAGGTTTGGAAAGTGGGAGCCAGTTGAGTTGGCCAAGATCCTACCAGGGCAAAAGGCAGGAGATCGCCTCACTCCTCATGCCCTGGACAGATGTCTGAGATCTGCCAGGGGTGATTTCTTGGCAGTCCCCCAGGTGAACAGGGGAACCACGATGGAGAGGGTATTCTCGGTAGTCACACCACGGTTGTAGAACTCCCTCCCAGAGGAAGTCCGCCTGTTTCCCAGCCTGTTAATTGGCAAGGATTAAAGCAAGAGGAGCAAGAGCAAAGGGGGAAATAATAGAGTTATTGGACTCCCACAACAAGGTTGGGGAGCAAGCAGAATCCCTAGAGTCGGAGCTAGAGAAACCTTGCGGGGGGGGAGGTTAAGGACCCTGGAGAAAACTGATAAGCAATGTCAGACACATAGTTGGTTTACAGTAACAGATTATGGTGTTCAAGCTAGGGTGTCACTAAAAGTGAAACATGTGATTTCCCAAGCTAGGGGAATGGGGACCATGTTCGATAGTAAAACCCAGATGGAGGGTTGGGGGAGAATTTTCCTATGCTGGGACTCAGGTGGGCTGGATTCCAGATTCACTAGTAAACAAGGATCGTGGGGTACAAGCATCCTTGTCGCAACCAGCGAGAGGGGTCAGGGGACAAATTAGTGACATGAACTATGAAAATAGAACATGAACTGACCCAGTTAGAAGCCACTTAGGTAGAGATAATAATAAACTTTATTGTATGACCATCAGGCCATTGCAAACATAATATGAACTGGGCACATACTTGCAAATATACAACCACAACAAACAAAACAAAATAATGTCAATCCTAATAATCATGCTATTACAGAATAAATATAACAAAAGCAATAAAAGTATAAAAGGAAAAAGTTCTGCTATCTCATGGGTACAAACAGACGAAGCCGGGGGATCATACGTAAAAACCCTCAACTAGGGTTCTTATCTCTTTTCTGTTTTGTTTTAAAAACCAAACTCAGAAAGAGGCCCACCAACCGCGAGATTTTGACCGAACAGTCTCTAAGTAAGTAAACAACATAGGATTCCTTGGGACATCCCAGGAAGGGAGCCATCAGGGGGGGTCAAATATTTTTCCCAGATCTCAGCAAATATAGGGCATATCAGTAAGATATGGGCCAGAGATTCCACATGTTTCAGAGAGCACCGACACACATGCTCAGCCAACGGGATACCTTTATATCTGCCTTCTGTTTGGACAGTAGGAAAGGCATTGAGTCTGGCCAGAAGGAAAAGCCAGCTTGCCTTAGGTGATAAACAGCCCCTAGGAAGGGCATGGGGTAGACTCATTTGCCTTCATGGGGTAAAGTCCCAGGGCTCTGCTATCACCAATTTCAGTCTGCACCTCCTGCCATGCAGTATCAATCAACCTTTCAATCAATAACTTTCTTGCCCCCTTAAGACCCAGCGGGGACAGAACTGCTGGGGAGAAGCCAAGATGGTTAATTTTATCTGCCACCATATCTAACCAGGGGTTTGGAATTTTATCCCCTTTAACCAGTTGTACCCAGAGGGCAGTAGGTGGAGATAGAACACCTCATGAGTAGTTGCAACCCAATAGGGCTCTCAGACCTATGGTCAGCTTCTGAAGAGGAGGCACAGGCAAACTTTGGAGGGTTTGCTAGGGCCCTCAGGTGAGATAACTTGAGAGGGGTTTATTGGTACATGGGAAGCGGTTGATAATGCCTTAATGTCTTGGTGCCAGATGAAGAAGGATACCCCCTGGAATTACCCAATCAATGTGAATTTGGGGGGGCAAATTATGCTGACTAGTCTGGCTCAGAAACAAGCCATTCTAATGAAGTGTGTGCAAGAGCAGGAAATGATGGTAACTTTGTGGATACAAGCACTCACCCAGCAAAGGAGGCAAGAATAGTCTGTGCTGAAGCTGCTCAAACCACTTCAGGGTTAGGAGTAGGTGGGGTTAAAGTTCCCAGGTTAAGTGTCCTGGGAGAGTGTGAAGGAGAAATAGTTATACTAGATGGAGCAATTTGATGGGTTAGAGATCCACATGAGAGGGTCCCAAAGCTGGGATTTGGGAAAGGTTGGGTGAGCCTAGCTCCCACTCCTTCTTCAGGGAAGGAGTCCCACAGAGAGGAATATAATGGGGTTGAAGTCCCCATAAGAGGGGTTAAAATCCCCTTAGAGGAATGGACTAAAGGAGACCCAAGGGGGTTGCTTCTGGGCCCAAAATTGCGGATGGTTAATACCACCATGTGTAAGGGCTGGGTATCTGGAGATGGAGGAGGTCATATCCCAGAATGGCAGGGCTGAGTGGCTGGTCACTCTGAGAAATTGTGGGGTTTGAGTCCCTGAGAAAAGGAGGAATGGGTACAGATAATAGGAAAGCCAGAGGGGCTACTACTAGGCCCAATGAGGTCTGGGAATTGGAGGTCCATGTTAGGGAAGTGTGCCAGGCAAGGAAAAGGTCTTCCACCCAGATTCACGCAAACCCCAATCATTATGGGAATACGTGCCCTCAGGATCTTATAGAGCCCAATAGCTTAGTAATGAAGCAGGCAAAGATCATCACTAGGCTGGGATTGAGTGTGCACCCCAAAGGGGCCTTACTGGGGATGTGGATCAAGTAAGAACTTACCCAGGGCCAAGACACAGTGTTACACTGTGGATATTTGTTTCAGCTGTAATGGGGGTATCCTAATTGCTGTGGATTAGAGCTGCAGCTGGGTTCATCTCAATGTTATGGGATTCCTGGACCTATGTCAATCAGGATTTCATGCTAGGTATGGCAGTGAGACTGCATTTCTACCTTCAGTTGATGACCTCTTCTTGGAAATAAACATGGGTAATGGTACCATTGAGTTTGTTAGATCTTTCAGTGTCTATGATACAGATGATTATGGGGTGTTGCTAATATGGCTGGGGGACCTGACAGGGGTTCATGGGACTGCTCTTGAGTTATTCCGCTCATTTCTGGCTCAGAGAACCCAGAGGGTGGTAAAGGTGGTTGCTTGTTGTCCCTTGGAAGCTCCCTTATGGGGGTCCCATAGGGTTCCAACTTGTCCCCACTCCTGCTGAATGTGTATCTGATGCCCCTGGGTGAGACTGTATGGAGATGATGATGATGATTGGCAAGCATTTATATAGCACAAGCAATGTACCTGGCTCTTTACAAAGTAATGGAATAGACATAGTCCCTGCCCTAGGGCTTACAATCAGAGAGGCCAGTGGGGGGGGAGACGAATGAAGGGGAACAGAGGGAGAAACAAGGTGTATAACATTCATGAAAATGCGAGGTCCCAGGTGCATGCACTTGGCTTGGTTACGTCAGGAATGATGGCTGGCTGGTCCATGTGGTGAGGATATGAGTACACAGACCTCAGGTAACAGATTGTACTGAATAGAGGGTGTTAGAAGGAGTTAGGTGAGGGGAGCGAGGAGTTGGGGAGGGCAAAGCAGAAGAGGTGGGTCTTGAGGAGGGACTTGAAGGTACAAAGGGAGGGGGTGAGGCAGATGTGGGCAGGGAGGGAGTTCCAGGTGTGAGGGGCAGCTAGGGAGAAGGGACGAAGGCAGTTAGGGGAGGATGGTCGGGGGAGAAAGGGGACAGAGGAGGAGCGGAGTTCACGGACTGGAGTATGGAGGGAAATTAGCACAGAGAGGTAGGGGGGAGAAAGCTTGTAAAGAGTTTTCTAGGTGAAGACTAGTAGGTTGTGCAGGATTTGTTCAGGAAGGGGGAGCCAGTGAAGAGAGGAGAGGAGGGGCTGCACGTAGTTGAAGCGACCCGCAATATGGATGACCCTGGCAGCAGAGTTTTGGACGGAGATAAGGGGAGAAAGGTGAGAGTGGGGGACCCCAGTGAGGAGGTTACAGTAATCGAGGTGAGAGATGACCAGGGCATGAACAAGGATTTGGCAGAGGAGACAGAGAGAAAAGGGTGAATCTTAGCAATGTTATGGAAGGAGAAGTGACCGGATTTGGCAACAGAGTTGATATAGGGTTTAAAAGAAAGGGGTGAGTCAAAGATGAAGACTAAGCTACAGGCTTGGGGGATGGGAAGGATGGCTTTGTGGGACGGGAAGACATGGACTAAAGTGCCATCAGTATGAGTGTTTGGAAGCTGCAGTTGGTGTAGCGTCTGTTAATAGCTTTCCAGGCACAATTCAAGGTGTTTTTTTTTACTTTTTAAATCCCTAAATAGCTTGGGCCCCAAGCATCTGAAAGATTACCTCTTCCCTTAGGTTCCATTGCAGTCTATGAGGTCAGCTGGATGTGCCCTCTTGCAGGTAAAATATGCCCATGAATTTTTCACAACAAGGATATACAGAGAGGTGTTCTTGGTAGCTGCCCTACAATTACAAAAATACCTCCCATTGGAGATCCATTTAAGCTCAAGTCTGCTCATCTTCTGAAATGGGTACTTGATAGGTTACCCAGGTACCAATGAAGTACCTGGAAACTTGGTAAATTCTGGTACAAATATTTTGAGTTTCTGATTACTGATTGTTATATTGGGATGCCAAACCAAAAAGTCAGGATGGAAATTTTAAAAATGGATTTGTAAATTGACTTTTCTGGACTGGAAGTCGACTTTCTGGGATGGAAAACCCAAAATTAAGAGTCAGAAGTTGAAAAATTGAGACAGAATTCAAAACGTTGGAACCAGAAGTTGACATTCTGGAACCAGAACTTGACATTCTGGGATATCAGGTATTAAATCAGGTCACAATTGAGTACTTGTGAACAAACTAAACAGCCTCAACTAGTTCATTTATTCCTAAAGAGCATGGTCTGTCAGGTTACAACACATGATGTGAAAATAGCTCTAAACTCTTAAAATATTGGCTGCAATCCCATGGACAGCAGAACTCATGGGAGCTGTGTGCGCAAGATGCGCAGCCACACGGGCCCCACACACAACCGCATTGCCGACATATTGTGCCATGTGCAAGCTGTATGCATGTGCGTGCATGCAGCTTGTGCGCAGTGATCCGCAGACCATGGGATCTCAGCCAATAGCACCAAAGTGAAATGACCAAAATATTGAGCATATGACAGAAGATAACTAGAAAAAAACAACCAAAATATATATTAATTCCCGGAAAAATAGAAAGAGCCTCATATCGCTTCATATCAACTTCATAAGGCACAATTTGATGTAGGTGAAATGGTCTGATACAATATTCACCCGATATTTGTTTCAACTCCAATGTGTATATGTTGATTTCCAAAGGACTCTGAGACATGGAGGAGATAAGTTTAGATGTGCATTTAGGATTTTGGAGATTAAATTTAGCCACTCCAATCTGACATTTTTGTCCTAAATAAGTTATTTACATAGCTTAATTAGAACATCAAAAAATATTTTCAAATTAATCCACAGTAGCGATAAATTTCCAAAGGAACATAAAGGAAGGAAAGACATCAGAAATCTGAAGGAACCAAGTTTCATCAATGACATTATTGAACTTAGAAAGAGAGAGGTATATTATGAAATACAAGGAATTGTAAGGTCGGGCTGGTACATCATAGTAAGCCCTATTTCTTGTCATTCTAAAATGCCCATATTTCACCCTTACTTTGCTATGTCCCTTACTCTTTGACAGAAAGCTGGAGCTCACTAAGGGGGAGGGCAGAACTCCATATCACTGTTGTGACAAAGTTTTTAGACTCAGGGAATTATAGCAGTTTATGCCAAAAGTTCAGCTGAGTCATCATAAAATTTCCTTCTATGCCAGGAGTTCATTACTAAACCAGAGAGGTCAGGACAAAGCTCTTGTACTACTCATTTTTAAAGTTCTCTTTTGACAGAAGAAGGCAGCAGAATTTGCAGGTGATCTTGAATTCCTGGCAAACAAAATGTTAAGGACTGTTTCAGACATTTATCACCTGAGTTCGCACACAGGGACTTTGCATCATAGGTGGTTACAAAAAGGACTAGGTTTTTGTCTCATCAAAAACTGAGAAGGAATTAATTTAGGAATTAATAATTTCTACTATTTAATGTTGATATCGTGCCAGAATCTAAAGGCTTCAACTGCCGAAGAGCACCATTTTACAGGGTGTTCTTCAAATGCAAGTTAAATGATGGTATCTATTTATCTTATTACAAAACCAGTCCTCAAAGTTTGTTGGAAAGGAAATGGTCTATGATAGTTAATTTATTTTATTCCAGCTTTACCCCACCCTTCCCAAATGGCTCAGGGTAGCTTACAAAACAAATAAAGACAATACACATAAAACAGCACAAAACCCCAAATCCCCAGCCTTTCCCCTCACCCATCCCCAACCCCACCACAACCTCAAAAACTCCACCACAATAACCCCCTCACATCCCTACTGCAAACACCAACCAAACTCCCCATTCCCTATCCCTGCCTGCCAAATGTCCTAACAAATTGAAAGGTCTTATACCACCTCTGGAAGATGCCAAGGTTCAGGCTCAAATGAACCTCTGGGGAAAGGGAGTTCCATAGCATTGTGCAGCAACCAAGAATACCTCCCTGCAAGCCCTGACAGTATGGACAAGGTTAACAGACGGTACCCACCTGGGTATTTGTAGAAGCCACAATGGGGCATGGAAGGACAGGCGATCTTTCAGATATGTGGGACCCAGACCATTTAAGGCTTTAAAGGTCAAAACCAGCACCTTGAATTGTGCCTGGAAAGCTATAGGGACCCAGCGCAGACTACAGAACCCCACTTAATGTGCTCTCGGCGCCTCATGCCTGAAAGTAGGTGAGCCACCACATTCTGCACCAGCTGCAGCTTCTGAACAGTCATCAAGGGCATTCCCAGGTACAGCGCATTGCCATAGTCTAGCCTTGAGGTGGATAGAAAAAGTGGAAAGGAAGGAGATTAAAAGGTATATTGTAAAATGTTTGTGCAAAGCTATTTATTTGCAACTTTCTCTCTTCCTTTATTTTCTCACTTTAAAGCTTTTCATGTCAATGTTTATGATGCACTATATTAATAGGAACAGAAACCGCCATGCTACACGAGATTTGAGCAGTGGTCTACCTATTCATCAATCATGCCTATAAGATGACAGGAAGCTGTAAAAAAGTCTGTATGGAAGAGTGATGGAAAAACTCATCTATGAGAGAAGATTATTCCTTAACCTCTTTCAGCTAGTGATTGGCTTATGGTTCAAAGCCCAAAGTTTTATATCCCTTACAAAATTGTTTATCTATTCTATTGTTTCTTTAACTATTGTCATTATCCATACAAATGTTGAATCATTTCCTAAATCTTATTAAGCCTTTAAAAACACATTGATGCCTTGCTATAGAGTTCTATCGGTAAATTATGCATTATGTAGAAATATATATCTTCATAAAAAGTATTTTTTTTTTTTTTCAATTTTCCAAAATGTGTCTTCTTTTTAAATTGTGTAACAAAGCATAAAGGAAAAATCAGATTTATCTCCTCTGTACTTTATATTCTCCTTTAGACCTTTACCACCTCTGCTCTTACATGTCTTTCTTTCTGAATTGTTTTTTTCCTGAATTTTCTGACACTTCAGTGGGTTCAGGATTGCAACTGAAGGCTGCATTCACACAAGACTCTACTCCTACCTGTACTCTTTGTTGCAGGAGTTTGCATTTGCACATTTAATTGTTCCCACATTCAGTTCCTCACTTCAGCAATTACCATAAGTAATGCCACGGCCAATAATAGGCATCCCATTATTGTGCATTCATTTTTTTCAGTTCAGTTTATTGACGGGCACTGGCTTTCACCTTGACCTGATTTTTCCTTATCACCAATGTATTGTCCTGACCAGGCAGGCAGTGGGGGATTTATTCTCTGAGTGGGAAATCACCTCAATCTCTTCCTGAGGCAATTAAGACTGACTGATATATGGATTAAAATCACCACACATTACTAGAAATGTGTGTGATGAATTTAGATCCATTGTTGAACCATATTTTCTGGCTTAACCTTTTGGAGTTAATGCACGTTACACACAGTATATTCTAAATCCTAACCCTTTCATGTATTAAAAAAATAAACCGAGGGGGATTGATTTATCATGTACCATGCATCCGGTATGAATTCTCCAATCTTTCCACTATTATGAGTGTGTTTAGTATAGCATCTATATCTCGATAGAGTTCCTAACATAACAGAACCCTTATCACACCTGGACTTTCTAGTAGGAGTGTGCAATTTCATATTGTTTTATTAATTACAAAAATGAATAGAGGCCCATTCATTTTCATAACCAAGGTTATAAAACAAAATGACGCTGATGCTGCCCGTACCACTTTGGCCGCACATGCACAGGGCAGCATGCACAGTGTTTTTTTGTTTTTTTGGAATGAAATAAAATGAAAAAAATAAACAAAAACCAAAATAAAATGAAAAAAACAAACAAAAAAGGCATTAGAGTCCTTTAGGAAACCCCCTGAAAATGAATGGATTTTTGGAAACAAAAACTAAAATGAAAATGAAAACAAATGATGTGCTTGCT
This sequence comes from Sphenodon punctatus, assembly GCA_003113815.1. Lineage (NCBI taxonomy): Eukaryota > Metazoa > Chordata > Lepidosauria > Sphenodontia > Sphenodontidae > Sphenodon > Sphenodon punctatus. Next base: position 347,841 of record QEPC01004630.1, on the reverse strand, counting down.
GTACACCCCTGCTTTCTAGATGCTACTGCAATATACTTAAACAACCGCCACAGTCAACACCTCCCTGTGCTGGGATGCTCTCCATTAGGGATGTGTGAATAGAACGCGGTTCGTATGTTCAGTCATTTGGTCATTCGGTTTGGGAACCAAGTTCAGGTTTGGTCGTTCGGTCCAGGAACCGAGTTCGGATTTGGTCGTTTGGTTCGGTGGCGTTCAGTTCTGCCGAACATTCAGTGGAGTTAGGTATCGGTATTGGTATCGTTTGGTCCCATGGTCACACCGGAACCCGGAAAGTTCAAGAGCGTGCGTGTGTGTTTGGTTGAGGTGGTTGGTTTTCGTTTGGCTGTGTGTGTAGTTTGGCTGTGTGCTTGGTTTGGCTGTGTGTGTGGTTGGTTTGGTTTGGTTGGAATGGATGGAAAAAGAAAAATGAAGCTGAGGAAGGTGAAGGTGGAGGAGGAAGAGGCCCAGCCTGGACCATCAGAGGTGGTGGAGGTCAGCTCCTCGCCAGAGGAGGAAGAGGGCATAGGAGGTGCCACTGCTGCCAGGCTTGTAAAATTTATTTCTGTTTATTGGTGGGTGGGTGGGTGGTGGGCAGTCAGGCAGAAACAGTGGGCATCAGTGGATGCGCAGGATTTACACGTTTCTTAGGTATGGGTCTGCCACAGAGAGAGGGTGGGGGTGGGGGGCTCTTGCAGCAGCCAGACACGAGCCAAAGCACCCTCCCAGACACGTTCCAGCCAGGATCTCTAATTCCATCCGTAGGACCCCAAATGAGGGCCGGATTTACACATGTCTTAGGTATGGGTCTGCCACAGAGAGAGAGAGGGGGGGCTCTTGCAGCAGCCAGGCATGAGCCAAAGCACCCTCCAAGAAACGTGCCAGCCAGGGTCTCTAGTTGCTATTGGAAGGACTTGAGGCATCAACATAAATGAAAGATATTATTTAGGTGTTGTTTATGTGTTCCTGTTTCAGAAAGGGTGATGATGATGTCGCTGCTGGTGCCACACCCAAAACACCATCCTGGCGGAAGTTGCAGGAGCTGCAAGAAAGCAGGCCGATGAGGTCCGCAGTCTGGCGGTACTACGATAAGCTGAAAGACAGATTTGCTGAATGTAAGGCACAGGGGCTGGAACAAGGTAAGGCACAGGGGCTGGAACAACAGGGAATGGATTGTCCTATGACCTTTTTAGAAGTCCCCTGCAGAGAGAGATTGGCCATCCACTCACTTGTGGAGACAGAATGCAGGTAGGGCTTGACAGACCATTGGTCAGACACAGCATGGCACTTCTTATGTTCCTATCTTTTTATGTTCTTTAGATCTGTAACAAAAAAATTAAAAGAAGGTCACAGGGGACCATGTCAGGGCTGATAGCCCACATAGAAAATGTCCATGAGATTGAGGTGGTGCGTGGTCATTCCCGGGCTGGAACGTACAGTGGCAGAAAGGACTCCTGGGTGGAACAGCCTGCATAGGAAGGGGGGAAGGCCAGGCAGAGTGCTGCCACCACAGCCCTTCCCCCTCCAGCTCTGCTAAGGAGTCTCCAGCCCTCCGGGAGGAGTCCGAAGTGGCAAGGGCTTTTCGGGCCCAACTGAAGAGGTCCACTCAGACCTATATTGAAGCCAATAAATAATACATTGATGGCCTCAGACTCCAAGCGTTCACAATGAAGGACTGCCTGGTGGAACAATTCCAGGAGCTGGAAATAAGGGAACACAAGGTGGAGGCATACTTCGAGTACCTCTGCACGAAGATTGCAGATGTTGAAATGTACCACCAGTCGGTTTCCAAATGGAAGGCATCCTTGGCGGAGGTCCTGGACTTTTGCCCGGCAACAAGGGTTTGAGCCGGAAGAGGACTTGATGTCCAGCCCTTGGTCCGGCGCACCCATTTCTCCTTTCCCCCACATTCTGGGGGACAGGCCCACAGACCCCTAAGTTTCCTTTCTTTGTATATTAATGTTTGTTTTTTGGTTTATAGAGTTGTAATGTGTTGTTATTGTTTAAAAAGTTGTTATAAAAGTTATATTTGTTACCTTACCAGCTTTGTGCTGCTTCTGCAGGTGGCAGAATCTCATTGTATATACATCTTGTCAGATCCCTACCTGACAGCAGCAGCACATGTACCGTATTAGCCCCAAGATGTGCCAGCAGGGTCTCAACTTGCACACAGCTCCCCAGGAGGGGCAGGGCTTGTGTCTGTGTGGGTGTGCCAGAGAGAAAGAGAGACAGGCTCTTTTGGCAGTGGGAATCCATGGGTGGGTGCGGAGGAGTAGGTTGGTGAGGGGGCAGGCTTGTGGGCGGGCGCTGGTGGCTACTGGCCAGTCTGGCAGGAACAGCAGCAGCACCCAGATGATGGTTCTTGGGACTGGATTGACTGCTTCACGTACAGTGGAATGACATACCATGGGAGTTGAATGATGTCCCTAGAATTAGTGCTTGGTTGGGCACACTTCATTCAATCATGCAATAGGTGGTTAGCAGGTACAGGGAGGCACACAGGCAAGCACATATAATACATTGTGTGTTATTTCCATCTCATTCTGGTAGGTTTGCTGCCAGGTGTGGGCAAGGCAAGGACATTAAGCATGAGCACAGAGATCTCTTGCTGGATCTGGAAGGTGGCAGCTTGACCTGGAAGCACCTGTCCCCTTTTGTCTAGCAGTGGGCAGCCTCTCTCTCTCGCTTTCTCTATGGCTGTGTACTGCACGTGACAGCATGGGTGGGAGCGTGTCTCTCTCCTTCTAGCAGCGGAGAGACTTTCTCTCTCTCTCTCCATGACTATCAGGTTGCTACCTCATTAGAAAAGGTTTTTCGTGCTGGCTCTCATCATTCACGCCATGTCACCTGGTGTCCCATCCCCGCATGAACTTGTCTTTAGGGTTGGGTGGAAGTGTCACTCTGAAAGGCAGAGTGCTTCTTAGCCTAGACAGGAGCTCGATGCCATCAGGACAGGCATGCCATGGGGGTGGGCAGTTGCCTGGCCATGATCCCCAGAGTGGCCTGCACATAGGTGGAGCTGTTGCTTCTGACAATAGGAGTACTGCTGCTGCTCATACTACCACTAGGGCTGGGGCAGGGATAGACCCAGCTGGCTGAAAGGGGTGACTGCTCCCACTCCCTCCATCCCTAGGGGGCATCCTGCTGTATAGCCTGCTCTGCCTGCCAGACCCTCTACACCAGCTCACCCTTCCAGTGGCCATAGAGCTGTGTCTGGAATGCCACGCTGCCCTTGACCCTGGCATCCAGCATTATTTCCAAGACATATTTCACCCGCCACAGGAGCTCCTCAAACCACGCCTTCAGTCCTGCCTTCAGCTGCCACACCAGGTCAACTGCCTCATCGGCCAGCTTCCTGCCCTCAGGGTCACAATCCCACCCCTGGAGAATCTCCTCAAGCCTCCTGAGAAGACGCTGGACCGAAGGGGTCACCTGGCTGAGGGTGACCATGGAGGTGCTCACGGTCTCCGTCATGGTCAGGAACAGTCTGAGTACAAAGACCGTGTGAGCCAGGGCGCACCTGGAATGACCCACTCCCTCATCATGGTGGTCAGGGCTGCCTCGATGTTCCTAGCAGTGTGGGGGACATCCATTCCTTGTCCTGAAGCAGGGCCCACCTATACCCTGGTTCAGGACCCCTCCTGCCACTGGCAAATTCTGCTTCCGGGTCCTGCGACCAGTATGCCATCACCAGCTGCTCCCTCACCCGCTCCTTCAAAGCCCTGTACAGGGATGGCATCACCTGACGATTCAGGGTGGTGTGCGATGGCAGCTGAAATTGGGGGGCCAGGAACCCAATCAGCCGCCTAAACCCCATGTCCCGTACCATGGAGTAGGGCTGCCCATTGAGCATGATCATTTTGACCAACAGGCACGTGGCTTTCACTTGAAAGCCATGCCATCCTCGAGCTGCCGATGGACTTGGCAGCTACCCCCACCACAGCTCCTCCATGGTGGATTGATGCTGCTGCTTCTGCTGCTCCCCCCTAGCAGCGATACTGCTCCTGCTGCTAGAGACAACTGTTGGTTCAGGACACTTGCCCGCTGAAGGAGGCGGATGACTGGCCGCTGCAGTCGGGAACCCACTGGCATCCACTGCCCCTGCCTGCCCGCTTAGCAGCAAAGCGCTGTGGCATGCCTTCAGGTGCCTCACCATGGCAGTTGTCCCAAGGTTGGTGAGCACCTGCCCACACTTCACCACCTTATGGCACAAAGTGCAATGCACCTCCCTCGGATCATCCGCCCACACCAACTTGAAATGTGCCCAGACAGAGGATTTTTTGCCTCTTGCCTTCTGGACTGCACCGGGTGACGCACCACTGCCAGCGCTGCTGGGAGGGGCAGAACTTGGTGGCGACACAGCTCCAGGAGGGACAGTCATAGCCTCAGTTCCAGACATCTCCTCCGCGGGATTAGTGTCTGCCTCACCATCCCCAATCACAGTGATGTCCCGCGAAGGGGAGTACTGGGACCCTGAGGCTAAAAAACAAACCATAATGATGCTGCCAATCTCCCTGTGCCCCATATAGCTGCTGCTGCTCCTCTCCCTGCTGCCATTGCCCGGGGATCGGGCCCTGCCCATAGCAGCCAGGATGGGATCCCTGTTTGCTGGTAGTGGTCCGCCCAGAAACTGACCATCTGGCGCTGACTGTAGACATCAATTTTTATAAGGGTAACAATTTAGCCAAATTTCATCCAGCTGGGGGGAAAGGAACTAAATTTAGAGTTCGAGTTAGGTCATAGAGACTCTCTTATGGTGAAGACCCTTGCCATGTTATGGGGGCACGATTTTTGTAAGATCCGTGAAGGTATATTATTGGCAGGGGAGGAGGACATGCCCCAGCTAAATGGGTACTACTCCTTGATTATAACAGGGTTAGATGTGAATATCCTCTCTCATGAATGGAGGCAACACAAGCCGCAGAGTAGTAAATGGTTTCATAAGGAGTTTAGAGGTGCCAAGCGTAATCTTACTCAGAACAAAGCCATATGGTTAAATGAATATTCTGATGCATCCAAACAGTGTTTCTTGGACGAAAGGCGTAAGTATAAGATGCTGATCAAGAACAAAAAACTTTGCACAACACGCTTGGTTTGTGCTAAGTTTAAACTGGTGGCAGAGTTGAAGGACTCTAGACAATTTGGGGCTTTAGTTAATTTTGAGCTGAGCCCAAGATTCAGTAAACCACCAGTACTGATTAGTGCAGAAGTTTGGATCACTTTTTTTGAGACACTCTTTAATGATGAGGACAAGGAAGAGGAGGATAAATTTTGGTTGAGTATTAGGTCTTCTCAAAGGACAGAGGTGTGTTCCATTAACTTGAGTGTAAGCGAAGCAGAAGTGGCAGAGGTAATTAAGTCTCTTAAGCGAAATAAAGCCCCTGGCTTCAACTTTATAGTTGAATCCCTCAAGCTTGTCCAGGTTGGTGGACCTCCCTTGTTGGCTAAATATTTCACGTTGATCAATATAACTAAGAAGGTTCCCCGATAGTGGGGTCTATCTATCAGTATGCCAATTTTAAGAAGGGCAATCCTAGTGACCCAGGTTGTTACCATCCTATAAGCCTGTTACCGGTTCTTGGGAAGGTTTATACTAAAATACTCCTCAGTCACTTGTAAGATTGGGCATATGGCCATAAATTAATCCCTCAAGAACAATTTGGCTTCCGAAAGAATTGCTCTACATCAGATAATTGCTTTATTATTACTCACCTCATAACCAAATACACTAAAATAAGGGCGGGGAGATTATTCCTTGCCTTTATAGATTTTGACTCCGTCCCCAGGTCAAACCTATGGCGCAAAATGCAGCAAATGAGCATAGATGAGGGGTTGTTGGCGCTGCTTATATGCGTTCATACAGAAAATTATGCAAGAATTAATTTAGGATCTGGAGGGAGTTTATCCAAACCTATTCATATCTTGAGAGGAGTTAGGCAGGGGTGCATTTTGGCCCCCCTGCAGTTTAATATTTATCTAAGCAATCTTGTTAAGAAATTGTCAACCCCTGAGTCCCACCTGCCAAAGATTAAAGATAGATCCCTGGCTATTTTGATGTATGCAGATGACATTGTATTCATGTCCTGGACAAAGAAAGAGCTTTATAACCAGTTAGAGAATTTAATATAATATTGTGGGGAGAATGGCTTGACTATAAATTACCAAAAATCTCAAATTATGGATTTGGGAAGAAGAACCCCTAAACATAAGTTGTCCATAAGGGGCAATCAGTTCCTCCAAGTAGATTCGTATATTTATCTTGGGATTACTTTATGTAGTAATGGTGCCTGGGAGATTGTGTTAAAGGCTACTACAGCAGTCAAAGGAATTCTGAGATTGGCCATACAGGCTGATGGGATTTGTACTTCTACCATTTTGGGTGTCTTCAGGGCAAAGGTGAAATCTTTGTTAACCTTTGCCACTGAGGTTATTCCTCCAGCTAATCTCCATGCTTCTGAGATAGTTCAAAATAATTTTCTGCAGAGTTTACTGAGAGTTCCCCAAAGTGTTCCTGCTGCAGTGGTGAGAGCTGAGACAGGCACACTATCAATTACTTGTCTTCGAAGGCGGCGAGCCCTCAGATACTGGTCTAAGTTGTGTAGCCAAGACGAGGCCTCCCTGACCTTCCTGTGCCTGAAGGAAGAACTTGAATGTTTGGGAGGACTTCAGTATCCTTGGTTGACTTCAATATTAACATCTTTGAAAAATTTGGGATTATCGTTTTCCTGTTTTTGGGTGGGAAACTTTCCCTCAGCAATGGAATTTGATAGATTTAAGAACATCTGATATATTGAAGCAGGAAGACATGGGGATAGTGTCTACTTGGAGAGCTGCACCTTGGCTTCATCATCTCAAAAGTCAACACAAATTTGAGGTGTATTTGGATAAGTTAAAGGACCCTACCTTTATACAGAGGCCTTTATACAGTTATGTTTTCAACTGTTCCCCTCAGCGGTTGTTATGATGGACAACCCTATGAGACCCGGACTTGCCCCTTCAAGTCGAGGGAAATAGAGGATTTGAAACATTATATATTGGATTGCTCCTTTTATGAGAATTTAAGGCGGGTATGGTTGAACCCAATATGGGAGGGAATTTTTGATGGCTGCCCATAAGATAGAGTTACTTTTGACCACACAAGATGAGCAGGTTATACGGACAGTTGCGTCTTTTGCTTTTTTGGCTGCGAGGCTCCGTGAAAGAGAGATGATGTGAGATTTACATACATTGTCTTTTCTGAGTAATGTTGAATGTCCTATTTTTCTACCCATTTCTCTGGTTTACCTTATTATTGTTATTTAATACATGATAAGGCTGGATGATTTAGGTTATTTTTATTCATTTTCTTTTTGAGGGTCTTTTGTTGTTACTGTCTATTGTTACTATTTGTCTTTGTACTTGTGTATATTTTTTTGGGCTGTGGTGGAAGCTGATCCTTAAAAAAATTATTATGATAAAATTACAAGAACAATTTCCTGAATGATCATTGCCTACCATTTCTGAATGATCATTTCCATGTGATAAACTTCTGATTAATAAGATAAACAAGAAGAGTAGAAAGGTAGCAAGGTAGAAAGGTTTGAACCTTTTCTTTTTCTACCAGCTAAATGAGATGATGAGCCTGTGAAAGTGAAGAGTTTTGCAAGGCATCTGTGAAGTATTGAATCTAATCAAACACTTGAAGGAAAATTTTCCTGCAGTTTGTAACAAGGTTAGAATTATAAATGCACCTAATTATGCCTTTTTTTCCTCTGGTGAAGTTTCTAAGTTGCAGAAAAGCATGAGAGATTTTCTCTCTGTTAGAAATCTTCAAACATCCTACAAACTCTTTAGTTTTTATTCCACAGATAAGGTAGGATTTTCAGGGAACTAACAAATAACGTTTTTCATTCATTAAGCTAAAAAATAGTTGGACTTTTCTTTTTAAGATGACTGAAGTGGTATAAATTTTGAAAAGGAGCTTACATTTACACTTTTGTAGTGAGTCAAAAAAAATCCAAAAGGTTTTGTGAAAGCTTAGACTGTGTCATTTGGTGGATTTTTAAGCTTAGAAGAATTTTCAGTGGCGATTTTGCTGTTCAAGTTTGTAGTCTATTCTTTAGAAAGATGTTCTTGAACTATTAATTTTAAAATGCAAAATCTGACTAGATTAAATTCACCCATACTACCCCACGGAGAAGTCAGGGAAGTCAGACCATAGATGAGGTTAAAAATGTCTACTCATCTATAGTGAAATAATTACTTCAGTAAATTCACTCTAAACAGGAAATGCTAGGGCTGAATTCAAAATAAATTTTTTAGTGAAGTTCATAAACTTGTATTGAAAATATGTTGGTTCACACTTTATTCGTTTGTGATTGTCAGTTACAATCACCTTGTTAATAACAATGGTGCAATTCCCATTTGTTCAGGTGAGCAAAGGGGGTTCGTCATTCGCTTCCATAACTAAGGTAACAAAAATGAATAAATAAGTTAATAACCTTACATTTTTTTGTTAAAAATATAAAATAATTTAAAAAAAAAATAACTGCATGTGTTTGACTTCAGTAAATTAATGCACTTTAAATCCATGTGCTAATTCACACACGAGCTGTGTGCTGAAGAGTGGTGATAGTCTGAAGTGGGTACCACTGACAATTCTTCATTCAGAGTGGGGGAAATGTTTTGTTGTATGTTGCATTTATTGTATGATTTAAACTGAGGGTTTTTCACAATGTTCTTTTGTAGAAAGGGGCCCTCCTCTTGGTGAGAGCAGGAGGATGGGTGGAAAGTTGTTCCCCACCCCCTGGTGGCAGCAGGGAGGTGGACGATGGATGTAGTGATGTTAGCTGGTTAACATTGGTAATATGGGGAGGAGAAGGGGAGGGTGTTGTATATGATTTCTTTTCTATAATATTGAACTTGTTGTTGTTGTATTATTTCAATTATGCTGTTGATGAATTGTATTGGTCTGGTTGTAGACCTTTGTTTATATTATGTGATAGTCTATCGTGGACCTTATTTTGTGCTGCTGTGAGCTGCCTCGAGCCACTGTAGGCAGGAAAGTGCGGGATATAAATTGAAATTGAAATTAAATAGAAATGAGAGGCATTGGGTATTTTCAGAAATGATGCTACCATGCTTAGCCACACTTTACAACACTTAAACCCACCCTGGGGTCACAACTACCATCATTTCTGTTTGGTGGCCACCAGATGTTTACCACGCTTTGCCCTGACTTGTGGTACCAGTTATGATCTCGGAAAATTGCAGGAAAAAGCCAGTGGTAAGCACAGCCACAGTTCGGGGAACATGTATGGCACGCCATCATGTCTGTTCTGGATATGGGCCTACCCCATGGCAGGGTGGCGGCCATTACCCTGGATTGTGTCTAAGTGTGGTAGTATCACTTCTGAAAATACCCATCATTGCCCATTACCACTTTCACTTACCGTTTTGCGCACCCTGATTAATGAGCATAGCATAACATCCATCGTGTAAACGAAAGTGAGAAACATTAGCTGCTGGAATCCCTTCTTAAAAAGTACAGCAGTCTGTAATTCACATAGTTCATTTGTAAACCAAAGTCAAAATTTGACTTCTATTGGTTCAATTTTAAACAACAGACTTCATGGTGAAATTCACAAAGATGTAAATTTGAATCCAAATATTAAAGGAAATGTACAGGGGTTTGCATGTAATTTTTGTTATTACAATAATGATAGCAAAAATTGTTGTTTTCATTGTTATTATTGCAATAATGAAAATGACAAATAATAATAATGAAAATAGAAACAAAAAACACATTCTGTTTTTGAAATAAAGGAAAAAAACTGAAAAATGTATTTCTGGCTATAACATTTTTGTTTCTTATTGTATTCTGATGAAACTTGGGGATATTACACCCCCAATGGAGGGCACTACGTGTACCACATTTTTAAACAGTTAGATAAAGGGGACCAATTTTAGAAGCAATTAAATGTTGTGATTTTAAGAAAAGCTCCATACACATTCACAGCAACGTCTTTATCTTCCATTAAATTTGCATGAAACCTATGTATATTATGTCTCTGTATAAGCTTAACAATCCTGACAATTTTCAGAAAGATTGGATAAAGGGTTCTGATGGTATAAGACATTGGTTAATTTCAGACGTGATGGGTAATTTGGCCCGTAATGCTGAACCCATTTCCAGCTGTAACATTTTTATATTCCATCCTGTTTACAAGATATTTGGCAGGAATGTATCATATACCTTCCCTGTCATCTCTGTCAAACTACAGGACAATTTGATAAAGGGACCCAATTTTATAAGCAATTGATGTTGTCCCTGTGAAGACCATTATTCAGATAAATAGCAGCACTTGCAGTGCCAATCAGAGGAAGGCACCCTGAACGGCAGGGGGAGAGAGACTGTAGGAGGGAGGTTGTGGAGAAATCCAAAAATTGGACAGACACATTCACTGGCCAATTACTGCATTCTTCTAGCTTTACAGGACCAATTGGTAGTGACTTTGAGGCAGGCATAGGGAGCGGACATAGAAGGGACATAACTGGGACTTTGGGGATAGCATCCCAGCAATCAGGATACATAGTTTACACATCCAGGCTGGCCAATTATCATCACAATCACATCCGGCAGCACTGTGACAGAGGACATAAGAGAATCTCTATTGACTCTTTCCTAAACAGATGCTTCTGACTTCCCAGTAACAAGTGGGGGAGAGATGTTAGGATGGTCACAGACAGAATGAGGATATTTGGTTTACATTTCTTAGGCCAATTGGCATCACAAACTGATCTTATACCACAGTGACACAGAAGAGAATTCCTGGCATAGATTCTTTCTCTGAATATGCTCTGAAGGCATATAAAATTGGGACCCTTCATAAAACCTTTCTGATATCTCGCAGAGATTTTTATTTATTTATTTATTTATTTTAACAATTTGTATCCCACCCCTCCTGAAACCAGCTTGGAGTGCCCAACAATCTCAAAATATAAAATACAATCATAAAAAATATTATAAAATACTCATAAAACCAGAACAATTAAAACACAGCTAGGGAACAGTAAAACAAATAATACAATAAATAAGGGTGGAGGAAGATAAAAAAACCTAACCCCCCTCCCCAAAGGCCTGGGCGAACAGCCAGGTCTTGCACATTTGCCTAAATGTTAAAAGGCCTGGGGCCAGGCGATCTTCCTCCGGGAGGGAATTCCAAAGGCGTGGCCCAATCACCGAGAATGCCCTCTCCATTGTGTCCCTCCGCTTAACATGGGAGACCTACAAGAAGGCACCCCGGGCAGACCAAAGGAGCCACCCTGGGGCACGGAGGGCGAGGCAGTCTCTGAGGTATGAGGGGCCCAGACCGTGGAGGGCCTTATAAATCAATACCAATACCTTGAACCTGGCTCAGCATGCTATTGGCAACCAGTGCAGAGTCCGGAGCACAGGTGTTATGTGCTCCCGACGTCCCGTCCCTGAAAGGAGGCAGGCTGCCGCATTCTTCACTAGCTGCAGTCTCTGAACCAGGAACAGGGACAGCCCCACATAGAGTGCATTGCAGTAGTCCAGCCTCGAGGTGACGAAGGCATGGATGAGGGAGGCCAGGTCCGGTCTGTAGACATACGGACGCAACCTCCGCACCAGATATAACTGGCGGAAAATGGCCTTTGCCACTACCTCTTCCTGCCAATCCAGGTGGAGATCTGCATCCAATATCACCCCCAGACTCCAAACCTGCTGAGCTATAGGAGGGCAAACCCCCCAAATAAGGGGGGGGTGACACCTCCCTCGCTCTCCCCACCATCACCTCCGTCTTATCGGGGTTAAGCTTCAGTCTGCTCTGCCACATCCATTCTGCCATGGCCTCCAAACACTGGGACAGCAATGACACAGCAGGGTCTGGGTCAGCTAAAAAAGAGAGGTACAGCTGAGTATCATCAGCATATTGGTGACATCGCACCCTCTCACGACCTCCCCCAAGGGCTGCATATATACATTAAATAACAATGGAGACAGAATAGAACCCTGCGGAATGCCACAGGATAAAGCATGGGGGCAAGATGTTTCAGCTCCCAACACTACCCGCTGGCTTCTCCCTGAGAGGAATGAGTGGAACCATTCAAGAACAGTCCCGTCCAGACCCCCCAGGTCACGCAGTCATCTCAACAGCAGCCCATGGTCCAAGGTCAAGAGATCTAGCAGGATGAGAAATGTTGAACATCCTGCATCCATCTCCCAGCGGAGATGGCAAGTGCGTCCACGTCCAACAATGGTTTCTTCAGCAGGGGGCGCACCACAGCCTGGTTGAGACTAGGTGACAGCCTCCCCTGCTGCAGAGACACATTAACCACCCTCTCCAGCACCGTACCCAATGTCTTCCTGGAGCCTTTCACCAGTCAGCACGTGCATGGATCAAGTTCACAACAGGTGGCTCTCACAGACCCCAAGACATCCACCGCATCGGCTGGTGTCACTTCCTGAAACTCACCCCACAAAGTTGGACCAGATGGGGCCTCCATCACCTCATGCTCTCCACCTACTGCCCCTAATCAAGATGATCATGAAAGTGTGATATACAGCCCTGGCAAATTTCATGTACACTGGTTGGACTACAAAGTTGTTACAGTCAGACATACATTTATATGTTAATTGCTTATACTACCAGGACCCTTTATCCAATCCTTCTGAAAGTTGGCAGAGATAGTAAATATGGGAAGGGGTATAAACATGCCATGTTTCATCTAAATTAAATGTGAGGTAAAGCTAAGAATGTATATGAAGTTTTTCGCAAAATAAAATAATTCAATGGATTCCTTTATTAAATTATTTTGGAGGTATATTCACCCCATGTATCAGCCAAATATAGTGTGGGTGGGGGAAGGGGAAGGTACAGCCAGAAATGTGTTTTCATTTGAAACCAATGGAAAACGAAAACGAAAGCAAAAACGAAAATGACAATTTGGTATTTATGAAAATGAAAACGACAGATTTAAATAATGGAAATGAAAAACAAAAATGAAAACAACAACATGGGCCCCTGGTGCACACCTCTAGAAATTTATTTGAATTTGATTTCCAAGTTAGGACAGCCCTGTTTGTTAATTCAAAGACTGCCATTTACCATTTATGTCCTTCCACCTGTATGTTGGATGACACATTTTGCATGTTATTGCATTCAGAGATAAACCGATGTCTGACACGTTGACCACAGCTTTGGCTAAATAACTAAACTTTGTCTCTTGGATTAATTGGTGGGTTCAAGCTGATGGTCCACAGTTAAATTATGAACTGTACCATTAAGAGACAATGGTCTCAACCCCAAGCAGGATTTGCACAGGATCTGCACAGAATCCAAGTGGGTTCCGCGTGGCACAATGTGCCTTCAATTGATATCTGTGCACTTTACGCACATGTGCATATGTAGGTTGCACGCAGCGCACACAGGGCATGGGATTGGCCCCACTGGGCCCAATCCTAAGGTCCACAGATCCTGCTCGCAGCTGTATACATGTGCAGTTATGCAGGAGCCACACATATCTCTATTGCTGGCACATTATGCCACATGGAAACTGCATGCATGCGTAGCTTGCACGTGGGGATCTGCAGGCAATGGGATTTAGCCCAATGACCAGTAGGGATGTGCGAACATGGTTCAGAAGTTTGGAGTTCGGACCAAACTCGAATAGTTCGGTCAACTGAACCGAACTTTTGAACCAAACTCGAATTCGACTGAACTGTTCAGTCTAATCTGAACAGTTCGGAAGGCCGAAAAACCCGAGTTTGAATGTACGAACTTGTTTTGGAAGTTCGGAATTTGACTGAACTTGAATAGTTCAGTTGATCGAACCGAGCTTTCAAACTGAACTCAATTTTCGAACCGAACTGAAAAGAATTTCCGAATTTGATATTGTTTGCACATCCCTAATGACAAGTCCTGAGAATATGAGTTATTTTCCTTTATTAAAAGATCTGTTCCCCATGAAACATCATCAAACACATAAGGAATCACATGATTAATGTCCAAGCGTGCAAGTAAGTGAAGTAGTATTGAAACAGGATAGTGAGTACATAAATATTGGAAGTACTCATAAGGATTGTCAAATCTAAGAAAATTCTAGGCCTAAAGGAATTGTTACCATTCCTTGACATGAGTTATGAGAGAGAAACCAACTCTCCAGATGGCTGAACATCAGTACTGGCTCAGGAAGTTAGAAGAAAGAAGGCATTTGAGAGCATCTGAAGGCATCTCTTCCTGGGTTACATGGGTTTTTAAGGCCTCTACTCCGCCTCCCATCAAACTTCCCAGAGATGTTGAAGATGCTTACATCTTCTGATAAAAAACTAAAATCAATATCCTGTCTTTATAAAGACAACCAATGAGGATAAGACCATTGTTAATTATCATGTACAGGTGGTGCTGCAAGACATGTTGAAGCAACTAGTCATTACGGCCATAGTCATTATGGCACCTCAAAAATAGAAAATTTTCTGGTTTCTGAACAGTGCCTTTATATGACAGAAAAGGGACAACAAAATAAGATCAGCTATTTTCTAGAATACCTTTCATAGTACTGACTCTGGTGATATGGTGAGAGAGCAAATAAGTAATCATAGGGTTGTTCTCTGAGCACACTTCCTACACATTTAATTGGAACTGGAATTGTTGGTTTTGAGGGAAAACCAACCAAGTCAATAGCCAAAAGTCAGAGTCAGTACTATGAAAGGTATTCTAGAAAAATAGCTGATCTTATTTTGTTGTCCCTTCTCTGCCATATAAAGGCACTGTTAAGCAAGTTTGGAACCCAAGAAATAAGTTCAAAGACTATGGGTGTAGTGGGTAGTGCATTTGCTACCCAGGGATAATACTCATATTTTTGGACACCCCTAGTAGGCACCCAACAGGTTTACCTTGCCCCTATCGCATTCACAGATCCCTGAAAATGCACCCAAACAGATTTTTCAAATGTCAGTGAGTTTGCTTAGGTAAGTAAAAAGTAGGGCCAAAATTCTGTCTTGATTTTTTCTTGATTCTCACTGAGAATTATGGCTCTTGACTTGTTTTTTTTAAATTTATTTATTTTTATTTATTTAGTAGATTTTTATACCGCCCCATCCTGCACAGCAGCTCGGGGCGGTTAACAACAATAAAAACCATTTAAAACATTTAAAATACAATTATAAAACATATCAATAGGACAGGGTGGTATAAAAATAATTTTTAGTGAGAACTGATAATCAAGACACCACCACCCCCTTTCTCAACAGTGTACCATATACTGTGTGTCATTTATTATGTATTGCATTCATCAAATGCTGTTTTCCAAAATGGCAGCGCTGCTGATGGCGCCATCTTGGAAGAGGTCTGCACATGCGCAGAACAGCTGCGGTGGCCATTTTGCACATGTGCATTACCAGAATGAACATTACACGGGAAATCACTATACGGTACATGGTAAATCTCGGTAAATAGAAAATCACGATAAACTGTAAATGGTAAACAGTAAATCATGGTAAGCAGTAAATGGTAAATGGAGAAAATTCTTGATTGAGATCTAGAACCATTACAGAGATCTCAGTAATATTTTTGATTCTCATGAAATTTTCACAGGGAAAAAAAGTAATGCTCATTTGAGCCCTAAAGAAAATTTTAAAATGCATTTTTAGAATCCTGTTTCTGTCATGTAAAAATCATTCATTTTGGAAAGATCTTATGAAAGTATCTGAAAGACTGAAAGTATCACTTCACCCCAAACATCCGAATGATCTCGCCCAGCATCCTCAGATACACATTGAACAAAAGAGGAGACAGAATAGAAACCTGCGGGACCCCACAGGGGAGGTCACAAGGGGATGACGAGCAATCACCCATCACCACTGTCTGAGACCTCCCTGACAGGAAGGAGCAGAACCACTCAAGAGAAGACCTGAGCACCCCTGCCAGGCCCCACAGTCATGTCAAAAACACCTCTTGATCAACTGCATCAAAGGCCACTGAAAGATCTAACAAAATCAACAAGGTAGATTTTTCCTTATCAATCTTTAGGCACAGATCATCGACCAAGGCCACAAATGCAGTCTCCATGCCATACCCAGGATGAAAACCCAACTGAAACAGGTCCAGGAATCCAATAGCATTGATAGCATCAAGATGAAATGAGGGAAGGTTAGAGACAGGCCGATAGCTGGCGGAGGAGTCAGCTTCCAAGATGGTTTCTTAAGCAGGGACTGGACAACTGCCATTTTAAGGGTGTCTGACAACCCTTGCCACAATGGCCCCAGCATCTTATGGATGACTCTCTTCAGCCAAGATAGGAAGTATCTAATTTACAACTGGTTTCCCACAGTGCCCCAAGCCCCTCCCCCACATTGGTGGGTGATATCAATTGAAACTGTTCCAAATAAACAGTACAAGACTGAGCTTCTATCACCCCAAACTCTGATCCTACAATGAAAGTGGCAGTACCCAAGCCGTGGCGAATACGAACAATTTTGTCTCCTAAGTACTTAATAAAAATGTCTCAGCAGGCATTAGATGACTCCATTTCCTGGTGGAGACAGGTCAGATCAGTCAAGCCTCTCACCATCCAGAACAGCTCCGCTGCATGAGATTTTGCAGATGCTATGGAAGCTGAGAAAAAAACTCTCTTCACCACCATCACAGTCACGCCATAGTTCTTCAAAAACAATCTATGCCACAATCGTTTGGCTTCAGTGCAAGTTGAGCAACCTTCAACTTTAACTGCCTCAGGCCATGGATATACCAAGGGAACCTGCACTGCCAAAGCTTTGGAAGCAGACACATGGATGCAAATGTGTCGATGGCCGTTATCAAGATATCATTCCACAAGGCAACCAGTTAATTAACAGAGTAGCTGTCAAATTCAGTAGGCCTACTGAATTCCCAGAGAATTCTGAAAACCAATTGGATGAGTCTCCTGAAGCAGACCAACCAGACCGATCTAACACCCTGATAGGGATGCGCGAACAGATCGCGGTTCGGGTTCAGCTGCGTTTGGTTCGTGCGTTCGGGTTCATGCATTTGGGTGGTTCGCCAGGTTCGTGTTCAGCCTTACAGTCGGCCGTTCGGTTCAGGTTCAGCCGTTCAGGAAAAAGTATCGTGAGAGCTCGGGAAGCTGTAATCGCGCTGGAAACTGGAAATTCGAGTGTGTGCGGAAGTGTGTGGCGAGTGAGTGTGCGTTTGACTCGGTGGCTGCCCGGTTTGTGTGTTTTGGCTGTGTTTGTATTGAGTTTGGCTGTGCTGTGTGTTTGGGTGGTTGGTGAGTGTTGGTGTATGTTGTGTGGGTGACTTTTTTGAGTGTGCTTGTGTGTTTTGTTTTGTTTTTAAAAATGAAGAAGGCTGTAGTTTTGATCCCCCGCCTGGGCGCCAACTTGCCGGTCTCAGGGGAACAGGAGGTAAAGGTCGCTGCCCCTACTACACCTCCGGTGGTGGTGTCCGTCTCCTCAGCTGAGAAGCCAGCAGCGGGCTCAGGAGGTGATCCCAGGTTTGTAAACATTTTTTTTTCTTTGAGGGCAAGAAAGGCTCTATCCATTAGAGAAAGCTCACTGGCGTGCGGGTGGGTGCATGGGTGGTGGGCATCAGTCAGGCACAAACAGTAGGCATCAGTGGGTGGAAGTGGATGTCTGCTATAGAGAGAGAGGGTACTGTAGTGTGGGGGGCTCTGGCATGAGCAGCACCCCCACCCAAACATGTGCCAGACTAACAAGGGTCTCCACTCTCCAGTTGCCATCCCATTCCCTACGCACCCTCAAATAACAGCAGATTCTTTCCTCCAGCCAGGGTCACAGCTCCCATCACCATCCCTAGCACCCCAAGGAGGGCAGGATTAGCACGTGCCAGCCAGGACCTTCCTAGTTGCAATCCCAAGCATCACAAGGAGGACAGGATGTTTGCACGTGCCAGCCAGGGCCTTCCTAGTTAGAATTCCAAGCACCACAAGGAGGGCAGGGTTCGCATGTGCCAGCCAGGGTCTTTCTAGTTGCAATCCCTAGTATCCCCTAGCACCCCTGGGAGGGCAGGATTTGCACATGCTTTCTAGTTGCAATCCCTAGCACCCCAAAGAGGGAGGACTAGAGACATCATCATAAATGCATGATATTTCTTTGATGTTCTTATTGTGTTCCCGTTTCAGAGCCCAGCTCTGCTGCCAGGACCTGGCCAAGTCCAAGGACTCAGTGAACCCCTAGGCAGAGGTTGCCAGTGGTGACATCCCCAGACATTCGGTGCCAGATATCAGATGTCTGGAGGTTCTACGACAAGGGCGACGGAATATCCACATGCAAGTTATGGCATGGGGACTAGAACAACAGGGAATGAATTGCCCTATGACCTGTTAGGAACGGAAGTCCCCTGCAGAGAGAGATTGGATGGTCACCCAGTCCACCCACTTGTGGAGACAGAATGCAGGCAGGGCTTGACAGATCATTGGTCTGACACAGTATGGCACTTCTTATGTTCCTATTTTTTTCTGATCCTTTTAGCGCTGCAAGAAATTTTCTGTCAGCAGAGGGTGGGGACCACATCGGGGATCATAAACCATATTGAGAGGAGCCACGGCCAGAGAGTGAGGTGGCTGGGTGAAGAGGAGTTTCGAGTGGCGGCCATGGAGCCTCAGCAACATAAGAAGGGGGGGAAGGCAAGCCACAAATGGCAGCATATAAGCCCTTTCCCTTCCCCCTCCTCCAGCCCTGATGTGGAGACCCCCGGGCCCCCAGAGGATGCAGAGGCCAAGGCCTTTTGAGCCAAGTTGCAGTGGGCCACCCAGGGCCATGTTGCGGAGGTCCAGTGCTCTTCTGTTGACCTGGAGAACCGCCTGGTGGAGCAGCTGCAGGTGGTTCAGGCGAAGTGGCAGGAGGTGGAGGCATATGGGCAGTATGTCTCTGCCGAGCTATGCCGCATGCAGCTGTACTACCAGGCGCTCTCCAAGTGGCATAGGGACATGAAAGAGGGGTTGGAGTTTGCCGTGGTCAATGGCGTCCTGGACGAGTCCGAGGTCGCAGGCCCTCAGGCCGGTGAAGCACCCCAAGGTCTGTTACCTTTCCCCCAATTCCCGGGGGACAGGCCCAGTGGTAGCAGAGCCAGAGATTCTTAGTTTAATTAATAAGTTTCATTTACGTGTTTGCTTTTGTTTTATTAAATGTTGTTGTTGTTGTTGTTTTGTTTTCTTGTTATGTAAATAGTTTTAATTAAAGTTGTTATATTTATTGTTACGAGCCTCGTTTGACCTGTCCAATCTTTTATCCTTATGTGCTGAAGTTCTGGCTGGCAGGTGGCAGAATCTCATACAGCTTGTCGATCCCTTCCAGCAGCACCTGCCACCTCATGTAGCATAGTTATTAACCCAAAGACCCAGAAGCAGGGTCCCAACTAGCAGAAAGCCCCCCAGGAGGTGCAGGGCTTGTGTTTGTGTGGGTTGGTGTGACAGAGAGAAAGAGAGACAGGCTCCTCAGCAGTGGGCAGCAGGTGGCGGGAGCTGGTGGTCGGAGGTTTTTTTTGTTTCAGCAGCCAGCTTCAGTGGGCATCCGCGGGTGGGAGAAGAGGAGTAGGCTTTTTGGGAGTGGGGGCAGGCTGGCATGTGGGCACCAGGCTTCTGGATGCAATTGAATGGAATGCAGCCCCCAGTGACTGGAATGATGGTCCCATAATCTCGTTAATGGTCCCTGGGATGGGCAGGCATGACTGAATCAGGGATAGTGGAATGACAGCCTAAAGCCCATGGGGCACACTTAATTTTATCAGGTGA
This sequence comes from Sphenodon punctatus, assembly GCA_003113815.1. NCBI lineage: Eukaryota > Metazoa > Chordata > Lepidosauria > Sphenodontia > Sphenodontidae > Sphenodon > Sphenodon punctatus. The sequence goes on along the minus strand of QEPC01004630.1, from coordinate 328,095 downwards.
TAGGTGGTAGCAGGGCAGCAGGTACAGGGACTCACACAGGAAGGCACTGGCAGACAGGCAGGCACATATAATACATTGTGTGTTGTATTCCATCTCATTATGGTAGGTTTGCTGTGTGCTGGATGTGGGCAATGGGCATTAATGGGCACATGAGTACAGATGGGAGTTCTGTTTGGTTCTGGCAGGTGGCAGCCAGGATATACCTGCCTCTCCCCCTCTAATCCCCATCTCCCTCATTCTAGCTGGGAACCTCTCTCTCTCTCTCTCTCTCTCTCTATCTCTCTCTCTCTCTTTGGCCATATAGTGCCAGTGACAGCATGGGTGGGATCATGTCTGTCTGTCCTTCAAGCAGTGGGTGGACTCTCTCTCTCTCTCTCTCGGCAGCAACCTGTGCAGGCAGACAGGCACCTTGACATGAGAGGCAGGAAGGTGGGCTGAGGCATGCTTTGAGCTTGGCGGCAACCTGGGGTACAGAACACTTGGCACAGACAGCATATAGGTATGGCAGCAGCAGCTGTTTCTTTATGCCATGGCGTCATGGCACAGACAGCATATAGGCCTGGCCTGGGGGCCATTGGCACTGGAAGAAGCAGACACTGGTGGCTATGGTAGAGAACCCTTGGCACTGATAGCATATAGGCCAAGGATCTCTTAGACAGTCGATCCTAAGAGATAGGTGAGTGTTGTTGTGAAGGGACGGGCTGGTGCTTGGGAAGGGGAGGGGCAGGCAGAGCTCCCCATCCCCTCAGCATGGATACAAAGCATTTCCACCCCTGCCCCCCCCCCCCCATATATACAGGAGCAGTGGGAAGGGATCTGTGTTAGATCCTGGGGAAGATGGTGGCCACTTACCTGCTTCTCCCCATAGAAGGGATCGGGGGGCATAACACCCCCACCCCACTCTTCAGATCTCACTGTTCCCCCCTCCCTGCTTTACAGACAGGTATATTTCCTCATGTTCCAAGCACAAGAGTGAAGTAAATACCTCTCCCCACCCTGAGTTGGGCATCCTATCGCCACTTGAGAATGTATTTCCACTCCCCTTGTGCGGGTGGGATCTCCCCACTCCTGTCTCTGCTGAGCTCCCTCTTCCCAGAGCTGGTTTGTATATAACTGTACTGATACCTCGATTTTGTGAGTGGTTAATTTTTATTTTATTTTTTTAATACAGTTGATAGACAGCCCTCCCTGCCTGTAACATAGGCCCAAGAACCCTGAAGGTGGATCCTGGGACTGGAGAATTTTGAAGGCCGAAGTGGAGAAGGGTTCCAAGTTGAACATGTGTCAGTCGATCCTAATAGATAGGCAAGCACCATTTGGTCTTCAAGCCCCTCACAGATAATGAATTGAGACCCATGACGGTGGGTTCCAGGGCTAGAGTGGCAGTTTCTAGGTTTTGGCCACAGCCCTCCCTGCCTGTAACTTGGCCCCAGAACCATGACGGCTGGTCCTGGGGCTGGAGTGGCTGTTTCTTGGTGTGGTGGAATGACAGTGCAGTGTGTGAGGAATAATGCCCCAGACCCATCACGGTGGGTGCTGGGACTAGAGTGGCAGCTTTTGGATTTTGGCCACAGCCCTCCCTGCCTGTAATTAGGCCCCAGAACCCTTTTGGTGGGTCCTGGGGCTGGAGTGGCTGCTTCTTGATGAGGTTGTAAAACATCAAAATGTACGAGGAGTGATGGCCCCAGACCCATCACGGTGGGCCCCGGGGATGGAGTGGCAGCTTCTGGATCTTGGCCAAGCCCTCCCTGCCTGTAACTTGGCCCCAGAACTGTGATGGCTGGTCCTGGGGCTGGAGTGGTTGCTTCTTGTCATGCGGTGGAATGACATGGGAAAGTACGAGGAATGATGGCCCCGACCAATCACGGTGGGTCCCAGGGCTGGAGTGGCAGCTTCTAGGTTTTGGCCACAGCCCTTCCTGCCTGTAACTTGGCCCCAGAACCCTGATGGCAGGTCCTGGACTGGAGTGGCTGCTTCTTTATGTAGTTGAATATTGGTTCTCTGTGTGACGAATGACAGCCCCAGACCCATCATGGTGGGTGCTGGGGCTAAGGTGGCAGCTTGTAGACTTTGGCAACAGCCCTCCCAGCCTGTAACTTTGCCCCAGAACCGTGACATCTGAATGTGGGGCTGGAGTGGCTGTTTCTTGGTGGAGTGGAATGACAGCGCAGTGTGCGAGGAATGATGGCCCCAGACCCATCACGGTGGGTTCTCAGGCTAGAGTGGCAGCTTCTAGGTTTTGGACACAGCCCTCCCTGCCTGGAAATTGGCCCCAGGACCCTGACGGCAGGTCCTGGGGCTGGATTGGCTGCTTCTTGATGTAGTTGAAGATTGGTTCTCTGTGTGAGGAATGACGGCCCCAGACCCATCACAGTGGTTGCTGAGGCTAAGGTGGCAGCTTCTGGATCTTGACCACAGCCCTCCCTGTCTGTAACTTGGCGCCAGGACCCTGATGGCAGGTAGGCATGGGCGAACAGATTGCGGTTCGTGTTTGGCCGTTCGGTTCGGCCGCGGTCGGTTCGTGTGTTTGTGTTCGGCGGTTCGGTTTGGCTGCGTTCGGTTCGTGTGTTTGTGTTCGGTCGTTCGGTCGTACCTTGCGTTCGTGTTCACCCATTCGGTTCGTGGCGTTTGTGTTCGGCCGTTCGTGTTCGGTTGTTCAGGCAGGTCGTGCGTTCGTGGTCGGGCGTTCGGTTCGTTCGCGATCAGGTTGTGCTTTCGTGTTCGGTCGTTCGGTGTTCGGGTGGTTCACGCGTTCGGCCAGAAATATCGTGAGATCACGGGAAGCTGTAAAATCGGCGTCGCACCGGAAATTCGTGTGCGTGTGCTTGAGTGAGGCGAGAGGGTGTGTGTTTGTTTCGGTGGCTGCTTGTGTAGTGTGTTTTGGTGATTGTTGTGTTGGTTTTGGCTGTGCTGTGTGTTTGGGTGGGTTGGTGTGTGTTGTTGGACTGTGGGTTGGACTGTGGTGTGTGACTGTGTGCTTTGAAAAAAAATAATTAAAAAAAACAACAAAAAATGAAGCGGTTTCACCAGGGTGGCCGAATCTGCCGGGTGTGGCCACGC
>QEPC01004630.1:285790-322591 GCA_003113815.1 Sphenodon punctatus | reverse complement strand
GTTATGTCTGTTCGGAGCCTTTATTGACCACGGGGTGTGGCTGTTTGGTTCACTACCACTGGGAATCCACTGTGGTGACTCCGGCATGCGTAACATCTGAAATCACCCAAAATCACCCAAAACAACAAGTTTGGGTGATCTCAGCACCACCTCTGAGACCAACTCAGCTAGAGTTTTCAGGGAGTCTGCTTTGCAGTGGGGTGGTCGGTACAGCAGCAGAATCCCCAATTTATCTTCTGCAAATCCAACACAATGTTCACACACTCCATGTTGGATGAGTCAGTCATGAAATATCTCTGCAAGGTCAAGATGTGAAGTGAAAGTCCTTGGATGAAAATCTGTTCTAACCTACATCCCCTTTCAAATTAATGAGACAGTGGAATTTGTCATCCTTATCCAAATCAATAGTTAATAATGGCACAATTGGGATGAGGAAGAGAAATCCAGGAAAGCTTCAGACTTTACAGTTCTAGACTTCAGGATTTAGAGTGTTAAATAAATAAATAAATAAATAGCTCCAAGGCCATAAATAAGACAAATCTTCAATCTGAGAAATCTGAGGAACAAAGCAAGGAAAACCATCTTTCTAATACAGCATAAATCTGGCAGCAGGATGTTAGCTTTTCCCTCCATCTGAAAAGGAATTTATTTATTTATTTATTTAAATAGTATGCCACCCTTCCTAAAAAGGCTGAAGGTGGCTTACAATCAATAAAAACAATAATAAAAGTCTGACAATCAATTTTTTAAAAAAACCATAATCCCCCACCCAATCCTTCCCAACCTGCCAAACAGCTGCCAGATAAAAAGGTCTTTTTTTGGTTTTCTGAAGATGAACAGGCTTGTGCTTAGACAAACCTTCAAGTGGAGGGAGTTCCATACTCATGGGGCAGCCACCAAGAACGCCCTTCTGTGTAACCTGGCTGTAGAAACTTCACAGATATGCAAAATGGTGCTCCTGGCTGACCTCAGAAGCTGTGACAGGTCATGAGAAAGGGAACGGTCTTTCAGATACTTGGGGCCCAAGCCATTTAGAGCTTGATAGGTAAAAAACACCTTGAATTGTGCCTGGGAAGCTATTTGCTAGGTGTGTTCAGCAGGCACATCATTAGTTTTCATTTTTGTTGTCCAAAAAACCCCTTAATTTTCAGAGGGTTTTATAAACAGAAATGCTCATTTTTGTTTTTATTTATTTTTATTAAAAATAATAATGAAAAAATTAAAAATCATTGCTCATGTGAAAAATTGTCACTGGACCGTTCTGCGTATGCACATCCCTTTCCCAAAATGGTCCCAATGCTGCGTGCACCATTTTGGGAAAGTGTTGGGAAAGGGGTGTGTGGCAGGGAGAAGCCTGATGGGGATGCTGCCCCTTTAAGAAGGTTGAGAGTGCCAGCCTAAGGGCTGGACATGGGCATGGTGGATCCAGCCCTGAGAGCTTGTATCAACCTGAGACTGAGTATGGGTGTGGCTGAGCCAGCCCTGTACAATGGAGGAAGTCTGAAATGAAACAGAGCTGAAAAACAGGTGGAGGGGTGGTGGAAGTGAGGAGAGTCAATCTATGGCTGCAGACTGGAGAGGAGCTCTGCTGAAGGCTCAGCAGCAACCTTGTCCAGGGTCCTGAATACAAGCTGAACTTCTGGAGAAGCCTGGATGCCTAGACTGAATGGGGCTTGCCTCACCAGAAGACTGGAATTCAAGCTGACCTTGGGTGGTCAGATCTGGGGAGAGTGGGGCTGTCTTCTCTTTCATTCCAATAAGTAATTTGTGGCCAAATTCCCACACACTTATTCTGCACTGTACAACTCTGCAGTTGTTACTGTACAACCTGCAGTTATTGAAGCGGGAGGGGAGACGGTTAGAGCGACGGTGGTGCTGTTCACAGGCTGAAGCTGATAGATTGCAGCGTAGAGCGAGCTGAAGAGCCTATGTTGTGGCTCTGTGGGCATCCAAGAAGGGGTTCTTTGCTGCCCTCATAGCATTTGCAAAGTCTTGCCCAGAAGAGCTTTTCCAGGTGGTGAGAAGCCGGTCAGTCTGGCCTCCCTCCTCCTGGAGCTGGATTTGACAAGCGTCCATTGTGAGTATGTTTGTTGGGTACTTTTCTGAAATCACTCTTATTCAGCACGAGTTTGATGATGCATTTATTGGATTAGGAGAACCAGAAACTATGGACACCCCATCTGGTCCTATTTTGTGGGATCTGTTTCAGATGGTGTTGCCGGGTGATGTAGTCAGAGCTGTTAGAACCACCTTTTGTGAACTGATCCTGTGCTTATCCTGGCTGGTTAAGACCGCTGCTTATCCTGTGCTTATCCTGGCTGGTTGGGGCCGCTGCTGTCTGGGGTGGTCAATGCCTCTCTGAGGGAGGGCAGTTTGCCAGACCATCTCAAGGAGGCGGTGGTGTGACCTCTGCACAAAAAACCATTGTTTGGTATTGGCACCCTAGCCAGCTGTCATCCGGTCTCTAAACTTGCCTTTTTAGGCGAGGTTATTAAACAGGTTGTGGCTCACCAGCTGCAGGAGCATATGGACCGCATTGGTTTTCTAGATTTCTCATAGTTCAGCTTTTGCTCAGGGCATAGTACTGAGACTATACTTGTGGCATTGGTTGATGACCTTTGCCATCTCTCCTGATTCTATTAGATCTGTCAGTGGCTTTTGATACCGTTGATCACGAGATGTTGGTGGTCTGCTTGCAGGACCGAGCTGGGGTGGGTGAGACCGTTCTTGAATGGGTCCGCTCTTTCCTGGCTGAAATAATTCAACAGGTGGTGCTAGGGGACTGTTTTTGTCCTCCTGCGACCTGGTGTGTGGAGTCCTGCAAGACATTTTGTCCCCTCCCCTGTTCAACGTGTATATGCAGCTGCTGGGCGAGGTCCAGAGGGGGTTTGGTGTCCAGTGTCATCAATATGTTGATGACACTCAGCTCTATCTCTCATTTTCATCAGATCCCATTCCGACCCGGCAGTCTCAAATTACTGAACAGTTTGGTCGTGTTCAGATTAGTTTGGATGAATTCGGGGGCAGGAAAAATGTCTTTTCAGGACAAAAAAAAGGGGGGGTTGGTTTTGGTTTCATTTTGGTTTCGCTGTTTTTGACTGTTCGGCCAAGTTCAGCCAACCCGAACTCAGCTGAACCAAACCATCGAATCCAAACTTGGGTTTTGAACCGAACGACCGAACATCCGAACACCAGAACTGCATTCTGTTTGCCCATCCCTAGTGGATGCTGTGGTGAGGGGTGCATTTTTCCAATTACATCTGGTGCGTTGCCTTTGGTCATATGTCACCTCAGGACTGCACAATTGCAATGCGCTGTATGTAAGGCTACCCATGGTGACGGTTCGGAAACTGCACCTGGTGCAGAATGCAGCAACCGGTCTCCTTACGGGGACAAGTTGCTGGGAGCACGTAATGCTGGTGCTCCATTCCCTGAATTGGCTGCCTGTAGTCTTCTGGGCCCAATTAATGGTGTTGGTATTGACCTATAAAGCCCTGCACAGTCTGGGTCCCGCCTATCTGGAAGACCGCCTCACTCCCCACGAATAATTTGAGATAATTGAGGAGGGGTGTGTGTGAACACTCAGGTGTTCTAGTCCCAGCCCTTGAGTTCTCACAAATTACTCAATGGGGCCAGGGTTGCAGGCAGGTGAGGGGTGGGATTGTCACGAAAGTCAGAGGTAAGCAGGTGGCAAAGACAAGCCCCCTTGGCACCTCCGGACCTTCGCCAGACCTCCCAGCCTGGAGGTGGGGGATGAGAAATTGAAGGTGGGGGCTTAGGGGCCTAGCAGAGGGTTCAGGCATGGCATTACTTACTGTCTGGGGGGTGGGGCACAGAGTGTTCCAGTCCCACCACTGTGCTCCACCAGCCGCCACTTCCCAGGTTTGTTTTCAAAGGAAGAAGAAATAGAAGTTTTAAACTGAGCATGTACAGAAGAGCTGATCAGTAAGTAATGCCCTGCCTGAACCCCCCGCTAGTTCCCCAAATCTGCACCCACACTTCCCCCCCCAGGTTGAGTAGCCTGGTGGCAGCTGGAGACACCCATGGGGCTTGTCTTTGCCCCCTGTTCGCCTCTGGATCCTGTGCCAGCCTTCCTCTCTGCCTGCAACCCCAGCTCCCACCTGGCCCCCTCAAATTCTTGCTGGTTCCCAATGAGAAGTGGGTTTTTTTTTCATCTCACCTCATCTCGAGGCAAGATGAGAAATGCCCCCCTTCTCATTGGGAACCAGTGGGAATTGCAAGGTGAATTTCAGCCCTAGTTGAGAACTTTGACTCTTTTCCAGGAGATGAAATAATCTTTTGAAGTTTATTTTTTTGTAACATATAAATCTACTGTTATGGCCTTTAATATTTGTAGGGTTTCTTGCTAATTAGTTTACCCCTTATACTTTTAGGTTGTTTTTTTACTCCTCCGACTATGCTTCCGCCTCAAACTAATTCTTTTTGTGGAGGTGGAAAGTGTTTCCATATCTTGTAAAAAAGGGGATGCCCCAGCAATTTGAGCCTCAAACTGTACTTTGGGGGGAAGAAGGTTGGTCAGTTGGAATAGTACATCCATGTGGTCCAACAGGGAGTCTTTAATACCTAGCTCTATAAATAGATAACCAATAAATTCACTAGTCAATTTATTATAAGGGATGAGCAAGTCTAGATAAAATAGATGGTTGTAATTGGTCTGGTCATCCACAAAAGGTCCTTGCCCTTCAGCAGGCACCAAGGAGGTGCATTTCAAAAGCCAGCCAATTTCAAAGAGACATCATGGGGGGTCTTTAGTCTCTCATGGTTGTAATCGGTGTCTCGGCTTTCATTCTTCAGAGGGCAATGGAGGCAAGTCCACCTTCAAATGAAGGACTCCTTGCTCCTGTAGGGAGCCAATATGCGGAGAACCTTACCCCTGAATTGAGCTGCAGTTACTTGGATTTTTTAGGCCCCCAGTCTCCCAGGGCACCTCAAGGGCCTCTCTTAAGGGCCACGGCCTTGTGTGCATGGCACTTTAGCCCGCAGCCTATGGCATGTACCTGGGGTGCAACCACGGGCCACGGTGTGCTCTCCCCCCCCCCCCCAAGTGGTAAGGTGGGCCCAGTACGATTTCAAAGTGACCTCCAGGATACTGGTACTGGATGTAATAGCAAAGAGAAAGTATAAGATAAGCACAGAAGTCATTTATGAAGTAATTTTGCAAGCTACTGGTAAAAGCACTATGTTGGGATAATAATCCATTTAAGATATGTTGATTTTATTTGGGCTAAGATTTGAAAATGTGTATTGAACATACACAAAGAGGAAGCCTCCCACGTTTCCATCACAATACTTTAATTTGAATTGAATAAATGCTTTCATTGGGAAGATTTACTCCAAGAATGCTGTGCAGTTAGAGACAGAGGCCAATTCAAAGGAGCACACAATACTTTATGCTATGCAGAGATTCTCTTGCTCTAACTGAACCCTTCTTGAACTGCCGGTTTTCAGATGAGCAACACAATAGAACCTGTTTCCTCACCTATTAAAATGACTGAGGTTCCACTGGATTGTAAATTGAAAAGAATGAAAGGAATACATGGATCCTGGCACTTTATGTGCCTATTATTTGACAGCAACAACCTTTAATATCGTTAAGTTACAGATGAAAATGTTTGATGTCGAGAATTCTATTTTTATACTCCTCACCTCTCATTAAAGCCCTGCCTGCTTTGCTATGTAGACTTTATTACCACATGTCTTTTAGATATTTTCTTTCCTTTAACTGTAGGCTAGCTTTAAGGGATTTTTTTCTTTCTTTCTTTCTTTCTTTCTTTCTTTCTTTCTTTCTTTCGGATCGTAATATATTACAAGTGGTCACCAATTTGAATGATGTTATCTTTTTCAGGGTGAGATTCCGGCATGACTATCTTGTGGGAGTGGCAGCACTGACATCCATCAGTACTTCTTGATCTGATTGGTGCATTGGTATGAGTGGTACAGTTTTGAGCTGGCCCTGACTCCTGCAGTTGCTTCACTGGACTCTCAGACTGCAGATATGGCAGCCAAGTCTCCAGTTACTTCAGTCCCACAGCACGGTTGTACGACCCAATTGGGGCACTGTGGAGAGCAGTGTTCTGAAACCTTGCCTTGAATGCCAGGCATCACCTAAGAGGCTGATCCAGCAACACAACAGCAGCTGTGGGTAGGGATGAGAATTCAGATTGACTTACAGATTCAGATTAATTATTTATTTATATCTCATATTTTACAGATTTCCGTATTTACAGATTAATATTTACAGATTAATTTTCCCATTTACTTCAATGGCAAACCAATCTGCCATTTGTTTCAATGGGCCATTCATTCTAATAGCCATGTAATTAGATTGAATGGGTCAAAGAGAGAGAAAGAGATGAGAGGCTAAGTGAAGGGCTGGCAGTGGGAAGTGGGAGTCTAAGTGTGTGGCCGTGGGGTGAGGGGGTAGGAGTGGACAGAGGTTTTTGTTGTAAGTGACTGCGTGGGAGTTTTATAAGATAAGTTTTGGTTGTTGTTTTAATTCTATTGTGGAGACTGTAGGGGGAGAGGGATTTAGAGAAACCAGTGCCCCTCTGGGAGAGAAAAAGGTATGAGTTTTGAAGGGAGAACATGTGGTGAGAGTGGAGGAGATCACAGGGTTAGACTCAGGAGTGCAGTGTGGGATAGTATGTGAGTTCAGGTGTTGATGTTTTATATGTGAGGCTTATTTGCATTGTGTTTTAGTATGGTTTCTGTATTGCAATGAGCTGGCCTGGCTCTTGGAGTCATGAGCTGACAAATACCCGTCCCCCAACTTACATTTAAAAAACAAAACAAAAACAACCTTATGGTTTTTATGCTAAACTCCTGATTTTAGCAGCCAGACGCATTAATAAATTAACAAATTCTTCTTACTTACATACTACTACCTGTATCAATTCTGAACATAGCAGAATTTATTAATTTATTAATTAAGAGAAACCCTTATTGGCTCTTTCCTGAGCAGATACTTCCAACTTACCAGTAACAAGCAGGGGGGTTGGGGTGGGCACATCACAGAATGAGGACACAGGATTGACATATCTGCTGGTCAATTTGTATCACAAACCCATCTTGTACCACTGTGACAAACATAAGAGAATCCCTGGTATAGTCTCATTCTCTGGAGATGCTGCCCAGGTTTCCAACTTTCCACTACCCAAAGATTACAATCACGGAGGCTTAGGAGCAGGCACTGGGGAGAAAATATGAGCTTCTTCCAAGCTTCCCAATCCCCACCATGGCTAGATTATGTGTGGTTTATAGGCTGGCTCAGTGATCTGTATCTGTGACTGTGTGTGCTGTAGTCTTCAGCATCACTGAAAGTGTTAATAAAAGCAGAACTCTGCACCTACTCTCCCCCATGTATTCCCCCACAGACTTTGGGGTGCTAATGACTGAAGATTATGCTCCTCCTCTGCTCTCCCATCTCCTCCTGTCTTCTTCACCCTCTCTACAAATGCTCCAAAATCAGATCTCTTCATGAAGTAAAACCTATATAATTGTAAGCATTAGGCGCCTCCGGCGCAATCGCCGCCAGGGCGGCCGGCCCGCAGGGCCACCTTCCCCACCCCGAGAAGCACGCATACGCACCAAAGAGCCCGGAGGCGGGGCCCGCTTGAGCGGGGTTGAAGGGGATTCCCCGCTCAGGCAACCACTTCCGGCAATAGCGCCAGGCCCGCCGCCGCCGGCACAGGGGGCGGGGCCTGGCCCAGTACGGCGCTCACAGCGCCTCGAAGCACGCAGGCAGGGCGGGGCCTGCCCTACAAAAGCCGGCGCCGCGTGTTGGGCGGTGCCGGTGATCTGAAACTGGCCCCTGGTGTGCACGCTGCTGAAGTGCTTCCTGTCTCTGTGCCTGAACCCTACCTGTCTTGCTGTCCCCTTCCCTGTGTGCCTGCGAGGAATCCTGAGTGGCTGTGGCAGTGGTGAGTGTTCCCTTGTGTCTTTGTGGAGTGAGTGGGTGAGTGCGTGAGTGCGTGGGAGTGTGCGTGAGCGGAGTGCTTTGAGCCCTTTCCCTTCCCCCCTGGGGGGGGAACCTCCTCCCCACAGAGCGAGAGAGTGTCAGCCCCGTCCCCCCTGTTCCTTGGGCCTGATTCCCCCTTCCCTCACGGTACCCACACACCACCCTTCCTCCTGGTGTGAGCAAGTGAAGAGATACGTGGTCGAACGGTGGGCAGGGTTCCCCAGTTCTCACTCCTCGGCGCCCTATGATGATAGGGGCCTAAGTTCCAGGTGCGCAAGCCCAGGGAACGGCCCACACACTATCCTGACGGGCATCCTCCAACGCTCCTTCGTGCCGAGGAGGTGGGACGCGGGTTACCCGTGCCGCACGCCACGCGCTGTGAAAACCCTAACCTACCTGTCCCCTATCCTCCTCCGTATACCCTTCCTTACCTCATCCCTGACAATAATTTAAAAAGAGGCAACACCTGCAAGTGATTTAAGAAAACTTGCAAATTCTATTAAAATCACAAAACATACATGACTTATAAAATTGGGACCCTTTATCCAATCTTTCAGAAATGTGTCATCCATAGAGAGAGTGTGGTCGCCGTGTTGGTCCCAAATGACGGAGACAAAGTGGTTCAAATGATATTTTTTATTGGACCAATGATCAAATATAATTTGAACCCCTTTGTCTCTCAGAAATTTGTCAGGAGTGCCCTTGGTGTGAGTGGAACAACCTATTAAAATTTCATCTAAATTTGCATGGAAAACAAAGACATTATAGCTGGAAATGTGTGTGCAACCATGAAATGATTAAATTGCTTATAAAAATAGGACAATTTATCCAATCTTTCTGAAATTTGGCAGACGTGATCCCATGAATGAGGGGTAAAAGGAGTTCTCACTTCATTCATATCAGACGGAAAACAAAGTTATTACAGCTGGAAGTGTGTACATAAACCATGGAGCACAAATTGCTTATAAAATTGGAACCCTTTATCCATTTTTATGAAATTTGGCAAGGATGATCCCATTGGTGAGGTATACAAAAACTGTCCAAAATTCATATAAATCAGATAAAAAATGAAGATGTCACAGCCAAATATCAATTTTCAATTGAAACCAATGGAAAACAAAAATGAAACTTAAAAATGAAAAATGAAATGTGTCCTTGGTGCACACCCCTAATGCTAACCCAGAAACAGGAACCCATTCTGGGTGGCCCTCCCACCACGAGCAGGAATCCACATTGAGGGGCCCAACGAATGTTCCACATCACAAAGAAACAAAGTGCCAAAGGAATAATCTTAGTGAACTTCACAGGAGCGAGGGGTTCAAATGTAGGTGTTTGTTCCAGTAAACAAATGCTCAAATTTGATTCATGAATATAAAGTTATAAATTCATGTAAATATTACCTTGAACCTGAGAGAAGAAAGAGATGGTTACATACAACAGTCTTTTATTCAAAGCAGGTGGAGGCAGAAGTGTGAATAGATAAAAGCAAGATAAAGAAGCAAAGGGGAAAAAAAATAAAAGGGGAAAATGAGGAAAGAAATATTAACAGTAGGATTCTGCTGCAGTTAAAATATGCCACCTGTCACCATTAATTATCATGTTTCTTCCACCTGTTCATGTAGGCAAGTGAACTTGAAACAGGAAAATGTCAAGCACATTAAAAACAAACCATAATCTATTAAAAGTCCTATCTTATCTTCCTCCAGTATTTCAGGAGAAAGAAATGTGCTGATGTTAGTTTAAGAATCAAATGTGTCTGATACTGGCATATAGTCAGATTTGTGACAAACCATTTACCTAGGGTGCAGCCATATGATGGACTTATTCACGCTGAGCAGACTTACCCCACTCCAGGCAAACTTATCATGTAATGCAGTGCATTGTGTGCATGGCCATTGCTGGATGTTCACCCCGCTAAGCAATGGGGTGGGCAGCTGGCTGCTACGTGCTGCATCCTCAGAAAAAGGCCGAGCAGCCTAACCCAAAGTGGCATGGTAGCATGTTGCCACTCTTGTGCATGGTCCCTGTCTGCCCCATTTCATGGTGAGATCCATGGTGGGGCTTTGAGAGATGGGCACCAGCTCCAATTCAGCGTGACCATGTCACAGCCAGAGGCAGGATAGTGGGCAGGCTGGGGAGGGGGTGGGCAGTAGAGCTGAAATGAAAAATCTCTGTGAGTGCTGTTTCCATTAATAGGGGTGTGCATGTTCTTTTTGTTATTACAATAACGATAACAAAAAAGTCATTTTCATTTTTGTTATTGCAATAACAAAAACAACAACTGAGAATAACAACAACAATAATGAAAATGACAGCTGAGAATGCCAAAAATGACAACCGAGAATACCGATAATGGAACCAATATTGATTCTGATATCAATACCGATATCGATATTTAAAACGATACTAAAAATGATGTAGGGAGTCCACAGCTATAGGAGTCATTGTGGGCCAGGGGAATTATGGTCCTTTGGGAGGCAAATTAGATCCGTGATGCGGGACAGATGTTATATTCCTGTCCTGCTTAATGGCCCTCGGGCAAATGGTGAGGTGATTGGGAATCAGAGGGCCTCTTGCCTGGGCTTGCTGCTGGTAAGTGCAAGGTCAGTAGCCAATAAGTCAACTATGGTCCGGGAGATGATCCTGGACCAGGCGGCCGACCTTGCATGTATTACGGAGACCTGACTGGGCACTGAGTTGGGGCCTATACTGTCTGACCTTGCTCCGGATGGGTACTCCATACAGCATCAGCCTCATCTGGGGGGTTGGGCGGGGGGCAGTGTAGCCATTATTTTTAAGGATACATTCTCTGTGAGGCGATTTCCTCTGCAAAGTATCATGGGTATAGAGGGCCTTCATCTGGTGTTGGATTTGGCTGGAGACAGAGTAGCTGATATACCGGGCACCCATCTGTATGGCAGTTTCTGTGCTCACACTGACTGAGCTGGTGTCAGAGGTGGTCTTGCGGTGCTCCAGGATGATAGTCCTGGGGGACTTCAACATCCATGCTGAGTGATGCCAGTCTCGGATGGGCAGAGCATGAGTTCATGGCTGCCATGACTACCATGGACCTGTCTCAGAGAATGGTGGGCCCCACACATGTTGGAGGACATACCGTGGACATGATATTTTGCCCAGGCCTTGAGGCAGGGGATCCGTTAGAGGGAGGTGTCATCAGTGCCCCTGTCATTGACGGATCATTATCTCCTCTGGGCTGGTAGTTGACTGATTGCAGCCTAGAATCTGGTTGTGTACCTATGCCATGGCGGTGCAGGCAGCAAAGAAAGTTTTCTTTGCCACCCTCATTGCATTCACTAAGTTCCACCCAGCAGAGCTTTTATGGGTGGTGAGGGGGGCTGGTCAGTCTGGCGTCCCACCACCTGGATTTAGAGTCATCAAATGCCCTCTGTGATTTGTTTGTGGACATTTTTGTGAATACAATTGCTCAAATCCACCACAGTTTTGATGCAACATTTTTAGCAGTAGGTGAGCCAGAGGCAGAAGAAGCCCTGCCTTGTCTTGTTTTTGGGGATGAATTTCAGGATTTGCCACCCTCAGATGTGGGAGATGCTCTTGGGACTGCTCAGTTCACTTATTGTGAACTAGATCCACACCCGTCCTGGCTGGTCAAGGTCATCCGGGAGACATTAGGGCCATTGCTGACGGGGATTGTCAATGCCTCTCTAGGGGAGGGCAGGGTGTTGGACTGTCTCAAGGAGGCTGTGGTGTGGCCCCTACTCAAGAAGCCATCATTGGATGTTGGCATCCTGACCAGCTATCGTCCGGTCTCTAATCTTCCCTTTTTAGGGAAAGTTATTGAACAGCTGGTGGCCAGGCAGTTGCAGGAGCATCTGGACTGGATTTATTTTCTTGATCCCTCGTAGTCTGGCTTTCATCCAGCATATGGCATGGAGACTGCACTTGTGGACTTGGTCGATGGCCTCTCCCGTGAGTTGGACGGGGGTACTTCAACCCTATTGATCCTATTAGATCTCTCAGCTGCATTTGATACCATTGACCATGAGTTGTTGATGACTCAGCTGCAGGACCTGGCAGTGATTGGCGGGACCATTCTTGAATGGTTCTGCTCTTTCCTGGCTGGGAGAACCCAACATGTGGTCCTGGGTGATTTTTCATCTTCTCCCTGAGGTCTCATGTGTGGAGTCCCACAGGGTTCTATCCTGTTCCCTCTCTTGTTAAATGTGTATATGCAGACTTTGGGAGAGGTTGTTAGGGAGTTTCGTGTACAGTGTCATCAATATGCTGATTACACCCAGGTATCTCTCTCTTTTTCATCCAACTCAGGCCAAGCAGTCTCAGTGTGTACCCGGTGTTTGATGACTGTGGGGGATTGGATGAGGGTGAGCCACCTGAAGTTAAATCCCAACAAGATATAGGTTTTGTTTGTGGGGAAGGCCGGGGGAGTGGTGGCCCCCATCATTGATGGGGTCCGTTCTCCTCTGGTATCTCAGGTTCAGAGTCTGGGGGTGTGTTGTGCAAATCTGTGCTCTTTGAGATCAGAATAGTGATAACTTAGATGAATGCTGTCACTAAAGCTATTTTATTATATACAAGCATACAAAAGATAATAAAAGCGTCTGACATGCCTTTTTTCAAACCAGAGAACTCCGACAATGGCTGCGGGATGATCCCCAGGTGGGCCCGGGGCTCTGCTGCACCCCTCAGTGTCTATGCGACATGGCCAGCAGTGAAGTTCCCTCTCCCTAAAATGGGACCCCAGCTGCTGTATTTTATAGCATTCTGATGTTACACACTCACTCTACAAATCCTGCACATGTGACACCAATTCTAGCTAGTGCAGCTGCAGCTTTTCTGCCTGAATCATCCAGCTTCCAATTAACCTTTCTTTGGGTACTGATAAGCGCTTCTCATAACATCTCTAACTGGCCTTGACATTCTAAACAACAACTTATACAATACAAAAAAGTTGTCAAAGAGGCTTACGTAAGATACATTCATTGCATGAAATGAGTTGCCAGTTCTCCATTTTTACATTACATATATGTTTTTACACATATGTCAATCAAGATGGATTCTGCAGTATAAGCAGATGAAAATAAGATATATAAATGCCCACTAATCTGGCTCAACTGGTGTACAAAGGTCTTCTTGCAATCTTTTCACTACAGGGTGCTCCTGAACCCGCAGCTCCACTTGGATGTCCAGGTGGCAGCTGTGACAAAGGGGGCATTTCACCAATTACATCTGGTGCGTCAGCTTCGGCCGTATGTCTCAGACTCAGATATGGCCACAATCGTCCATGCTTTTATTACCTCGAGACTGCACTACTGTAATGCACTCTACCTTGGGCTACCCTTGGTACTGGATCGGAGACTGCAGCTGGTGCAGAACATGGCAGTTCGTCTCCTAACTGGGATGGGCTGACGGGAGCACATTACACTGGTGCTTCACTCTCTGCACTGGCTGCCGGTAGTCTTCTGGGCCCAATTCAAGGTTTGGTGTTGACCTTTAAAGCCCTAGATGGCCTGGGACGAGTCTACCTGAAGGACCTCCTCACCTGCCAGATCCTGGATCAGCCCCTGCAGTTGGCTGGGGGCACCCTCCTCGAGGTCCCCGGGTCTCTCGAGTGTTGACCTTGTGGAGGGCATTCTCTGTGGCCATGCCATGGCTGTAGAACTCCCTTCCAACGGAGGGCCACATGACCTCTGACCTCCCCTCTTTCTGTAGACAATGTAATACCTGGCTGTTCTGTCATGTCTTTCCCGAGGGAGATGGGCTGGGTAGGTTGGGTTAGGGTGGGGTAGGGGGTAATTTGTTTTATTGTGGGGGGTTTTAATTGTATTATTGTTGTTTTTAATCAGTTTTAACATGTTATTAGCCGCTCCGAGATACCTTTAGCATAAGAGGGCAGCATACAGATTTTATAATAAAATAACGAACTAAATAAATAAATAAAAATAACAAAAATGATAATAAGAAACAAAAACAACAATGTCGTTATCATTGTCATTATTACTAGTGAGTTATGGTATTGGGAAGTAGAAGAACTATAAAGCATTCTTGGCCAATGAAAGGAATAGTTTTGTCACAGGTGGATTCTTATACCTATTTGGGGATGGTATTGACTGATAACAGTTGGTGGGTCAAGCACAGAAGGTTAACTGCATTGAAGGCAAACACAGCTGTGAAGGGGGTCCTAAGGTAGGCGGCTGCTTCAGCTGGTGTTAAGACCGCTACAGTTTTAGGAGTTTATAAAGTGAAGGTCCATTCCCTTTTAACTTTTGGAGCAGAAGTCATTGTGACCGAGGACTTCTCAGTGTTAGTGGCCCCTCAAAATAAATTCCTTAGGAGTCTGCTGCGGGTCGCCCAGGGCATCCCTGCAGCAGTTGTTAGGACCGAACTAGGTACTGTATCTATCGAAAGTTTGAGTAGACAGCAAGCTCTTAGATATTGGGTGAAATTATTCAATCAACCGAATACCTCCCTGGCCACTTTGTGCCTCAGAGAGGAACTGAATTTTTTAAGGAAAGGGGCTTACCCCTGGATTGGTTGGATAAACGAGTCCTTAAATAAGCTGGGCTGTTCATTTATATGTTTAATGGGAAAATCTGAGGCATGTCAGAAGTTTATACTTAAACAGAAAGGGTTGGATGTTGCTGGGCAGGAGGATATGGCAGTAATATCTTCATGGAAAGTTGTCCCTATGCTCAGTTCCTTTAAACTTAAGCATAACTTTGAAGGGTATTTAGACCAGCTAGTGGATTCATCTCTGCATAGGGCTTATACCCTTTTTCGTTTGAATATTTTTCCCTCTGCAGTAATTGAATGGAGGTACGCCCATGTCCCATATGGGCTGCGTACCTGTCTTTGTGAAGAGGGAAAAATAGAGGATTTGGAACATGTGTTGTTTGTTTGCCCTCTATATGAGAATACTAGACTGGTTTGGCTTTCTCCAATTTTGGAGGAAAAAGTGCATCTCCCGATTCTATGTAAAATCACGTATCTTTTATCATCTAACGATGGGGAGACAGTGAAAAAGGTTGCAACCTACTGTTTACTTATTATGAAGGAACGTATGAAATTATCCCAAGATAATTTGGGGTGAGAATTTGTAGTTTTGTTTATTTTAACTGCCTGTGTCTGGTTTTAAAATTTCTTTTTTGTCGTTGTTTGTGCTTATAAAATTTTATATGTAAATTATGTAAATATGTAAAAGATGATGGTGAAAGTTAATATCTAATAAATGATTATTATTATTATTATATTACTAGTGCTGTAGCAGTTGGGGTTTTGATGGAAAATGTAGAGATGAGAGGAGGGAGCAGACATCTCGGAGTCTTAACGGGTTGAACTCTTGAACTGTGCCTGTGTTGGGAGGGGAGAGCATCTCAGCAGTATCTGATGGATGGATCCCTGGCCAATGAGCAGCAAAAGCAGGCCCGAGCAGTCTCAAGGCACTCTGTGATTGCTCAATGCCTGCTGCCTCCCACAACCAATCAGAGGGACTCTGGGGGAGGGTACTTCAACCTTTTATAATGAAAGGGCCAGATTTTTTCTCTCCATTGTGTGAGATCTCTGCTTGTCAGGTTGCATTTACAGAGCTTTGGTGGTTGCACATAAAAAATCCTCCCTAACCCTCATTGTATTATTTTTTTATTTATTTAATAGGTATTCCCACCAATACCTTTCCTTCTTCATACCCTACATTATACCTTCTCCCTTTCCCTGCCCTTCTCCACCCTGTACATTATATAGAGATAGGCAGTAGTAGGTGTGTGTGTGTGTGTGTGTGTGTGTGTGTGTGTGTGTGTGTGTGTGTGTGTGTGTGTGTGTGTGTGTTCCTTTTCCCTGGTCTCCCTTAGATTTAGATAAATATTAGTTATGCACAGGAATCAATAATGATACTAATTCCAAAAATAAAATCTTTGTTTGAAATGGTACCAATATCAATAACGATATCAATAATAATACTAATGAATATCGATACCAATAACAAAAACGATACTGATACCAATACAGATAACAAAATGATATAAAAATGATACCAAAATAACAAAAACGATGACAATGAAAACAAAAATGACATTGTCATTAATAAAGATAATAAAAAAGTGTTTTTGAATAACAAAAATGAAAACAACATGGGGACCTGGTTCACACCCCTAGTTTCCAATGGACACAGCTCTTTCACTTTCTTTTGCACAAGGAGGAAATCTGCTGGCATTTTTGGCATTTTCCATTATTTTCTGTCTGTTTTCCACCATTTTGGTTATTTCTAGTAATTTCTGGTATTATTGGTGTTTTAGGTAATTTCCGGTATTATTGGCAATACCAGAAATTACTGAAAATTAGTCTGCTTGCAGATGAGTGGTGGGCAGGGGGACTTCTGGGAGTGGAGAACCCGGAAAGAGTGATCCCAGGATTCTCCGCTTGTGTATGGGTGGAGGGGGGAGCCCATTTCTAGTATGATTTCCAAAATGCAATGCAGGACTCAAAATCCAACCTTGCATTGCATGATGGAAATCATGCTAGAAAAGGGCTAACCCCCACGCTGTACATGAGCTGAGCATCCAGGGTTGCTCTTTCCGGGATCGCCTCAAGTGGCCTCTCTGTCAATTGCCGGAAATTACCAAAATAAATAACAGAAATTACTGAAAATTACCAAAAAATAACAGGAAATTATGGGTGCCCATACTGACAGGACTGGAAGTGCAGAAGTGGAAAATACTGATGAATTGCAAAAAGCACTTCTGAAAGGTCAGTATTTCCTCAATGGAATGAGCTCACCTACACTCGCTTCTGGCCTAGTGGGCAGGGCCAGGCACCTGCTTTGTGGCCAGGCATCTTAGCCAGCCATGGAGTGTTGCAGGACAACCAACAGCAGCCGGCCAACCTGGGGAAGTTTGGAATTCGACCAAACTCGAATAGTTCGGTCAACCGAACCGAACTTTTGAACCAAACTCGATTTTCGAACTGAACCGAATTTCTGAACTCAGTTCTATTTGCACATCCCTACTCAGAATTGAGTGGGTGGGTTGGAGTCTGTAGATGCCTTTTAGCACAAGATATTGGAAATTTTGATTTAACATGAGCTTTTTTATTACTATTATTGAGTTTATAATCATATATTTGTGCCATTTTGTCACAACTAAACTAAATGTATCTTCATCGTTTTTTATCAGCCTTTTGGATTGAGAACTTCTGATCCTGTTTGATTCCTGCTGATGAAAGTGTACATATCTGTTGCAACTGTGAGGTGGAAGGGGGTATAAGGGCGGCAAGGCAAGTAGGGACCCGTTTCCCGTGAGCACACCAGTGAACCCCGGTGGTAAAATAGCCCTCAGGATTGAAGTTGGCCTTGATCCTGACCAGGATTGAGCCTGGATCATCACCGGGCCTGGGAATAGCCTCTGTGTAGCCGCCCACAACACACACTCAACCACACACAACCTTCTCTGTGACACGTAGGTTTGGAACAGAGGGACCCCGGGGAACCCAGGGAGATACACAAGAGGTGGGTGCTACCGAGGGGGGCCATAGGATCCAGGACCAACTCTCCACACACACACACATGCCAAGCAGCTAAGGACACACATAGGGGGGTTCGGGGAACACAAGGGACATGCGTACCCACACTCACCTCTGTACACACTTGCAATCACTTTCGTTCGTACCTTACTCTCTCCTTCACACTCGGGGCCAGTTTCACAGGGAAAGCACTGATTACCGGCACTGGAAGACACCGGTCAATCCCCTTTTATTTCCTCCAGGCTGCCTTTCTGCAACTGTGCTTGCTTGCGCAGGCGCTTGGAGCGCCTGGGAGCTCAGAGCACCTGGGCACTTCCACGCTATTGCACATGTGCTTACTGTCCCCACTGCTCTCAGCCGCAGCTCTCTGCTTTGACAGAGTGGCTGGTGGTGTCTCAGAGGAGGCAGTTCCTTCTGCCTGTGGCTGCACTGGCCCTGACACTGGCGGGGATCTGGGCTGAGGCCACTTGGAACCCATTCTACCCCATCATGCCAGGAGCATCCCCATGGGGGGTCCTTCTCCCCAGGTAAGCACGTCTGACAGCAACTCATGGAAATGCTTATTAGTTCACCCAACAGGAATTATTTGAGATTATAGGCTATTACACAGGACTTATCCAAGACAAAGGTTTAACCAGACCAATTTGTCATTAAAGGGATCACACATCAATGGTGCAGAAAAACATTTCTTCTCTTGGTAATGAAGAATGCAGCATGTGGAAACCCCCTGTAACTATGCAATCTAGAGAGAAAAGTGGTTTGGCAAATATCGTTTCTATGTTCTTGATTAGAAATGAGCAAACTAAGGGAAAAAATACAATACCCAGAGGCAATAAAATGTTCTGACTACTCAAGATAAACATAAGGGCTGAAATAAATCAGGCTTCTCCAATTCATCTACAAAGTTTGAATATTCATTCCCATTAACAAAACTTCAAAATATGTTTCACAGAATTCCACTATCCACACATAGTTCAAACTGGTTAAGTTTGAAAAGCTTAATCTTCAATATCTTATTCATTTACTTTGTTTGAATTTCAAATTTTATCAAATTCAGTCACCCAACAAATAATATACCCTGCATTATGTGACCACAACCAACTAATCACAATTCCCAGAATTATCAAACCAATGAGTATCAGTATTAAATATAAAAAATCACATTAAAAATATCTTACATTAAGTTAATGAAAAAACCAACAATGCATTAGCAAATTTCCCAGAAGCTTCCAAATAGGCTGTGATGTGAATTCGGAATTTGAATTTGAAAATCTGAATTTTAAAAAATTGACAATTCCTTCAGCCCTACTTATCACCAGCTATCCAAAAGCATTAGATTATATGTGTAGCAGGGAGCAGTCCTGTACAGCTGCTGCCCCTTTAAGAGGGGGCTGAAAGCACCAGCCAGTGGGATGTGCACATGTGTATGGGTCTGGGGGAAGCTAGCCCATGCTAAGGAGCCAGTCTGTAAGAAAACAGGCTTGGTCCTAAGGTGCCAGAGTAGGAAGGACACTGGCCCTTTAAAGGCAGTAGTGCTGTACTGTGGACCATGCCCACTCTGGCTACATAAGGGGTTGGAAGGCAGAGAGGAAGGCAGTCTCTGCCTCAGAGTTGAAGGAGCAACATCTCCCTGAAGGAATCCTGAAGGAGACCCTTCTCACTCTATGCTCTCCAAGGGTGCTGAAGGCTGGAGAACCAGAAGGACCCAGGAAAGTGAGAGAGGTTATGCCCAGGAGGGAGCCTCCTGTCTGGGGAAGGCTTACTATGAGTTAGGGGCTTTGAGGCATGGCTCCTGAGAACTTTGGGGGGTTACTTCTGTGCACTGTGGAGAGACTGATCTGGGCCTGCAGGGTGGAGGCGACTAAGCCAGCAGCCCCAGGGATTGTGCACACGGGACTGTACTAATAAAGGACTGTGAACTGGATACCCTCTGGACTGCTGCATTGTGACCTATAGGAGAGTACCACCTTCCTCAGAGGTGGATTCAGGTAGACCTCAGGCTAAATAGGCGTGGCAGAGGGGTAGAAGTAATTCCCCTAGAGACACCCCAGCACCCCCTGAAAATACCCCTGTTACAAGTAGTCTCTTGTAAAACTGGGAATCTGGGAGTGAGGAGTTTGATGCTCAGTCACAATTTATTCCCTAGTTTTCTCCATGGGTTTTTGAATTACTTACTGCTACTGAAAGTAAGCACTGCTAGTGAAAGTAAGTAAGTAATACATTATATTTAAGTATATGGCCATAAGTATATTACTTATACAGGGTAGACTCATACTCTACAATGTAGGCTTTAATAATGTGGTCCAATAAATAGAGCACAACACCTAAAAGAACTAGGTTCAAATTCCAGCTCAACCATGAGTTTGCTGGTTGGCCTTGGCCAAGTAATTATTTCTAGGGATGGGCAAACACGGTTCGGATGTTCAGAGTTCAGACCGGACTTGGTCTGTTCGGATATCCGAACTGAACGTCCAAACCAAACTCTCGAACGACCGAACAGTTCGTTTGAGTTCGAATGAGTCTGGGGGCAGGAAAAATGTCTTTTCAGGGCCAAAAATTTGGTTTCGGTTTCGGTTTCATTTCGGTCTCACTTTTGCTATTTTTGAATGTTCGGCCAAGTTCGGCCAAACTGAACTCGGCTGAACCGAACCATCGAACCTGAACTCGGGTTTCAAACCGAACGACCGAACATCCGAACGGCGTTCTCTTCGCCCATCCCTAATTATTTCTCAGCCTCAGATCACCATCTGTAAAATGAAAACCATACGAATGTACTATGTTGTGAGGCTTAATGAGTATAAAGCCTTTTATAACCGATTAATAATTTATCTATTACTACTTTTTCTTTTATACATTTAGGAAAGTAGCACAAATGTCATCATTTCCACAGTGAAACATCTTCCTCACCCTTGAATATCTATGCCCTTTTTTGGAAGCACAGCAAGGCATTTGTACCTCTTTCCACTAGGGACATTTCAAAATTCACATTTGCAGCAAAATTCACATTTGTATGGTCCATTGGAAACAGGATAATAACATTTATGTTTGTAGCATTGGATCTGTGTATTAAATACCATGAATACGGAATGGAAAGAATGTGCTTGCTCTCTTCTTTTATTTACTAGAGGCAAATGTAAATAAACAGGCTAAAGCAAAAATCACTCAGCATCAGGTATATTTAAGTATATGGCCATTTTCACATGGAGGGGGTGGGTGGAGGGATGGGTGTGCTCGTGCGGTGGGTGGAGGTGTGTGTGTGTGTGTGTGTCTGTGTAAGGCTCTTTTCACACAGACACTAACACTGATAAAATGGGTGTTACATTTTGTTATACATGTTGCAGGACACCCATAGAACACCCCTGCAACATGTATAATAAAATGTAACACCTATTTTATCAGTGTTAGAGTGTCTGTTTGAAAAGGGCCTTACACAGATACACACCCACCACCACCTACTTCCACCCATCGCCACCCATGGGGCCTTCTCCAGTTTTCCAGATGGCCCTGTGGGTGGAGATGGGTGGGTGACGGGTGTAGACGGGAGTGTGCCAGGAGCATGCATTCACAAACACCCATCACCTGTGGTGTTTACATGGATGCACACCCATCACCCCACCCACTGCCAGCCCATTTCCACGGATGCCCTCCCCCACTGTACACCCGCCGGAACATCCAGCAGTGTGTGTGTGTGTGTATCATCCATGTGACAATGGTTGATGTAACAGTTCCTAAGTGCTGGCATGAGTCCTATTAAAGAGCTAGTACCAGCACTGAATGCCTTGAGGACTGTACTGGTAGCATGTAAAACACAGCCATTTTCCTTAAAACCAATCTGAATAGGTCACTTTGATATGAGTGGGTCCTTTTATACCTGGGTTCTTGGTGCACACCCCTACCCTGGATGGCTTTGGGCAAGTCACAGCCTCTCAGTCTCAGTTTCCCATCTATAAATAGGTATATATCTGTCTCTCCCTGTGTTCCCCAATCCCCTCACCCTTATTCATCTTAGATTGTAAGCCCACTGGACAGGGACCTGTCTCTGAAAATCTGTGACTGCAAAGCTTTGTATATGACTAGTAGTAGTGAAGCAGGAAATGGATTGGCACCAATTACAGGTGCCTTGACTAAAAGAATAGGAGTTTAGTTTCAAATACACTTAAAACAAATCTTATCTGTAATGAATAATGAGTTGCTTTGTCTTAGGTCTGCTCAATAAGTTGACCTTATCTATTAGGCCACTTTTACACGAGTGGTGGGATGCAGCGCATTGAAGAACATGTTTCCTGAAAAGCCCCACGGGGTGTTTTTAGACACACCGGAAGTAGCCAGCAGCCATAGGAATTACGGCTTGTGTGGGCTTTTTGAAGCTTCGTTTGGGATGCCTTGATATCGGGGTTTCCCAAACACAGCTTCAAAAAGACTGTGTGCCATAGGCCCTTTTTATACAGACACTCTAACACCGATAAAATGGGTGTTACATTTTATTATACATGATACAGGGCAACACTGCAGCCCTACAACATGGGCCCTTTTCACATGAGTGAAGTCCGTTGCAGTGGAGTCAGTTGCTCGGTGGGTGGGTGGTGGGTGGAGATGGGTATTGCACGGGAGCATGCACGCACCTACACCCATTGCCCCTGGTGTTTAGTTTACACAGACACCTCCAACCATCTCCACCCAATGAAATGCACCCCGCCCACCGCAAGTGGTGTTTACACAGACGCCTCCACCCATCTCCATTCAGCGAAACTGGGTGGAGGCATCTCTTGTGAAAAGGGCCCATGTTGCAGGGCTACAGTGTTGCCCTGTACTATGTATAATAAAATGTAACACCCATTTCATCAGTGTTAGAGTGTCTGGGTAAAAAGGGCCATAGCTAGGCTGCAGTTCATCAAAGCCTTCTCCACATTACACCTGCCAGGTAATAACGAAATCAGTAACAACTTTTGTCATTGAAAGGCAAGGGGGTACTGGAGGGATGGATGGAATAGGGGTGTTCACTATGGCCCCATGTCCTTTTTCATTATCATTTTTGTTATTAAAATGTGTCATTTTTGGTTTCATTAATGAAATGTGATTTTTCGTTATCTTTGACATTATTGGTATCGGTACTGATTTCAAATGAAGATTTTGTTTTTGGTATTGATTTGTTATTGGTATACACGCAAAATCTAGTTATATTTACATATAAAGAATTTACACATATATATAGAATCTAAGCTAAACCTAACCTATGTATAATATAAAATATTTCTATCTTATAATCGTAATATATATAATAAAACAATCTAGAATCTAATCTTTATATACACACAACTAATAGCTATATAATGTATGGAAAGGGGGAGACAGACAGGAAGGGAAACAGAAAACATATATCACCTATATCTATATCTATACATACTAGGGGTGGGAATATCGGTATGGGATAAATCCGATACACCTGATAATCAGGTATATTGTATTAATCTGATAATCACTGGTATCAGCATACCGTTTTTTTAACATTGGCCACTTTACCAGTTTTTTTTACATTGTGGCCATTGACTTCAATGTCCACAATGTAAAAAAACCAGTAAACCGCCCAACGTTAAATAACCGGTATGCCAATAGTGGTAAATCCGATACTGGGGAGATTCATTACCAATAAATCTGATATCCGGTATTCTCCCCATTGTCCCATCCCTAATATATACTACCTATATCTATCTAGGGGAAGGTAAAATGTAAAATGTAAGGGTAAGGAATAAGGAATGGAAAAGTAAGATGGTAGGGTTATATATGGGAAGGTTTTTAGTGCAAGTACCAGCAGAATCTGCAAATGCACCCTGACAGAGCAATAGCTAACACAGAACCAGAGTCAAGCGGCCCAGCCCTACAGTATAAAGGGTTTCAGTGCCCTCCTTCTGAGCTCCCCTGATTTGTTCTGGGAGGCAGAAGGCATTGAACAATCACAGGGTGCCATTCAACTACCTGGAACCTACTTACACTGCTCATTGGCCAGCAATCAGGTCCTTCCCCTCCCATCACAGGCCCAGTTCAAGAGTTCAACACTGTTTCTAGCTCTGACATGTCTGCTCCCTCCTCTGCTCTCCGCACTTCCCTCCCCCCCCAAAACACCTGTTCGACTGTTAGGATATAATGAAATCAATAATGACTTTTGTTATTGTTATTGATTTCATTATCATTTTTGTCATTGCAATAATGATAACAAAAACAACAAACTTTATTTTTGTTATTGATATAACGAAAATGATATGCACACCCCCTAGGATGGAATGGAAATCTGGGATTAGAAGGTGAGAGGGATGGGGATACTAGGAAATTGGGGGTGGACTGGACAGTCTTGGACTGCATTTAGCAAAGTAAACAAAATTCTCAGAAAACTCTCATCACTTGGGGACTCTCAGAGTGATTAGAGGAAAGGCAGTCCCCTACTTTAGGCTGCTGCTGGAAAAACAAATCAGTTTCTGGGAAAAGCTCCTGCTGCCTGTCTGATCATTCACTTAATTCAATGACATAGCTAGGCTGCAGTTCATCAAACTTTTTACCCCAGTGACTTTCCAAACAATGACCTTCCATGGGACTTCTCTGCAATGTTTGAGGATTGCAGGCCTTTATGGTATACAATAACAATAATGTGACTTCACTAGACTAATGAATACTGAATAGATTTGCAGCACAGAGTTACACTTAGCTGGTGCTTCACTGACAGGGTTTTGCAACATAATAAATAATAAGTAAAGTTTGCAGTTGTTCTATTGCATTTTCATAGAATGTTCTAAAAATGAAAACGGCTGTCAAAAATGAACATTTTAAAAAAAAATAATAGAAAAAGCAATAGAGTTTACTTTTGTCATAATTTTTATTTGGAAAGAAAAGTCGAATTCTTCCCTACAAGCTTTGTGTTTCCCTTTTATAACAAGGTAACATTGGGTGATTTCAGACATTACATGGTCCCGATTCAACACAGTGGATTCCTGGCGGGGGTGAACAGATTAACTACTCCCCGTGGTCAAGGAAAGCCCCGAACAGACATGACGGGACCGGGACCATGGCAGGGAATCGGACCACCGGACCACGGCCCGGGGCAGCGCAACAGACATTATGCCGATCCCAGGCTGGGCCGTGGTCAAAGCACCTGGAAGGTGCTGGGGCAGCTCATCCTGGTTGCTGTTGTGTGCCCTTTAAATTTCCCTCCCCAGTCTGTGGGTATTTTCAGACGTTACGAGATCACGCTCAACCACAGTGAATCACGCTCAATCCCGTGGTGGGGCCAAGGCGCCCTGAACGTCTGTTTGGCGGCCGCCAGATTTTCACCATGCTCAATACCCACAAGGGGTCAATTTCAACCACGCTCCCCGGGCTCCCTGCACCAATTCCTGTGGATGCGTGGTCAAGGAGATCCCCACCGGGGATCAACAAAACATAACGTCTGGACGTCAAACACCGCCCGGGATCAAAGGAAATGATCCCCAGCCATGGGAAATGCACGTAACGGCGCTGCCAGGCAACCAGCATCAACACACCCACCAGAGGGAGATTTAAAGGGAAATACGCAGCTGGCTAACGTGGCGGGATGGAGCAAGGAGGAAGACAGCGGTGGCAGAGGAGAGGGCGAGGAGGAGGAGGTGGAGGCGGAGGAGGCAGGGGCACTGGTGGTGGTGGTGGAGGGGGAGACAGCACAGCCAGGGGTGGGGGAGCCGGGGGTCACGCTGAACATGGAGGTGGTGGTAGGGAGAGATCACCAGCAACAGATGGCACAGGATGCCTCAGGGACATCAGCTGGGCCAGCGGCAGAGGAGGCACCCTGGAAACAGGTAATGAGGAGCAAGGGCAAGGGGAACAGGGGGCAAAGGGGAAGCAAAGGGGGGCAAGGGGAATGGCCAGCCACCCCTGGGGAGGGGGAGGGGGCACCCCGCGAGGCGGACCCGACCTCCAACAAACCATAATCCCCCAACCCTCTGCCTCCCACAGACACGGAAAATGGCCTGGGTGGGCGACCCCCCGGAGCACACCGGACCAGCCCGGCCAGAGGTGCAGCAGAAAGGGTTGGAGGAGGAGGAAAAATACCCAGCATGGAGAGGAGGGAGGAAGGCCTACCACAGAGGGGTCCAGTGGGGGCTCCAGGAGACCATGGACTTCAATCGGATATGGGGGACCCTGGAGTACCAACTGGAGATCGCGCTCAACCAGTGCAATGAGCAGGTCTACAGGGACATAGTGCAGGACATGGAGGCAGTGGGGCACCCCCGGACAGTGGCACAGTGCCGGTCAAAGGCAAAAGAGGTGAGGAAGGGGTACAAGGCAATCTGGGACAACAACAGGAGGTCTGGGCACAGAGCCCGGACAGCCAAATATTACGATGCCCTGGACCGCTTCCTCCACATGAAGGGTTCAATAGTCACCCCATGACTCATTGGAAACGCTGTGGACCAGGACAGGGAATGGGTCGAGGTACCCCCTCCCCTCGCCACCCCCCAGGTAGACACCAGCTCCAGACCCCCAGGAAGAAAGGCCCGGGTGCTCTGTAACCTACAGCCCCCCCAGACAGCAGCCTAGAGAGCTACCAGGGCCAGGCCAGCCAAGGCAATTCAGAGACCGGAACCTGCACCACACACAGCCGGGGGTCCATGTGGGAGTGCTCCCACACTGAGGACCTGGCCTCGGACGACTCCGTGGCTGACACAGAGGGTAAGTAACTGACCCACAGGGGAGAGGGCTCATGCCCATGGGGCCAATGTCAAGTGGGGGGGACTAGAAGGGCCAGGGACAGGCACAGGCTGAGACCCGCTCCCCCGAAAGGTGGGGGGGCCCAGCCCCAGGGTGCCCAACCGCACCCCACCACACTCAAACACACACACACCCTTCGCTCACAGGCCATGGACCACCACAGGACCGTGCCCTGGTGACAACGGAGGCAGCCACCGAGGAGCCCGCCCAGCAGGCGGAGGGAGCAGGTGAGGCAGCCGTTCCTGTATGGAGGGCCTGCTGGGGTTCACAGATGGGTTACCCGGGCATGGTGAGGAGGGGGAAAGGGAAGGGGTCCATGGGTGTGGAGGGGCTGGGTCACATGTCTGCAGGACCATGGTGTCCCTGGGCTATATTGGCTTGGGGCCAGGGGCCCACGGCATGCTGTAGCACAACCTCCTCTTATCCACAGGGAAACCACAGCAGCCAGATGCCCCTGGGCCCATGCCTCCAGCTGAGTGCATGAGGCAGCACCAGGCATGGGTTCTCAGGCGCAGGGAAGACCTGGTGGAGGAGATAGTCTGGACAGTGGAGGAACAGGGGGAGAGGATGATCGCGGCCATGGGACAGATGGAGGCGGCCATCGAGCAGTCCCTGGAGCGGGCAGAGGAGCGGGACAGGAGGCTCCAGGCCGAGGTGCACCTGGAGCGAAGGTGGGAGCGCAGGGAGCACAGCAGGCAGGAGGAGCTGCTCGGGGGGCTGAGGCAGGACATAAATGCCATGTTGCAGGAGCACTCGAACAATATGGACAGGTCCCACGATATTGGGACCTCTTTGCTCCTGCACGCCGGCACAATGTATGCCTATGTTATGTCAGGTGGACCCCTGGGCACCGTGCCTGCCCAGGCACCCATGGCAGGCCCCTTGGCGCACCTTCTCCCTGGCCTGCCCCCCCTGCTGCCCCATGCATTCGCCTCCCTGTGCCCACTGGCCTCCAGAGGGTGCAGCCACCACAGGGGGGGCCCGGGGCCTGTCCCCCCTGGCCACCCTACCAGGGCCGCCCCAACTGGAACAGGAGGTGGCCCGGGACACATCTACCAGCACTGACAGCGGGGGGGAGGTGAGCTCTATGGCCCAGACTGGGCGTGCACGGGGCCGTCCCAGGGGATGGGGGGGATGGGGGCAGGGGTAGGAGGGGTAGGGCTGTGTAGGAGGGGCAGAGGTGGTGGCAGGGCACAACCAATTATGAGGGCATGGGTGTCAATGTACACATGGGTGATATTAAAGGTGTTTATGGTACAGTGGCTCCTGGTCCATTATGTGGGAGAAAGGGGGTGGGGCAACTGTGGCCGTGCAGGGACCGGCCAGAGGAACCCCAGGGGATGGGCTGGAGCGGTGGGCACACACACCCCTGCATGGGCGCTCAGCTCCGTGCGCTCCTTGTGCAGCTGGAAGTGATCTATCAACAACACACACACCCCCGAATGTTTGAGGCACCTTGGCCTTGGAGTGCTGATTAGTTGGTATGTGAGAACTATTGTGTTGTGCAGCTGTGCTGGGTCCGCACCCCATGCCTTGCTCTGTTGTGCTACAATGTTGTGGCCCATGCCCGCTTTTCCTGACCTTGGGACCCCCGGGAGGCCACTCGGTCCCGGAAGGTGTTTGAGGCCCTCTGAGCTCGGTGCTATTCTCCCCGGGCGGTTGGACCATGGCTGCTTGTCCATCCATGGGGCTCCCACTTCCCATCCCCCATGGGGCCTCCCGTATCTGGACCTACAACGAGACCATGTCCCTATGCGACCTGCCGTGCAGCTGCTCCTGGGCAGGCCAGACAGCCGCTCGTCTGCCTTCGCGAGCCAGAGCTCTGGACTCCGCTACCTCGGCTATGAAGCGAGCACACAAGATTGCCGGCTACATGCCGAGACCCTGGGGCTTGTCCACTTCCCTGATGGGAGCGTCCCGGTGAATAGGTGTTCGCATGTGCCCTGGTCTGGGTCTGAGACCATGAGTGCACTGTGGATGTGCAGCCTGGGAGCCTACTCGCTGTGCCTTGCAGAGGTGGGAACATGCCTTGGCCATGTCCTACTTTGGCAGTGTTCATGGGGGGCGTGGGTACCAGCGCACCCATGTGGCGGTGTATCACCGGCTTCTGGGGCTGGGGCATCTTCATTGGCCCCCGGCTGCTGACTGCTGTGTAACGGAGCCTTCCGCGGCGGAGATGTCGGCAGTGGCGCGGGTATGGTCCCGTCCTGATGTCCAGTTGGGGCTCTCTGTGCATGACCCCTTCGAGGCTTACTACCTGATCACCCACCACATGTCCATGCTGGGGTACCGCCGGAGCATGATCCATTGGCCCCACCTGGTTAATCGGGCCGGGCACCCTGGGCCTGGGCCCCGAGCTGCCCCCAACGGCTGCCTGTGAGCCCCTGGGTACCTCCCTGGCCCCCTTGTGTCCTGGGCCATGTGGGCTTTGGGAAATGCCTGTAGGCCTGACCCTGGTGCCTGCCACCACCTGCTGTCTCTGCCTTGCTGCCGTGATGCCTGCTTCCCTGTGTGATGCTGCCCCTGCTGTGTAACTGGGCCCCCTCTGGGCCACACTTCTCCCTCCTAGGTTGCTTGTGTGCCCCGACCTCTCTTCACTGATGGGGCCACCCATACTTGGACCTGCTGTGCTGGACTGCCTCTCCTGGCTACCATCCATTTGCCCTTTGGTGGGATGCCTTGACTGCATGTGCCTCCTGGACCCTTCCCGGCTGGCTCGCTGTGACATTCGGCCTCCCACGGTGACTTTCCCCCGAGCTGCAGGCCTCCCCTCCCTTCCAGGACTGTGTGTTTGCTGTGGGGGTGCCCGTGAGGACTGTTCTGCTGTGGAGTGTGATGTACCTGGTGGCAGTGTCCTGCCTTGCCCCTGTGCCCGTTCCTCCCCTCTTCCCGGTCCCGCTGCCCAACCACCACCAGTATGCCTTGCGTGGTGTCGGGTCACCCATGTCCCCCCCTTCCCTTTCTTTACTATCCTCCGTGCCTGCATGTGTGTGTGGGGGGGATTGGGCCGGCATGTGCTGGTGCTGTGGGTGCCCCCGAGTCCCCGTTTTGTGTGTGTGTGTGTGTGTGTGTGTGTGTGTGCCTGCTGTATGTGGTACCTGTGCGACTCTTTCCCTCTCCCCCTCCCGTCCTGTTTCCCTTGTGTGAGCATTCCCTTTAGTGCCTTTTGGCTTCGTTTGCCCTCAGGCGGCCATGTTTGTGTCCTGCCCCTTCCCGGTGGATTCTGGGTGTTTTACCATGACTGGGAATCAGCATCACGTCTGTTGCGCTGCCCCGGTCTGTGATCTGTCAGTCCAATTCCCATCCATGCTCCCGGTCCCGTCATGTCTGTTCGGGGCTTTTATTGGCCCCGGGGGGTGGTTGTTTTGTTCACCCCCACTTGGAATCCACTGTGGTGATTCTGCCTGCCCGTAACGTCTGAAATCACCCTGTGTTGTTGCTGGTTGCCTGGCAGTGATGCTGCGTGCTTTGTCCCTGGCTGGGAATCACTGTCTTTGGTTCCGGCCGGTGGTTGCCATTCAGACATTACTTTTTTTTGTTTCCTGTTGGGAATCTCTTTGACCACGCTTTCGGAGATGGGGTGATTTCAGACGTGACGATATCACAGTGAACCATGCTCAATTCCGCATGGTGGCTGTGATAGCGTCACGTCTGTTGGGGGAAACGGATGTTTCCCCCCCCAGATGTTACCACGGCTGGGGATTGCATTCGACATGTGAGCAGCCGAAGCGGGGGGACCGGAGGCCGCCGCGTGTTGAATGCAATCCCATGCCGGGGTGATCCCCAGCGTCACGTCTGGTCGGGCGCCATGGCCCGGGATCACCGGCGGGACCCCGGGCCGTGGTGAATCTGGCCCAATGCGGTGGCCTCATTGGCCCCGCCGCCTGCCCGTCTCCCCGGAGGGCGGACGGCAGGAGCATGGAGGGGGCGGGGCCGTGTGGCTGCACGTTGTGCCATGCGGCCCCGCCCCCTCCCAGATTCCCCGCCGGGATCCCCCCGGCACATCTGTTGCGGCGTGACGGGGTGACCCCGGCAGGGAATGACTAGGGTGATTTCGGTACGGGGCCAACGGGCCCCGTTACATCTGAAATCACCCATGGTCCGGGCCGGAGCTCCGGAAGCATGGTTGATTTTGACCCCATGTGGATATTGACGGTGGTGAACTTCTGGCGGCCGCCAAAGAGACATGCAGGGTGCTTTGGCCCCACCGCAGAATTGACCGTGGTTCACTGTGGTTGAGCGTGATCTCGTAATGTCTGAAATCACCCTTGTATACCTTAAACAATAAGATATAACCTGGATCTCCATGATTTTCATGCTTTATTGCAAACTTCTCACAGCACAGATAATCAACCTATGAGTCTTCCCAAATTTCATTAACCACTCGAGTTCCAGTCAATAAGGACCCAGCATCTCCAAGGCTGGAGATAGGGAAAAAGGGACGCAATAGAGCAGGGGTTCTTAAACTTTGTCATAGTGAGCCCCTCCTAAAGCTATGAAAAAAGGACCAGGCCTCCCCACTGTAATTGGAAGTAGCATACGATTAGCATAACAGTTGCAGGGAGGGCGGAGCGGCCGGCAACTGAGGGGTGGGGTTTGGGAGCTGTGTTACACCCCCCTGCAGATCGTCCAGCACCCCCTGCACCCCCAGGAGGCCCGCCTTCCTCTTTGAGAACCGCTAAAATAGACTAAAACACAGAGCCTGAAGTGCATAGAACCTGGGAGCTTGGCAAGAGTGCGCTGCTCTGCTTTTCCCCACACCAAGTTAATTCTCAGAATGGTGTTGGTCCTGGGCCCCCTCAACTACACCCTTCCCCCTCAAATAGCATACACACAAACATACACACTACAATACAGACCAGAATTCAGGCAAGTTTTTTCAGGATTATTTCTGGCAAAACAAAAAGAAGTGGGAAAAAAAAATCAGTTTTGTGCCAACATTTTTGTTTCCTGTTGCTCCCCCCCAAAATTTGAAAAATATTATTTTTGGGGGTTTCGCTATAACAACTTTAAGTGAAAGAGTAATGAAAGAAAGATGGATAGACAGATGGAAACGGGTAAGAGCTTTTAATTAACATTTACATAATTTAATTGACACTTTTTTTTGTTTGCAAAATTCTGAGTTATATTTTGCAAAATTTTGAAAAACTTCTTCCAGAATATATGGATGTCACTTTGCTGGCATCACTGTTCTAACTTGGATTTTTATTTTAAAAAATAGAACTCAAATCAGAAGCATTGTTTGTCAATGCTGCCGGCCGTAATGTCTGTTCTGCAACACCACCCCCCCGGAGGGGACAGGGCCACGCGAGTGGTACCCACCCAATATACATGCTGCAGTGCCGCAGTGTTGCCCTATGGGTGCCCTGTAACATATATAGTGGTGGATGGTGGGTGGAGAGTGTCTTCTGTGAAAATGCCTATGACTGCTGGTCTATGGAAGTTGTTTATGGGTGATTTCAGACGTTACGGCTGGCAGCATTAACCCAGGGCCGTGGGGTGGTTCGGACCATGGGCGGGGATGAAGGGGTGCGCCAACAGACGTTCACCCCTTTTCCCCCGGCTGTGGGGACCACCGAATGTCTGTTCTGCAACACCACCACCCCGGAGGGGACAGGGCCACGCGACGCAGCATGCATCCACACGACCCCGCCCCCTGCGCTCCCCCCCAGCCACCCGCCCGCCCTG
Organism: Sphenodon punctatus; assembly: GCA_003113815.1. NCBI lineage: Eukaryota > Metazoa > Chordata > Lepidosauria > Sphenodontia > Sphenodontidae > Sphenodon > Sphenodon punctatus. The sequence goes on along the minus strand of QEPC01004630.1, from coordinate 290,682 downwards.
AGACAGGAAGCCGCAGCGACCTATCTGGCCACTGCTACCACCCACCACCAGGACTCCGGAACCCGGTGGAGGTAAGGTAACAGACATTACTTTTCCTTCACCATGTTCCAGATTCCCCCTAACCACGCTTCATTCGCCGCCGTGGTGCAGGAGAACAAAGGGTGGTTAGGTTCACCGCGGGGGTGGTTGACTGAGGTGAACATCTGGATGCGCGCAAACAGACGTTCACCTCCATTCACACACCCCACCCCGTGGTTGACTGAGGTTGACTGTGGTGATTTTGGACAAACGTAACATCTGAAATCACCCCATGTCTCCTATTCATAAAGGAGTGACTTCTAGTTATAGGAGTAATTTTCTTTAGCATGATACAGAATCCAATTATGGTATTCAATTCAGGTATACCTGAATAAATTATAGTATCTGAACCACCTCAGGCAGATTGATCATTAAACAGTACCCATTTAGTGCCCAATGACTTACCCAAATTACCATTATCATTACCGAGTTACTGGTTTTCCAGTACCAATGTTGATTTTGTGTTATTTGCCAGTTAGTTAAATGGTTAGGTAAGTTAAACAAGACACTAAATGGTTACACAGTAAGACAGAATGGGTTGATAAAATGGACAATTGCTAACTTGGTAACCATAATAAATATTTTGGGTAACCTGGTTCCTGATTTGGAATGGGGGTGCTGATCAAGCACCCACAAGCTATCAAAAAATCCAGGTATTATATAAGGGTACAAAATTTGCTACCTGTTTCAGCTTCCACCATTATCAGGTTCATGCTATCCTCTGAACAACTGATCAAAAGAAATCAACCTTCCCTACTTGCTCACAGTGCAAGCTAGCCAGAAAGTACTGTGACAAAATTCCACTGCATTCTGGACTGAGTTCACCACCTCTAATATAATAATATTTTCTTATTTCGGCCGAGGCCAAAATATACAGAAAAAAAACAAGTCACATAAATAATAAGCAAATATATCCAAAATTACCAACATCTAATAAAACCTTTCCTGAGCCCACAGAAAACAAAATTCTGGCTCATGGTCCAATAACCCCCCCTCCCTTTAAACAAATACAGAGAGTAAAACAAAATGCCCAAAGCCCACTACCTGACCAGATATGTGCCATAACTCCTCACTCCCTACTCAGGGGACATTTAAACTGGAGGAATAACGTGCACAAATTTAAGGCAGTAACCAGAAACTGAGCTACCACTGCTGGAATGGATGGAACCTCATCCGCCAGAGTCAGAATGAGTAAGTTTTGGTCTGTACGCCCTGGAAATTTCCAAAGAAAGGCTGCGAGGAATTTGTGGCGGATTTGGTCATATAACCGACATTGAAATATGACATGGGTGGGAGTCTCGACCTCCTGTTGGTCGAACGGGCAAAGACGTTCTGAAAAGCTAATAGCCAAGAAACACCCCTCCAAAACACTCGTAGGTAGGGCGTTAAACCTGGCTAACATAAAAAGAAACTTACCCCTGGTGGAAATTGATGAAGTCCAATAAGAGGCCATGCTCAAACAAGGCCTTACAAGGGGTAGATAGCTTGCGAAATGGCGGGTGGCTCTAATTATAGCCATCTCATCCTGCTGAGCCCTGTCCTCCAGCCTTAATTGAAGATCCCTCAGCACTACAGCCAACTCCCTGCCCTTCCAATAGTCTGGTCCATAACCCATCTGTCGCAAATAAATATCCACGGCCTGCTGCCATGAGCTCTTGAATGGATCCATAATCAAAAACTGGACCAACCCTCTGGCTTAGGTATGTTCACCACCTCTGATTTTGTTGTGTCTAGGTAGTAAGAGCACGTTACTTGTGTAAGAGGAATGATTTTTACCCCCTTCGGTCTGTGGCTGGAAGACATCTTGAAACTTGCAGAATTGAAAACTGTGTAATTTCACATAGCTGCTTCACTGATATAATTCTATAACAAATATATAAATTCTTGAACATCGTTGTTATGGTGTTTATGGCTTATACACCATATGTCTATAAATTAAATATCAGACTTTGTGTAATTTTTATTTGATTTTAATTACAGATTTACAATAGTTATACCCTGAATTATTTGGAGGCTGAATAGAGTTGTAAAAGTATGTTTAATTTTAAACCTCCTCACTGAAATATTTATATAGACACATTTCATTTTATGAGGGTTTTTTTTTTAAACATAAACTTTTTTTTAATACCCTTAACTAGAGATGTGCGAACAGAATGTGGTTAGGATGTTTGGCTGTTCAGTTTGAAAACCAAGTTTGGGTTCGGTTTTCAGTTCGGCAGAGTTCAGTTTGGTCGATCATTGCCAAACATCTGAAATAGCACTATCGGTACCGATATTGATACAGAATTTGAAGATTTTTTTCCGGTATTGGTATAATTTCGCCCTGAGACCACCCCTGGTCTCCCCACCTGGTGCCAGGAAGTCTGCTCCTCAGCTGCATCCCCCTTCCAATCATGTTTTTCCCATCCGAATGGGCCTTTCAGTCACGTTTTTCATGCCCCGAACTCATCCGAATTCACCCAAACATGACCGAACTGTTCGGTCGTTTTTGAGTTCAGTTCGGACATTCAGTTTGGTCGTCTGAACAGACTGAGTTCAGTCCGAACTCCGAACATCCAAACCGCGTTCGCATATCCAAACCATTAACTTTTTTTATCTGTGGATATTCTGCACAGGGCTTCAGTGTGATTTGAGAGCTGCAAGCTTTCCACAGTGTATTTACTACGCCAAGATTCATTGGCATCTAGCTTTTTAAAATTTATTTTTTAAGGATTATGACACGTTACTGTTGCGGTGAATAGTCTTCACCTATGAAACCTCATTGCCAACCTGATCCTGGCATACGTATTAATGTGAACTTCCCAGGATGGAGTAGTTTTCTTTTTTTCTTTCCCAAATTTCTTTCTTACTCTTGCTGGATATTTATTAAGGAACATTTTCAGCATCTTGGTGCAGATAGATATCTACTGAAATTTATCTATTTACAGACTACAGATTCAGTTTGTTAAGGATTACATTTATGCTGTGTGGGTGTTTCCTAGGCTTTCTGAACATAAGCAAGGGTGTTTCATAGACAAAACATATGCATATTATATTTATTTTAGCCTAGTCAATGTTTTGACCATCGTGAATTCATCCACTTCAGTTTATTAATACGTAACTGGAACTTTGGGCTTTATCGCCTTTTTTCTACTGTGACCAAGTTTGTCTCCTAGTGTCCTTGTCTTATTTGACCTTACATTTAAAAAGTGTTTATAGGCTGCCTGTATTTTTCATGGTACACATATTTTGACAACACCTAGTAATATTAATTGGTCTCTCAGGAGCTTTCTGTAATAAATCTTTCTTACTGGCAGTCACAAGTACATGTGAACTCTCCTTTCCTTATCTTCATTCTTCAGCAGAGTCCATTCAAGAGAGGGAGAGATGGAACAAAGCTAGCCCTGAAAACCCCTTTTTACCTTCTCTGCATATAATCAAATTGCTTATAAGAAAAAACTGATCATGATCCTATTTTATTTTAAATCCTACCTTCCTTACGACTGTAATTGTCATGCCTGGAATTCTCCTAGGGCTGCATTTGTATTTGCAGAAACAGCATATTTATAACGTCATTATGAAAACACATTCAAAACTACTAAATACAATCTGAGCTCTGGGATGGGAAGAGTGCCTAATTTCAACTTGTAATAATAAAAATATTCAATCTTCATGTTTCACATCTTTATTCTTGTCATTAAGTGCTCACAATCAGGTTTGTTATTGCAATGAATCATTTGCAATTTTCTTAGCGGAAATTTGTTTTTATAAATGAATGATTTGAGAAGTGTAGAAGAATATTCGTGGGTGGACTACCATATAAATTATCTTCTAAGCCTGCAGTGTCTGATTTCTCAAAGCCCAACCACTTTGACATGCTTGGAAAAGGACAAATAATGCCAAGATTCAAAGATGCCATCTCCTTTGTTTATTGAAAGAAAGTTCATCTAAAACTTGATAAACCAACTTTGTTCAGCTTTCTACTGAGAAGACAGACAAGGTGTACAAAAGCCTCTTAGTTTAACTTCATCATGGGGAAGAGCATTAGTTCAATCAGGGCAGTTTTCCAAATGAAAATACTTTGTCAGGGAAAATCAGATTGAAAGCAATTTCAGCAAAATGGGCTACAACAGCAGGTTTGGAATCTTCACAATCTATCATATGAGAGCATACTTTGATCATTTATAATTATGGATCAATTACCAAATATATTATAATTAAGTAATGGTTCCAAAGCGTATGATCTATTGGGCCACTATGCATACTGTATGCATTCTCCAAGATTGTTCAAATGATTCTAATGACAATTTCAATCAATCTTCCTATGATATCAGAGATCTTCTGTAATGCATCAAGAATAGAGAGGTCTGGAATTGGAGGTTTTTACTGTTTAACAATTCTACTGCATTCGGTCTTTGCAAAGTTTAAATTGTGCAAAGTGCCTGGAGATGGATGGAAGGAAGACTGAATCTTGGGTGGGAAGGATGGAAGACAATAGGTGTCTTTAGATGTGGTGGCAATCAGGTGCTTAAGTAACTTGCCACATGTCTGTGCATTGTATCTAAGAACTAGCACTATTTTTGGTCATTGGTTTGCCCCCCATAAGCCTCCCATTAATTCGTTGTTGGGTGCACATATGTCACGGATGTGACAATTGAGTGCTTCCCTTGTTCCCATGGCTAACGTTGTGTCTAAAACCATTGGGTGGTGTGTTTGCAGCCATTTACGATCTGTCTGCCCCTGATTCTCAATTTTGTACAGCTGCCAAACAACTAATTTCTTGCTTCACACCAGCTGCATGCTCTCCAAAAGCACCGGGGGGGGGGGGGGGGGGG
>QEPC01004630.1:242570-285785 GCA_003113815.1 Sphenodon punctatus | reverse complement strand
GGGGGGGGGGGGGGGGGGGGGGAGGGAAGGGGGCAGTGAAAAGTCAGTTGTTTAGTTGCAGTGAGGAGCAGAGGATCAAGCAGACTTGATTTCGCACATGGAATACAAGTCCCACTGCTTGGTTGGCATAATGATGTTAAGGTGGGTGCACTCACTGCTGATAGGGGGCCATACTGTCTGTACACTACTGTTCCAAAGTTCCGAGTATTTCTGAGGTCCAGAATTTCAAGTTCCAAATTTCAGGTCCTTGTAAAAAGATCCAAAGTACCAACGAGTACCAGGAAATTGGCCTGAGTAACCGGAAGTACTATTTAGTACACCCCTAATTGTAAGCCCCTTGGAGGTAGGGACCTGTCTATAATTACTGATTGTACAATGCCATGTACACAGCTGGTGTTATTGTTTATAAACAATAACAATAATAATAAAAAATAGTTTGGCGGCTAATTGGGCTAACCGTATTACACAACATGGCAAATTTCCATTTATTGCATTATCTTCTATTGCATTACTGTTTGTTGCCCATATTGTTTTTTAATTTTTAATTTGTTGCCGCACCCCCCAAAGAAGTCGAGGACACCTTGCATGGGTTTAAACGGCCACACTCTTTATAAAACCAAAAAAGGGGGAAGGGGTAACCCTCCTACTTCCCCCTTTAACTGGGGTCCTCTCTATCCCCTATTTCTAACTGTTACCCATTCCACAGGAGGTTCCCGTCCCACACACGGAACTAACCGGTCTACCTGTCGACCCTTTTTAATATCTTCGGGTTAAGCCCGAGGGAATCCTCCTGTGTCCTAACTTCCCCAACTATGTCAACTTACCCCCTACCTCTACCACTGGGTTTCCCCGGGCCAAAGCGGGTTGTTCGTATCTACCCATTTTTCCCGAGGGCGGGGTTTAAACAACAACAATGGTGAAGGCACCATAACCTACTGGTTGGTACATAGTCCTCCCAGCAGGTCCAGCCGCTCGTCTCTCACCCTTGGGCTGACCGTACAGTGGGCCGCACTGAGCAGTTATGCATGGTCTATGCCCATCCCTTAAAGAGATGTTTCTGTTCAATACTATGCTATCAACTACAATGTTTAACCATTGGCCTGAACTCAGCCTACGGCAAGAGTGCGACAATTCAACCTACCACACGCGAAAACACATCCTTACCCCTATCAACTAATCAGCAAATCATTCCGGGAAAGGCGAAAAAACTCTCGCCTTTGCCAATTTGCCTCAGGGAAAATTCCTTTCCAGTCCTAAGTCGCGACCAGTAACAACTCGGAGTGGTGCCTTTTTTAGGGGTGTGTGGGTGGGTGGGTGCACGTCTTCTTCCCTGCTTGTACCCAGCCGAATGAGGCGCGGAGCAGAGAATCACAAAAATGGTTCCCGGGAATCGCAGCTCTCGTGAGAGTCCCGGGCGCCATCCACCAGGCTTATCTCCCTCCCGGTGGCCACCCCGATGTCCTCGCCTCCTTTGTTCCTAGGAGGGAGGGGCACCGCCAAACCCCTGCCGCGGTAAGCGCGGTGGGGCATTTTACTCCCTCCCTACCACCAGACCAGGTTTTAGAATAGTAATGATAACATTTGGTCATCTGGTAATGCAGTAAACAGTAAGGCGATCATACTGCATAATCTGTTTTGGTGATTAATCTCTGCAATAACCAGTTACTTACTGAATAACTGCCAAACTAACTGGAATACTGAATATTACCAGTGGATTTTTTTTTTTTTTACTATAAGGAGCTTCCTAACTGAGCCAGTCCAATGGTCCATCTTAGCTCAGTATTATCACAGCCTGATATGGCAGCAGGGTTTCAAATCCATTTCTCCAGGATCTCTGGAAGAGGTCTCACCCAGGTGTGCTACCAGAGATTCTGAATCAGAAATGTTGGAGATTGAATTTGGTCCCTTATACATGCAAAGCATGCACTCTACCACCTTAGCCATGGCCCACCCCTGTCCATTTTAGCAATAAAAAAAGCCAATTAATTTTCCTCCTTGAAATTCATGTCCTTCACCATGATGCCGACAACACCTTCCTGAAGCCATCCCCAAAGTTTTGTCTCCTGCTGCCTTTTGTGTATGGGAAACGCTGACTGTAAACATTTACAGAGCTGCAACATCATTATCGATCAAATCTCTCCTTAAAATAGGATTGAAACAAGTATGCAGCCATGCCACTCACCAGCCACGGACCCCTCTTCTCGTGGCGTTCGTTAAAACGTACCCAAAAATGCAACTGTGTACATGAAAGGCCCTGTTCAGTCATCTGGCATACATATTTGAATGTAGAAATCTCATTTTGCAATTCTCTCCAGATTTTGAGGTGTAGTTAGCAGAGTTTGGAAAAGCATGTGACAGCTGTGCAGCTTCTTGTATTATATGCAACATAACCTTGATTGTCATTTTACATGGAGGGGCTCAGATGGAGATTACGGTAGGTCTGGAGCTCTTCTAATAGGCCCTAATAAATTTTGTATTTGCCTGTTACAGCAAGAAAAAAAAATCTGTACTCCACTGCCAAAGGATTTAATGATATATTTCGGAGAGTTGTTAGAAAGCTCTATGTCGGGCAGCACGTCCTACCTCAGGCTGGGATCATTGCCATTTGCATAAACTAAGTAGGATTGGCCTGGTCAGTGGAGCAGTCCAGAGGTTTGTACCTTCTTTCATTTGCTCAGCAACATTTGCTTTCAGACATTTGGAAGCACTTCTACTGCTAATCCTGTTTCCCTGTGTGGGATAGCTGTTTGCTTACCTTTCTAAGGGACCTGAAAAGAGGCCAGCTGTAGCGGATTTCCATTATGCAACAGAATGCAAGATAGGCCAACTTTTCTTTCACAGGAAAAGATGGGAGTTTAAAACTTTTAAAAAGCTGGGTTCTCTTCTACAGGGAGGGAGAAAGGCAGATTGAAGCGATGCTTGAAGTTGTACCCCTTCCTGAAAGTCCAAGTAGAGATATTTTTTTTATTTGATTGCCTTTTCATTAATTTATTTATTATTTATTATTTATTATTATTTTATTTTGCTGGTTTCCTTGTTCTTGGACAAATATGTGACTAGAGTCACTTAAGTCTTAGGTTTTCAAACTGAGGGACATGGAAGGTGTTTGGGATGGGGACGCATAAGAAGGACCCTGACTGGCAAACACCTAGTTCCACACTCACTGAGTTTGGAGGAATCCTCAAAATAATGAGGTAAAGGGGAGAATCAAAAAACAAAGGGTGGAGGCAGGGGAAGAATAGGAGCATGGAAAGGGGAGGTGAAGAGAGGGAACAATGGGTATTATGTGGTTTTGGTTTGCGGGGGGGGGGGGGACCTCAACTATGACAGACAAGTGCAAGGCAGTGGACATGAATATATAGGAGAATAGTGATTTGTTTGTTTTTTCCAAGCCTAGCAAAACTTAAACATACCAGATCCTGTCCGGTTCCTTTCCAGACTGAGGGAAATGAGTGATTTCATTTATGCGAGTTTCAGGTTTTATTCAGGCTTAGAGCTGAAACTTGATATAGCAATTCTTGTGTTTCTTGAGGAGAATCATGATTCTTGGTTCATTCTGACAAATGAGAATGAACTGAGAGTCAGTCATCAGTGTCTCGACTTCATTCTTGTCAGGAAACACAATAGAAAAAAAAAAGAACTTTGCATGTGCAAAATGTCTGCTGGAGCCATTCTGAGTATGTGCAGTCCTTTTGGGAAAGGGTCATTTTGGGAAATGGCCATTTTGGAGAAGGGAAGCCATTCTGCTCATGCACTGCGGTCATTTATGCCTTTTCAAAAATGGCAGCGACACTTTGCTGGTGTTTATATCCTGAAGTTAGATACCTGTAGTACTGTATCTGGTATCACTGTGTGCAGGAATGTTGGGAGTTTAGAATTCTAATTCAGTACTGTTACCATAGTTACCCTAGTAACCAAAATGGCATACAGCATAGAACAATTGGCCCATAGAACAACATAGAATGGTTGCTTCCTTTTGCAAAGATCCTGTAGATGCTCCTTTACAATACCGCTACTAACTGCCATAACACAGGAATGGCTAAGAAAAGGGGATATATTCAGGATATTGCTTCCATCCAGTCTACATAAATATGAAGAATATTCAAAGTTAACGTCTCTGTCTATTGAGTCCTAAAGCATCATCTTTAACCGATACTCCTTGGTTGGAAACTTTGGGGGGAAAAGGAATGGTGCAGTATTGTGGTAGTTCAAGAGTCAGCAGACTTTCCTCAGAGTCCATATTTAACCTGTGACCACCAATATATCTTAAATAAAGTAGGATATGATGCCATTTTGTATTTATCTTTAAATGAGACAGACTTTTTATCAGGATTCACTCAAGGATTCTTCGCAGTTCCCATACTATGCTCCTCTATGGCCCCCAGGACCCTCTCTGGGTGTTAACAGATGAAACATTACCCCATGTTTGCCCCCATTGGCCCAGACTTCACATGCCCATCTGTCCAGTGGCCACCAAATGTTCACTCTGGGGCTGCCTCTGGGGCTGCCTTACTCATGGAATCATCCCAGGATATGCGGAGTCTGCTGTGAGGGCCAAACCGGGCAACCCTGGGGTAATGGACACTCACAGGGTCACTGCTTATTTTTTGGGGTGGGCCATGACACGCCCATGTGGCTGCTCCTGTGTGTTAGTGTGCATGCTTCCTTCACACATGTTCCTCACCTTGTGCTGAGCAACTGCACACTGTAAGGATTGCTCAGCATTCTCCTCCCCAGGGGAAGCAGTCATGGGCTGTATTTCAGAAAATGATGTCTGAATGAACCATTTTCAGCTGGCGCTGTGGCTCCTGAAGGACCAGTCTCTAAAAAGGAGTGAGTTAGCGAATGAGACACATCTTCTGCTATGTGGCTCTGATCCTCAAAGTACTGCAATGTGCAAACCTTTCACTTCAGTGGAACTTGTGTGAGTGCAGGGCCCCTCAACACTTGGTTATTTTTCTGCATTTCCCCTTATGTTTCTTCACTTGTTTCTCATTACAGTCCCTCATGAGAGCTTCCCTTCTCTTTTTCTACTACCCACACCTGTCCTAGAGCTTCCCACACCTGTAAATATATTCTCCCCACTTCCCCTGTGCTAACCTCTGTGCCCCAATTCCTTTCCTGAATGCACTCCCTCTGCTCCCTCCCTACCAACTTTCAAATCCCCTCCCTCCTAAAAATCTCTCTCTTCTGTCAGGCTTTCCCCAGCTACTCACCCCCATCAGATTGCTCACTGATGCTGTCCTGTCATTCAGGGTCTTCTTCTCCCTGTAACTAAGGTTATTTTCAAATGTGATGTGACGGCTTCGCCCTGTCCTGAAAACAACCCAGAGATTCCCCGCCAGGATCACCCAGGCACAGCAAACAGATGTGCCAGGGATCCTGGCGGGGAATCAGGGAGGGGGCGGGGCTGCACGGCACAACATGCGGCCGCATGGACCCACCCCATCCATGCTGCCTCGCCGCCCACCCTCTGGGGACACGGGTGGGTGGCGAGGCCAATGCCACTACAGCGTCTGGCAAAGTTCACCACGGCCGGAATCCCGCCGGGGATTCCGGGCCATGATAGCTGACCAGATGTTACTTTTTTTTAATGCCCGCCTGGAATCACTTTCACCACGCTTCAGACGATTTTTGCGCCAGTAGCCCGGGAAGCGTGGTTGAAATTGACCCCATGTGGGTATTCAGTGTGGTGAACAAAACAGATGTACAGGGCACAGTGACCACATGTAGGCATTCAGCATGGTTCACTGTGATCTCGTCATGTCTGAAAACACCCTAAACTAAACACAAGCACCTAAACTTCTCAGCTTCATGAATGTATCCTTGGGTAATTTCAGACGTTACAGGATCACCATCAACCACCCTGAATCACAGTGGATTCAGGGTGGTGGCTGTGATCCGGTGAATGTCTATTCCTGGCCAGATGTTCACCACAGTGAACACCCGGCTGGGATCAAATTCATTATGGTTCTGGAGTTGAGGCCGGCCTCACCTCCAGAACCATGGTTAGATTGGCCATGATCTGGGACGGGACTGGCAATGGTCACGATGAATGACTGTTTACCAGTAGGGATGGGCGAACGCGGTTCGGAAGTTTGGAGTTCGGACCGAACTCGAATAGTTCGGTCAACTGAACCTAACGGTCGAACCGAACTCGAATTCGAACGTTCGGTTCGGATGCGTTCGGTGAGTTCGGAATTGAATTTCCATTGGTTTCAATGGAAAACACATTATCGGCTGTAACTTTTTTGTTGTTTAAGCTATGTGGCTGAAATTTGGGGTGCCTCTACCTTCAATAGAACTCATTATGTGCACCAAATATCAAAACAATTGGATAAAGGAATCCGATTTTAGAAGCAGTTGCATTATTGTATTTTGCAATATTCTACATATACATTCTTAGCTGTAACTTCTTTGCCTCACATCTAATGTAGGTGAAACATGTTAAGTTTATACCCCTTCCCATAGTAACTATCTTTGCCAAATTTCAGAAGGATTGGACAAAAGGTCTTGGTGGTATAAGCAATTAACAAATAAATGTATGTCTGATTATAACATCTTTGTAGTCCAACCAGTGTACATGAAATTTGGCAGGACTATATATTTCACTTTCATGATCATCTCTGCCAAATATCAGAGAGATATTATAAAGGGTCTCAATTTTATATGCCTGTACAACAAATGTAGAGAAGGGGCCTATGCCTGGGATTCTCTTATGTCACTGTGGTATAAGATCGGTTTGTGATGCAAATTGGCCAACAGAAGTGGTTCCCTTTATCAAAATCTCCTGTACATTTGCTGAAATAGCAGGAACGGTATTTGATACATTCCTGTCAAATATCCTGTAAACAGAATGGAATATCAAAATGTAACAGCTGGAAATGTATTTTCAGGTTAATGTCTTATACCCTTGGGACCCTTTATCCACTCTTTCCTAAAATTGGCAGAAATATTAAGCATATAGAGGGATGTAATATGCACAAGTTTCATGAACATTGGATGCAAGATAAAGAAGTTGTAGTCATGAATGTGTATGGAGCTTTTCTTAAAATCACAATATTCAATTGCTTCTGAAATCAGTTTCCTTTATCTAATCGTTCCGAATGTTGGTCTACTTGGTGCGCTCCATTGGGGGGTACAATCTCCCTAAATATCATCAAAAAGTAATAAGAAACAAAAATGTTATGGCCAGAAATATGTTTTTTAGTTTTTTCCTTTTATTTCAAAAACTAAATGTCATTTTCAGTTCTCGATTGCACCGAACTAAAGACCGAACCTATCCCGACCGAACCGAATCCCGAATCCGAACTCAACGTTCGATCCGAACCACCGAACGGCCGAACATTCGAACCGACGAACCAAACCGAACGGGCGAACCGAACGGACGAAACAAACGCAGCCGAACCGAATGGCCGAACTCGAACCACGATCTGTTCGCCCATCCCTATTTACCAGCCCCATCCCAGAATTAGGTCCCAACCATGGGACGGGATCAGGCACAGTGGCCTCATTGGCCACTGCACCTGCCCGTCTCCCCGAGGGCAGGAGGCCATGGACACACTGGGGGAGCGGGCTGAGTGGCCACATATCATGCTGCACAGCCCTGCCCCCTATGAGATTCCCCTCTGCGATCAGGCCAGCATGTCTGATGGATGACCGGTTTGATCACGGACCAGGATCCAAGATATTGTTTTATTTATTTATTTAGTCAATGGATCCAGGCCCAGGGTTCAGCATGGTGGGCTAAAAGGCCCGTCATGTCTGAAATTACCTCTTTTCTCGCCTAATGTTTCTCAGTCCCTTGTCTTTCCTAGGCTGTAAGCCCCTTGTCTCTAATTATGATTCCGCAGCACCAGTTTCATTGGCAGTGTTATATAAATAATTCTTATAATATATGGGGGTCTATGGATAATGACAAAATGAGTCTGAGAAGCACTAGCATAAAAGAGGGGCCAGGAGAGTCTCAAACATGGTGAGCCTATGGAGGATCTGCAGTGTATTAGAAGCGGGGGGTGGATGGTTGTTGTCCCAGCACATGAGGAACCATGTGTGAACTAGAAATAACATATGTGTAATGTATAGTTCCAAAAGGTCTGTTGTCATGCAAGGATCCTCAACCCTGAAAAGAATGTCATGTCTAATTGAGCATCAAAATTAATCTCTCTTTTTCTAATAGATGAATTTATTATTGTCTATCAAACATTCCTGTGTTAGGAAGGTAATTTGGGAGCAAAATTTCACATCGAACTCCAGAATCCCTCTGGATCTAGCACTCCTGTAAGAGGGCATGCAAATGTATAGTACTGTTTATATGTTTTTTAATTCCTCCAGAAGTTTCTGTCCCCACTTTCATAACATGAGTTGAAGTCTTGAAAGACACAGTACAGAAGATGCAAATTATGGGTGTTTACAAAGTAGACATTAGCCCACACCAGGTGGGTGTCCACCTCCCCGTTTATTAGGTGTTTGCCCCCACCAGACATGCAGGTGTTGCATTGCGTGCCTCTTTTTTTACAAAAGGAAAGAGAGCTATGTTTCCCAGCAGACAAGATCTAACTGGATAGGACCACTCTTTTCCAAGCTGTATAAAATGAGTTTACACTTTACTTTGATGCCAAGCTAGCAAAGCAAGTATTGTACAGGACAATAATAAATAAATAAATGGGCAGTTATAGCCTCTAAATTCCAACCTAGGGCCTGGTTTATGGGAACTAATATACTGGAGCAAGTGCCTAGTTATAGATATCTGGGAGTGATATTCTTCTATACGGGGAACTGGTGAAACCATGCTAAGGGCTTAAAAACCCAGATCGCCAGAGAATGCTCTTCACTTATTAGGTTTTTCTATGGTAACAGAGGTGGTAATATAAAAATAGCATTAAAAGTATTGGAGGCTAAATTCATCTCGAAAATTATGTATGCAGCACAGGTTTGGGCAGTTAAGGACGAGATAGCAGGGATAGTAGATCCTGCAATAAATGGTGTGTTAAGAACGCTCTTGGGAGTGCCCAAATCTACGCCTATGGCAATCGTTAACTTGGAATTTGGTTGGCGTACTTGGCAGACCAAATTAGATGTAGCTATGATAGTCTATTGGCATAAGTTAATCCAACAGAAGGATTCAACATTAGCAGGCAGATGCCTTTTAGAAAAGGGAAAGGGAGTATACATAGATTCATGGTGGAAAGAGGTGCAGAAGAAGATGGTGGTGTTAGGATTCTCTGCAGATGGTTTGCGGCAGATCCCCAATGTAGCTATAAAAAAACTGGTTAGAAGAAGGGGGAGGGATATAGCATATCAGAATGAAAGGGCTGCCGCCGCTTCTGCCCAAGTTTCTCCCTGGTATAGGTTGATCATGCCGAGTATAGAAGGGGCCAGCTACGTGCAATCCTTATTTAATATCAACCTTAGGAGGACTTTCACATCTATACGCCTCAAGACCTTTGAGTCGGAAGTGCGGAGGGGGCGTTATTTGGGGATTCCTTGGGTGGATCGAGTTTGTCCATGTGGGCAAGCAGTGGTGGAGGTATTTCATGCACTCTTTCAATGCCCTATATATGAAGCCCCACGGCCACATTTGGCTCATAAGATACAAATACATCAAGAGGCTCATAGGAGATCTTCTTATTTGGGGATAAAAACTGTGAGCGAACAGAGATGGCTGCAACTTTTGCTTGGGAGATGATCAAATTGAGGAAATTATATACCTATAATATCGCCTCCGGAAAAGGTCATGATGGAGGGAGGGTTTGAGAGTATAGTGAATAATCGTTGTAGTTATCAAGGTGGTTGTTAGGGTGCCATCTTGGATTGTTTAAATTTATTAAAAGTGTAGGATTATGGTTGTTGCTATGGAGGATACCCAAATATTATGAAATGAATTGGGAACTGTTACATTATATATTGACTATGGTTAATACCTACAGTTATATTTTATGGAGATTTTATGTTGTATAAGTTGTTTTAAATTATATATTTAAAGTTATTGGGTTATATTTATTTATAATTTATATATTTATGTATTGGCCATGGCAGAAGCCAGTGCCTAATAAAGATTTAATTTGATTTGGGCAGTTATAAATAAATGGAACATGAGACTCAGAATATTATAAAAATAGAGCATAGTTTACTTAAATTCAAATAGAAAGTATCAGTAGCTTACACAGGGAGTCAGTCAAAGTTACATGATCTAAACAACATTCCTGCTTCTAAGAAGACATCTTTTAAGCTTAGCACATGCTCAATTCATTGGCTCAAAGATATCAAGAAAATATACTTCATCAGATTCTGCATTCCAATCTGCCATGAGAAAGAAACCCCAACATAGTGTAGGATTTCAATCTGAGAAAGCAAAGCTTGCCTTTGTCTCTTAAAGCAAACAGGCAGTCTGAGACGCTGACGNAGCCAGCCAGGAGACATTACGGCCATTGCTGGCTGGGGTGGTTAGTGCCTCCCTTCACGAGGGCAGGGTGCCTGACTGCCTGAAGGAGGCTGTGGTTAGGCCCCTGCTCAAGAAACCATCTCTTGATGCTGATGCTCCTGCCAGTTATCGGTCAGTCTCTAACCTTCCCTTTTTAAGGAAGGTTATTGAATGGGATGTGTGAACACGATTCAGAAGTTCGGAGTTCGGCCCAAATTCTGTCTGTTTGGATGACCGAACCCGAACCGAACTTGATTTTGAACTCTGAAATGCCCGAACATTTCGGTCAGTTCGGAGCTAGTTCGGATGGTTCGGTCATGAAAAAGGTGACCTGTGAGTGACCGGTTGACCACTGCCTGACCCAGGGAGTGAGGGGGTCAGCTGAGGAGCAGACTTCCAGGCACCAGGGATGGAGAGGCTTGGAGTAGCAGCCAGCCTGCCCAATCACCATTCCTTTTCTCCTCAGACCACTGGCTTCACAGTCTGCACCCTTAGCTCCCTGGTCGACCGGGGGAGGAAGTCGGCGGGGTTCTTCAACAGAAGCGTGAAGGGCAGCGAGCTACTCTGGGAGAAGCAGGCCAATAAAGGGTCCCTGGTGCATCAGCTGGTCCAAGATGTCTCCACCAGGTGTAATTCCACCTTCCTGATGCTCGAGCGGCTTCTTGAGCAGAAAGCCACTTTGCATCAGGTGGAACTGGAAACAGACATCAAGGCACCTCCAGGGTACAACAGGGAGGAATGGGAGATCCTTGCTCACATGGTCTTCATCCTGAGTTCGTTCCTGGCCATGATGGAGACCGTGAGCACCTCCACCGTCACCCTCAGCCAGGTGACCCTGCTGGTCCATACGCTCCACAGGAGCCTGGATGAGATTGTCGGGGGGTAGGATTGTGACCCTGTGGGTAGAAAGATGTCTGATGAAGTGCTTGACCTGGTGCAGAAGCTGAAGGCAGGGCTGAAGGCGCACTTTGACAAGCTACTGCGCCGGGAGGAATATGTTCTGGAAACCATGCTGGACCACAGGATCAAGGGCAGCATGGCATGTGAGACAGTGGTCTATGGCCTCCGGAAGGGTGAGCTGGTGCAGAAGGTCCGGCAGGCAGAGCAGACTGCAGCAGGACGACCCTGTGGATGGTGGGAGTGGGATCAGCGACCCCTTCCAGCCATCTGGGTCTATCCCTGCCCCCAGCACTAGGGGTAGCAGCACCAGCAGCAGGATGAGCACAGCAGCACCCCTATTGCCAGAAGCTCCTCCTGTGTGCAGGTCACTCTGGTGAGCATGGGGCCCTGGACAAAAGTGCAAGCAGCATGGCTGAGGGAAGTGGGGCAGGTGGTGCCCACCCAGAGCTACCAGAGAGAGTATGATGGCACCTCAGCAGCAGTGGAGACTTACCTGGAGGAGGAGTCATGCATTGATCCCAGCAGTGATTCCTTGGCCTACTGGGCCGGCAAGGCCAACGTGTGGTCGGCCCTGTCAAAAGTGTCCAATGGTATCCTGTTCTTCCCACCAACCAGTGTCCCCAACGAGAGGGTGTTCTCCATGGCAGGGGACATTTGCTCCCCACACCGCCTGAGACTGGGGGTCAAGTTGGTGGAGCAGTGGTTGTTCCTAAAGGTCAACCTTCCGCTGCTGGAACTCCCCGAGCTGCTCCTGGACAAGGAGAGATGGTGCAGTGGCATACACCATCCCATGCCTGGGGCAGTCTTGGGACGGGGCTCCTCCTCCTCCTCCTCAATCTGGGCTAGGGCTACTGCTCCTGTGCTGCTGAGGTGCTGTCCCTCCCTCCCCATACCTGGAACTCGCCCTGCCCCTCTCTCTGCCTCTCTCTTTGCTTCTGTCTGTCTGTCTGTCTCTCTCTCTCTCTCTCATACTAGACGGCCTCGGCCACCTTATCTGACTGACCTCATGATGCAGGGTTGCATTGGGAACTGAACTGTAAACCTGCGAGCCAGCCTATAGCTACACGATCTCAGCCTGCCTATGTGACACTGACTGGCTCTCTTTCACACTGCACAGCCTTCCTGCTGTACTGCGTCTCATACTATGATACCTGTCTGCACTGGGCAACAAATGGCTGCTGCTGCTGCCAATGTCGCCTACCCATGCTATGCTGTCTGTGGCAAGGGCTCTGTACCCTGGCAACCAATGTCTGCTACTCTGCTGCTGCTAATGCTACAGCATAGAGGCCTCCTTTCGGGGATGGGTCGTCAGGACCACATAACACCGGTGCTCCGGGCGCTGCACTGACTGTCATAGCATGACAAGCCAGGTTCAAGGTGTTGGTGCTGATTTATAAGACCCTTTACGGTCTTGGCCCCTCATACCTCAGGGATCGCCTCGCCCTCTGCGCCCCAGAGCGGCTCCTTTGGTCTGCCAGGGGTGCCTTCTTGGAGGTCCCCCGTGTTAAGTGGGAGGCCACAATGGAGAGGGCATTCTCAGTGGCCGGGCCATGCCTTTGGAATTCCCTCCTGAAGGAAGCTCGCCTGGCCCCGATCCTTTCAACATTCTGGCGAGTTTGTAAAACCTGTCTGTTCACCCAGGCCTTTGGGGAGTGTGGGTTAGCGGGGTTTTATCCTCCAACCCTTCTTTATTATTCTTTATATTTTCTTGTTGTCTTTCCCTGTTTTATTTGTGAGACTTTTATAACTTGTTTTAAATGTTTTTAAAAGCTGGGTTTTTTTTAAAAAAAAAATGTTAGCCACCCCAAGCTGCTTGCAGGAGGGGCAGGGTATAAATATATTAAATAATTAAATAAATATTAAATAAATATGCTGTCTGTGCCAAGGGTTCTGTACCCTGGCAAGTTTGGAAACCAATGTCTGCAGCTGCTAGTGCCAATGGCCCAGCTCCAGACCTATATGCTGTCTGTGCCAAGGGTTCTGTACCCTGGCAACCAATGTCTGATGATGCTAGTGCCAATGGCCCTCAGGCCTACATGATGTCTGTGCCAAGGGTTCTATACCCTGGCAACCCACTGTCTTCTGCTGCTGCCAATGGCCCCCAGGCCTATATGCTGTCTGTGCCATGGCATCAAGAAACAGCTACTCCAGCCCCACGACCTGCCGTCAGGGTTCTGGGCCTACATTACTGGCAGGGAGGACTGTGTCCAATATCTAGAATCTGCCACTCCAGCCCCAGCTCAGGACCCACCCTTAGGGGTCTTGTGCCCTGTCATTCCACTCACAGGGTGCTGTCATTCCACCTTTTATTTACGCAAGCTGCTGTTCATGGTGTGAGAGAGAGAGACAGAGAGAGAGAGACACAGACACAGAGAAATGAGAGAGAAAGTCTCCCCACTGCTAGAGGGAGAGACAGACATGATCCCACCCATGCTGTCACATGCACTATATGACCAGAGAGAGAGAGGCTCCCCACTAGAACGAGAGATATGGGGGTGGAGGGAGAAAGGTAAGTGCATCCATCTCAACCTGCCACCTGCCAGTACCAGGAAGAACTCCCATTTGTGCTCATGCACCCAATCGTTGCCCATTGCCCACATCCAGCAACAAACCTACCAGAATGAGATGGAATATATCAATATAACACAACGTATTATATGTGCCTGCCTGCTTGTCTGCTGGTGTGCGTTCCTGTACCTGCTACTAACACCTTCCTGTACCTGCTACTACCACTTATTGCTTGATTTAATGAAGTGTGCCCAACCATTCACTAATTCTAGGACCATAATTATTATTAAACTCACATAGGCTGTCATTCCATTGTACCTGAATCAGTCATGCCCGCTCATCCCAGGAACCATCAATGAGATTCTGGGACCATCATTCCAGTCACTGGGGGCTGCATTCCATTCCACTGCATCCAGAAGCATGGTGCCCACACACCAGCCTGCCCCCCGAACATCCTACTCCTCTGCACCCACCCGCGGATGCCCGCTGACACTGCTGTAAATAAAAGCCCCTCCGACCACCACCTCCCGCCACCTGATGCCCGCTGCCAAGGAGCCTGTCTCTCATTCTCTCTGGCACACTCACACAGACACAAGCCCTGCCCCTCCTGGGGGGCTGTCTGCAAGTTGAGATGCTGCTACTGCCTGGTACATCTTTGGGTTAATACCTTAACTATGCTACATGTGGTGCCAGATGCTGCTGCTAGGGATTGACAAGCTGTATAAGATTCTGCCACCTGCTAGCCAGAAATTCAGCACAGAGGAATAAAAGATTGCAGAGTTCAAACAAAGCCCATAACAACAAATATAACTTTTATTAAAACATTTTAAACAACAACAACCACACACAACTTTATAAAACCAAAACCAAACATTTTTTATATATATATAAAGGAAACTTAACTTAGTTCTATGTGGGCCTGTCCCCCGGAACATGGGGAAAAGGCAAAATGGGTTCATGGGCCCTATAGGCGGGCACATCCTGTGGCATTTGGTAAGCGTTGTCTTTGGCAAAATCCATGGCCCCTGCCATGGCCTCCTGCTGCTTGGAGACTGATTGCCTGTACAGGTCCATGCAGTGGATCTCTGTCTAGAGGTAATGGGAATACGCCTTCACCTGGTATTCCTGTACCTCTAGCTCCTTGAAACATGCCACCAGTTGGTCCTCCATGACCCTTAGGCTGCCCATTAAGTCCCTGGTGGGCATCTCCACTTGGGCCCAAAAAGCCCTTACTGCGGCTGACTCCTCCTCCTCCTCAATGGATTCCTCAGTGGAGTTGGAGGAGGTGGAAGGGAAAGTCCTTTGATGTCATCTCGTCTGGTGCTGCTGATGTTCCACCAGGGCCACGCCAGAGTCAGGCTGCTGCCTCACTCTCTTGCCTTGCTGTTTCTCCACATGGGCAATGAGCCCCAATGTGGCCCCCTCGCGCTGCAGCCTAAACTGTTTGTGGCAGGTCTAAAGACCATAAAAAGATAGGAACATAAGAAGTGCCATACTGTGTCCGACCAAGGGTCTGTCAAGCCCTGCCTGCATTCTGTCTCCACAAGTGGGTGGACTGGGTGGCCAAACTTACTCTGCAGGGGAATTCATTTCCTAACCGGTCATAGGGCAATCCACTCCCTGTTGTTTCAGCTCCCATGCCTTATCTTGCAGATGGCGATTCCGTCACCCTTCTCATAAAACCACCAGACTTCGGACCTTGTCCACTGACTGTCTTGGGGGTGACACTGGTGACTTCTGCCTCGGTGTCCTCCTGGGCCTGGCCCCAGCATTGGGGGCAGCATCTGATTCCTCACCCTCTCTGAAATGGGAACATATAAAGAACAACTAAGTAATATCATGCATTTATGATGATGCCTCTAGTCCTTCCTCCTTGGGGTGCTAGGGATGGCAACCAGAGACGGTGACCCTGCCTGGCACATGCAAATCCTGCCCATATTTGGGTGTGCTAGGTAGGGAAGGCAACTGGAGAGTGGAGAACCTTGCTAGGGATGACTGGCACATATGAATGGGCGAACGCGGTTCGGAAGTTCGGAGTTCAGCCCGAACTCGGCCTGTTCAGACAACCGAACTTGAACCCAAATCTGAACACAAAGAGACCGAACTGAACTCAATTCCAAACGTCAAAATGACCGAACAGTTCGGTCAGTTCGGATCGCATTCGGGTGAGTTCGGCTGGCAAAAACATGTGACTGGAAAGCAAAATGTGACAGGGAGGGGGAATCATCTGAGGAGCAGACTTCCAGGCACCCGGGGTGGGGAGGCTTGGAGTAGCAGCCAGCCTGCCTAATCACCATCCCTTTTTGCCTCAGACCACTGATTTCGGAGTCTCCAATTGGCTATGGGCTAGGCTGCACGGAGCCAATGGGGCTTGCAGTGTGGCGGACGCAGCAAGAAACAAAACCGATTGCCTCCCCCCTTCCCAAAACCTTCTAGCTAGTCAATGTTCCTGAACAGTAGGCATTTCAGAAGGCTCCCTCTCCCAGCAGATTTGTTCTCCTCAATCCATTGCAATCCTCCTGTTTCACCCATCCAACCCATCTTCCTCCACATTATCATTTATTTAGCTTAGCTTAGATAGATTTGGTGTTATTTTTTGTTTTTACCCCTTCCTGTCTTCCCTGTGTTCAATGTTCCTTCCTCCCTACCCCCTCCATTGAATCCTTTCCCTTTCTCTATTATTCCATCCCTGATTCCCTTCCCCTGTTTTAAGTTTTGGATTTATTTAGAGTAGGATTATTTATTATTAGATTGATTTTCATTTCAGTTTTGTACCCCTCCCTGTGTTCTTTGTGTTTCCCCCTGTGTAATATTGTATATAGAGATAGACAGTTATTATAGATAGTTACTAGATAGATATACATAGTAGTTAGCTTAGTTATAGAGATAGATAGAGATACAGTTTGTTTGTAGGACAAGGCCTTTGTAGTTAATTATTAGGATATACCATTTAGTTCAATAGGTTTTAGAACAGTTAATAGCAGTTAGATTTAGTGTAGAGATAGATAGATATAAAAAAAGATACAGCCACTCCAACCCCAGGACCCACCGTCAGGGTCCTGGGTCCTACATTACCAGCAAGGAGGGCTGTGGCCAAAATCTAGAAACTGCCACTCTAGCCCCAAGACCCACCCTCATGGGTCTGGGGCTATCATTCCACGCACAGAGAGTCAATTTCCCAAAGCACCAAGAAACAGTCACTTCATCCCCAGGACCCACCACCAGGGTTCTGGGGCCAAGTTACAGGCAGGGAGGGCTGTAGTCAACATCCAGAAGCTACCACTCTAGCCCTAGGACCCACCATCATGGGTCTGGGGCCATCATTCCTCGCACGGAGGCGATTTCTTTCCACCTCATCAAGAAACAGCCACTCCAGCCCTAGAACCCACCGTCAGGCTTCTGGGGCCAAGTTACAGACATGGAGGGCTGTGGCCAATATCTTTAATCTGCCACTTTAGCCCCAGGACCCAACTTCATGGGTCTGAGACCATCTTTCCTAGCATAGAGAGCCAATTTTCCAAAGCATCAACAAAGAGCCACTCCAGCCCCAGGGCCCACTGCCAGGGTTCTCTGGCCAAGTTACAGGCAGGGAGGTCTGTGGCCAATACCTAGACGCTGCCACCTTAGCCCCAGGACCCACCATCATGGGTCTGGGGCCATCATTCCTTGCACAGAGTTGATGTCACTCCACCGCATCAAGAAACAGCCACGTCAGCCCCAGGACCCACCATCAGGGTTCTGGGGCCAAGTTACAGGTAGGGAGGGCTGTGGTCAATACCTAGAAGCTGCCACTCTAGCCCCAGGACCCACCATCATGGTCTGGGGCCATCATTCCTCGCACGGAGTCGATGTCATTCCACCGCTTCAAGAAAGTCATTCCAGCCCCAGGATCCACTGTAAGGGTTCTGGGGCAAAGTTACTGGCATGGAGGGCTGTGGCCAATATCTAGAAGCTGCCACTCTAGCCCCAGGATCCATCGTCATGGGTCTGGGGCCATCATTCCTTGCATAGAGAGCCTTTTTCCGAATGCCCGAACCGAACCGAAGAGGACCGAACCGAACCGAACGGCTGAACCTGAATGCAGCAAACAAACCAAACTGCCAAACCCAATGGGCAAACCGAACTGTACCAAACTGAATGGCCGAACCCGAACCGCGATCTGTTCGCCCATCCCTACTGGTACATGTTTGGGTGGGGGTGCTCGTGTTTGTGCCTGAATGATGGAAGAGCCCCCCACACTACAGTACTCTCTCTGTGCAGGCAGACATCCTTTGCCCTGCCACCCGCTGATGCCCACTGTTTGTGCCTGACTGCCCAGCGCACCATCCATGTACCCACCCGCATGCCAGTGAGCTCGCTCTAAAGGATAGTATTCTTATTGTCCTCAAAGTAAAAAAAAAGTTTACAAACCTGTCAGGAGTGGCAGCACCTCCTGTGCCCAGCTCTTGCTTCTCCTCCACCACCAAAGGTACTGCAGCAGCCACAGCAGCAGCAACCTCTTCCTCTGCCTCCGACTCTGGGAACACCACATTGGCCCACCGGTGTCTGATCAGCACAGGCTGACTCTGAGTCTTCTTCATTTTAAAAAAACAAAAAAACAAGCACTCCAGCCAAACACCCACCAATACTCACCAACCAGCCAAAAGAACACAGTCAAACACAGCTAAAACACACAAAACAAACACAAACAGCTAGTCAGCCACACGACACACACTCTCACCCTACACAAGCGCCGCACGCACTCAAATTTCTGGTTTCCAGCTTCCGATGCGATCACGGGACCACGTGATAGAATTTATGAATGGCCAAACAGAACAGAACTCTACCGAACCGAACGGCTGAACATGAACTCGGTGAACAACCGAACATGAACTCAGCGACCGAACTGAACGACCAAACAACCGAACCTTGCCCATCCTTACAGGTTACAGAGAAAAGTTGAACAAAACCTCATGTTTCCATCAAAATTAATTGTCAAGACTGAACACTGTTTCTCAAGTCTTTTTAACCAGTTAAGTGTGATAGCTGCTAGCTAAGGGAAAAGCTAAGTCTTCTAACTTTCACTATGGGGATAGTTGTGCCTGGTATCATTTGTCGTTTAGACATATAGATAGATAAGGCCTCTGGTCTGGCCTCTAACTTTAGCCATTTTTTTCTGTTTCCTTGGATACGGTGAAAAGTTCACTGAGGAAGTTAAAAAAGTTCATTGGAACACACGCTGAGGAGGCCTCAGCCTGATCCAAGGCACAAGGAATTCACCGTATAGAGACTGATTCTAAAAATCAATACATTGGATACAAATTAATACAGTGAACCACAAGTTCAATACATTGGTTGTCAATACATTGGACACAGATGGCCAAAAATATATGCTTATAATAGGAAATACATGACACAGCCCCCAATCACAGCAGGTTCTTGGAGAACATGGAGCATGCCATGAGGGCAAATGTAGGCTAATGTGCATCAACATATCTGCATCCTGTCAATTAGGTTGTGTGCAGCGCCTTCACATGTCCAGGTCTGCCAGCATCATAGAGTCATGGGCAGAAATCCAAGAGCATCCAAGTACCAACTACTTCCTGTCCCTTTCTCCGCTCTCACTGGCACCATGAGTGAGGACTGTCTGCAAGCACATGACACAAACAGGGGGCTGCACAGTTATTAAGCAGGACACACTAAACAGGTGAGTGGATTCTGACTCAGGGCTGCTTAAACTGAACCTGGAGTGCAGCAAGCTAACATCTTGTTTGAAAACACCCGAAGATTGTTGCTATTCCCTTCCATTTCCCCACTGTTTTTTATGTTACTATGTACTGTTAAATGTTTATGGTGTTTCATCCTAGTGGTGGTTCATTTCAGTCTCAGGTGAAAATTCTCTGTGGATACATCTCCTCTACAGAAATTAAATATCTGTATTTCTGTAACAGTCAGAAATGCTGCAACAGCAAAGGTGATAAGCCACAAGTATAGACAGGACCAAGGTGTTGTTTTTTTTATTATCGGTGTGACATGAAAGCCTCCTCAAGTTTGGTTCAAACGTGCTATAAAATTCTGAGTCCAGGACCAATGTTTTTCTTACAAGTGGTGAACAGATGAGACAGTAGCCCAGATTAGCCCTCTAATGATGGGTGGCTCCCTGCCTGTCTGTTAGGTGGCCACCAGATATTTGCCCACAATTGACACCTGCCTGCACCTCAGCCCCTATGGCATCATCCCAGTGAATGTGAAGCCTGCTGTGCGGGTGAATACTGGCTGATGTGGTCAGCCCCAAGTTGCCTTGAGTGAGAGGGGCAGGGTAAAAACAAATAAATAATGTGTACCCAAGTGGCCACCTCCCATTTGTTAGGGTGTGCACAGCCTACACACATGTGCAGGTCTGCTAGGACCATAGAGTTCAACGTGAAGCACCTCGAGCGGTTGCCGTCTTTCTGGTTTGTCTCATAGGACCTATGAGAGGCCTAAATAAATAAATAAATAATGTGTACCCACATAGTCGCTTCCCATCTGTTAGGGTGTTCACAGACTCCACATGTGTGCATTTCTGCTAGGACCATAGAGTCCCACTTGAAGCACCAAGAGTGGTTCAGGGAGCGACTGCATCTCAGGAAGGGGTGGGGGGGAATTCAGCAGGGAGGAGCACCTGCCTTCTGTCTGGTTTGTCTCACAGAACCTATGAGTGGTGGCCACGTGGGAGCTCTACAGAGTGACACCGGGCTCTAGCGGGCTAATTTCTCATCATCTGAAAGTAAAATACACGTGACTGTTCCAGTTGCAGAAATGGAAACAAAATTAGGAATTAAGGGTTCGAATTGTTCCTTTGTAGTTCTGGTACTCAACAATAGCTTCTTTTTTATATTAAAAAATATAACTCTTTGGTGAGAAAAGTACAAAAGCCATTTTGTTAAGAAAAGACACTATTGCATATGCATGGAGATATTATTCAACACAAATGCAGAAGGCCTTTCAGCACATGAATTTAGTGTGCACGTGCAGCAATCTTTTTGGCATTATAAAGCTTCAAAAGATCCATTACTGTCTGCCTCGTTTATAATCTGTGTACTAACAAGTTCTATGATAGACAGAGCTGTTACACAGTCTATTGTGCCAATTCTATTACTTCTGGGTGGAAAAAAAATTAAACCGATGAGATGAAATGGAAACATAGATATTAGCATCTATTAAGTTTGTTTTTAAATACTTCAGTATGTTTAGTATAATAGTGCATAATACCAGACAATTAATCTGTCATCTAAATGAAGAAATCAAACCAAAATAATAATTTAAATTCCATACTTTATAGCCAGTGTTGAAACAGGACATTTGGGATGGCTGTGAGTAAGCCACTGTCAGAAGTAGCTTTGCCGAAGCATCCTTTCTCACTATGGAGAAAGGCTTCCCAGTCTTTTCATGCTCCATTTTAGAGAATATTTTTACACCAAGGAAAAGAGATGAACACATTAGTAATTCTAACACCTTTGCTCTGAGTTCCATCACTGAAAATGTCATGATGCCTAGAAAGGTTAAATGTTTAGCAATGGGGCTATCTATGGATTAATTAGGAGATGCAATCCAAAGAGAGATTCTAGGAATGCAACAGGCAGACAAACAAAACACAGGCAAATGGAGAGAGTTCAGTAGCACTTTGCCATCTTTAAGGGCTCCATCTGGCACTTTTATGCAGTCGAATAATGACCCTTTCCCCGTTAAATGGGGTGATGGGAGAAGGCTTTTTCTTCCCCTTTCCCCTCTGCTGCCAGGTCAATGACCTGGTGGGAGAGGCGGAGGGGGGTTGTAAGGAGAGGCTCCAAACCTGAAGACAGCAGCTGTTAACTGCATGCCTTAGCCTGGGCTTGGAGAACCATGTGACAGCGGGAACCGAGCAGGTGCCCTTGTGCTGCTTGCTCATGCTGCAGCTCAGTCTATATTAGCAGTGGCAGAGTGCTGCACCCTACCTCCCACTCCCTTTTCTTTTGGATGGGTAGGAAATGGTTAGGTAGGCTTGTTTGTAGGGGCTTTCCACAGCTCTGCTACAGGCTTTGCTAGCCACCTTATTAGGGACTGTGAGGGAATTTTTCCTGCTTCACTGCATTGGCAACTGGTCGGGGAGATTTTTTCACCTTTCACATAGTGGTTTGTGGAGGGTCTCTGGTGTTTCGATATAGTGAGAGGACAATATTTGGGCTGCAGGCGGTGTCCTAACCAGCTATCCTGTGAAGATTGCCCAGAGGGACATAGGGGCAGGGAAGGCCTCAATTAAGTCAACATTGAAGGGGTTATCAACTGCCTCATTCTTGCCAGGCATGGGGCTCTTGCTGCCTTGACGCCAGGCAGATCAGAGGCTAGGATCATTAGACTTCCATGAAGTGGGTAGGAATCCCCTGCAATTTTGATGCCCCTTAGAGTCATATAACCCAGAGGGGGGAATGGCAAGTTTATGATATGCGAGGCTAGGTGGCAGCCCTGCCATCAAGAGGGCCTGATTGGTGTTGTGAGCTGACTGCCCAGGGCAGGCGTACTGTGGTGTGCACTGTGGCAGGGGTCAGACTTGTAGACTGCACCAGATACCCCGGAGGGGGTGAGGTTATGTCACAGGGTTAGTCGCGTGACTATTTTTGGAATGCCCATTTGTTGAAAAGTTTGAAATAAACTGCAGCCCCATTTAACTCCAAAACATGTCTCATGTCTTCATTCCATTTACCAAAGGCAATCCCTACGGATAACTAAGTTGCAGGATCAAAGCACACTTTTACATAAAGAGACATGTCCTGTTTGCATTACACATTAACAGCGTGATTCTCAGAGCTGGTTTTTCATTTCAATTGGACGTGCACCAGTGCTAACTGTCAGCACTGACACTAAATGCCTGAGGATCATGGTATAAGGCCAACATGACCGGGGCATGTACTGGTGTAGGGATGAAAGGAGTGTAAGTGTTCCTATTCCACGGGAAAATACAGACCTTTTGGGAGCACTTGTAAATGTTCATTGGTACTTCATCAGTCTCTGGTGATTCCGCGCTTCCATTGTTGTCACTATTGGCACCCCATTTATTTATTTATTTATTTATTTAGTCATTTTCCCATTTATGTTATCACTTCCTGGCACTTTCCATAATTTTTCATCATTTTGGTCACTTTGGGGAACTTTTATGACAGTGCAACACTTTTACTGCAGTTTCCAGTACTTCCTTGGCACTTAACCGTGATCGGCCCTGTCACAGCGCAGCCCTGCTCAACTAGTGAAAAACAACAAGAAATGTCAAAAACAATTGAAAAACTGGTAAGTTTCCACATTACGTGAATGAAGGTGAATGATCTGTTTCAGATGGAAACAGCATTCATGACAATTTGTAGTTTCAGACCTATGATGTGGTATTTTCAGAACCAGAACTTTGGGTTCAATCCATCAGATAGTGTAGGGATCTTCACTATTGGGCACTGAAGATCCACCACCACACTGAATAAAGGGACCAGATTTCTGTCCCTACTCACCCTATTTGTAGCAGACACATTGTCTCTAGACCTGATTTAGATTGGTTCTGCTCTTTTCCTTATCCAAAAGTCTCAGAATTGTTTGACATTTGATTACCAGAACTCCCAGTTCTGCTCGCACCCAGGCTATTCACCTTCCAGACAATCAAAGCCACAATTAATTCCACTGAAATCAGTTGACACAATTTTGAATTCATTTACACCAATGTCATTTCAGTTACTTCTCTGGAGTTAC
The DNA here is from genome assembly GCA_003113815.1 of Sphenodon punctatus. Taxonomy (NCBI): domain Eukaryota; kingdom Metazoa; phylum Chordata; class Lepidosauria; order Sphenodontia; family Sphenodontidae; genus Sphenodon; species Sphenodon punctatus. Next base: position 262,225 of record QEPC01004630.1, on the reverse strand, counting down.
TAGGGATGTGCGAACAGAACATGGTTCGGATGTTTGGTCATTCGGTTTGAAACCGGAGTTCAGGTTTGGTTGTTCGGCTTGGTGGAGTTCGAATAGCGCTATCGATACCGAATTTTTTCCCCCAGTATCGGTATCATTTCGCCCTGAAACCACCCCTGGTTTCCACCTCTGGTGCCAGGAAGTCTGCTCCTCAGCTGCCTCCCCTTCCAGACACGTTTTTCCCACCCAAAGTCACATTTTTCCCACCCCCGAACTCATCTGAACTTTTCTGAACTGTTAGGCTGTTTGAACGTTTGGCTCGGTCATTCGGTTCAGTTGTCCGAACAGGCTGAGTTTGGCCCGAACTCCAAACATCCGAACTGCGTTTGCACATCCCTAGGAGTTATATATATTTTACACAATTTTTAATGTAATGCTGGTAGTGTAGATCACCTCCAGTTAGGCGCAACCGCGCACCTGCAAAAAGGGGTGTATACATCTTTCAAGCACAGATCTTTGTAGCTCCCCTATTGAAAACCACTGAATCTGGGGTGCCCAACATGAGGTGGCTACATTTGGGTACCAATCTATGCCCAAATGTGACTCAACGGGCTACTCACACACACTCTCCCTGGGGTGACTCACCTACCTGGCTGCTCCTTCTGGCTGCTAATCCTTTTAGCCTCTGCTTAGCTGAGCCAGGTTCTTCCCTCTCTGCTTTTCTGAGTGTAGGGGAAGGTGAGGAGGCCTCTCCCAGTGTGCCAATCCCTGGCTTCTAGTCAGAAAATCAATGGGCATGCAGCACACCTCAGTACCACTGTAACCCACGCAATACCCAGTCCCACTTTGACCCAGTGACTGCTGTGACCGGTTTATCGAGTACTTTGTAGATAAGATCGCTCGCATCTGCCACGATTTTGGTTCCGCACTTATTGCAGACGATTATCTTGGGGCTATGGATGCCCCATCCTGTCCTGTTTTGTGGGATCGGTTTCAGATGGTATCATCTGCCGATGTGGAGTCATTGTTGGGATCTTTTCATGCCAATACTTGTGAACAAGATCCTTGCCCATCCTGGCTGGTGAAAGCCAGCCAGGAGACATTACGGCCATTGCTGGCTGGGGTGGTTAGTGCCTCCCTTTGGGAGGGCAGGGTGCCTGAATGCCTGAAGGAGGCTGTGGTTAGGCCCCTGCTCAAGAAACCATCTCTTGATGGTGATTCTCCTGCCAGTTATTGGCCAGTCTCTAACCTTCCATTATTGAATGGGTTGTGGCGCAGCAGGTCCAAGAACATCTGGACCGTACTGGTTTCCTTTACCCCTCTCAGTCTGGGTTTCGGCCTGGGTATAGTACGGAGACTGCATTGGTGGCCTTGGTTGATGATCTCCATCTGGCATTGGACAAGGGTCATCAGACCTTACTGGTTCTGCTAGACCTTTCGGCTGCGTTCAACACAGTCGATCATGAGGTGTTGGTGACTCGCCTGCGGGACCGTGCCGGGATTAGCAGGATGGTCTTGGATTGGTTTAGTTCATTCCTGGCCTGGAAAACTCACCGGGTGGTCTTGGGGGAGTGTACGTCTTCCCCTTGGGACCTCACGTGTGGAGTCCCGCAGGGTGACATTCTGTCCCCCCTCTTGTTTAACATCTATATACAGCTGTTAGGGGAGATCTTGAGAGGGTTTCAGGGCATGCAGTGTCATCAGTATGCTGATGACACTCAGCTCTACCTCTCTTTTTCCATCGACCCAGGCCATGCAGTCTCCTTATTTTCCCAGCGCCTGTCGGCTGTGGGGGCTTGGATGAGGTTGAGCCACGTGCAGCTGAATCCTGATAAGACGGAGGTGATTGTTGGTGGCTGAGGGCCTGGGGGGCCTGGGACTAGTTGAATCTCCTCTTGTTGGGGGAGGATTCAACCTCCCACAGTCTCGCTGGTACGGAGTCTGGGTGTACTCCTTGATTCACAGCTCATTCTGGAATCTCAGGTTGTGGCCATGGCAGGGAGTGTGTTTTGGCAGTTACATCTTGTCCGGTGGCTTCGGCCGTATCTCTCAGATTCTGACCGCGCCACTGTCATCCATGCCTTCATCACCTCGAGGCTGGATTACTGCAACACGCTCTACGTGGGGCTGCCCGAGAAGCTGGTCTGGAGGATGCAGCTGGTGCAGAATGCCACAGCCCATCTCCTTACTGGGGTGGGTCACAGGGAGCACATGACACCTGTGCTCCGGGCTCTGCACTGGCTACCTATAAAGCACCAGGCTAGGTTCAAGGTGCTGGTTTTGATCTTCAGAGCCCTTCACGGCCTGGGCCCTGCCTATCTGTGGGATCGCCTCACTCCCCATGTGCCCGTGTGACCCCTGAGATCATCCGTGGGGGCCTTTTTGGAGGTTCCTTGAGCGAAATGGGTGGCCTGATGTGAGATCTTTTTCGGTGGCTGCCCCTGTGCTGTGGAATTCACTCCCAGAGGAGGCTCATTTGGTCCCCACCCTCCTGTCATTTCGATGTTTGTGTAAGACCTAACTGTTCCGCCAGGATTTTGGCGAGGGATAGGGTAGGGTGGGAAGGTAGGGTTTGGGAGGAAGCGTGAGTTTTTATGATTTGCTTTAAAATTTGTTGATTTATTTTAATATGTTTTATTGTTAAATTTTTTGGTCTTTTTTGTCACCCCAAGCTTCCTTTGGACAGGAGGGGTGGGATATAAGTTTTAAATAAATAAATGAATACATGCACAACTTGTGTGCAATCCCCACATTCTACCCATTATGGGAACTGTGGCACACTGCACACCTATTGATTTTCTGGCCAGAAGCAGGACTTGGCATGCTGGGGGAGGCCTCCTGACCCTCCTTAAAAAAGCAGAGTGGGAAGAACCTGGTTCAGCTGAGTGATGGCTGAGAGGAGCAGCAGCTGGGAGGAGCAGTCAGAAGGGTGAGTCAGCCCAAGGCATGGGTGGGTACAGTTGTCGGCAGGGGTGGGGATCAGCATCTTGGAAAGTCCAGAAGAGTCCACTTCCATGATCGATTTTTGGGGAGGAGGGGGCATCCTCCCTGGGGATCTACCTAACCCCATGGGTGCTCGATGGGGTGTCTGAAAATATGAGTATTACCCATGAGTGCAAATTGAAATCCTCGCTGCACTCCTACCTCCATGAGATCTACATGCAGATTGATCTCTCCCCTTCTTTCTGATAGAAAAGGTCAGTTGTTGTCCCCATAGCGTTGATGTATGGAAAAGGAAGTATAATGAACGTTGGTATTTATACAACCTGCTGAGAAACTGTGGCATGTGGTTCCTCACTGATGGAGATGGAGGAAGGCAGGGTCTATGATGAACCATGCTGAGACGGGTTCTGGAACGTATGTCAGCAGGTGTCCCCAAAGTTATTAAAGAGGCATCGGAGCTCCTTTTGTTTTTTTGATGCCCTCAAACAAATATCTTGGAATCCCTTTGGAGTCCAAACTTATAGCATTTTCCTTGAGGCACAGATCTTGGTCGAACCCCCATAGAAAAGTTCTGGAGGCAATTCTTCAAGATAAGTTTATGGACCCTTTCTCTCTCCTTTTTCCCTCCCAATGTAGGCCTTCAGTGGTAGAGTGTGAAGAGGGAATGTGCTCTCCCCAGTTTTTCAGTTGCTTAGGCTTCTGCTTCTCAAGGTGGACTGCATCTCTACTGCTATCATTGGAGCAGCAGCACTGGCCTCACACAGGGGGTATCTTTGGACATAACAAAGATCGGATGTCAAAACCCCTACACATGTGTTTGACTGTTGTGTTTAAGCACCATAACAATCTCAACACCAATGTGGCCACTCACTGAACACATGATGTGAACACCATTGCATCACAAGAACAATTTGCATGTTTTGCCTGAACACGTGGCCAACATTGTGTCTAATGTTACTGGGTGGCGTGTTAGTAGGTACAACATGGAGAACGAGGTGGGATGCTTGCATGTGGAGATTGGGTGGCAAGCAAAACACCAATTTGCCCTAAAACAGGCTGTGCGTCTAAGCAGCGCCACATGGTGAACACAGGGCCAAAACAATGTTCTTGTCAAGGTCAAAACACACGTTCAGACACCCGTTGATGTTATGTCTAAAGACATCCAGTGACTCCCCACATGGATGAAGGGGGTCCTCCTGCAGGTGCTGCTGGGCTGGGCTGTCAATACCAGCACGTTCCCCTATTTGTCAAGGGGTGGGGCTTCTGTGGCTTCAAGGCTTCAATGTCCTCTCCCGCTTGGCTACTCATATACAATGGCCCCTGCAGGAGTTCTTTCTCCATGAAATAGAATTGCCTGGCTGACAATTTAAATCAATGAATCTAACTCAATGGTTGAAGAAAAAAAGATTTGGGCTAGTGATGGAATATTGCTGACATTTCCAGTTAGTCATTCTGTACATGACCTGTACAAACCAGATCAACAGGTCAACCCACAGACTATGTACATTGGTGGAGCTCTATAGACTTCAAAGGAGCTACAGTTCCTGTACCAATGTATTAATTACCAGCATCAGCTCCAGCCTCCCTTGTTATATTTTGATGAATTAAGATTATTTTATTTACCATCACACAAAAGCTTCTTAGCATTTCAGCCTTTGAATAGGTTTTCTATGGAAGAATTTGCCAACGTGCAGAGATCAGCACGATTTTATGTATTTTGCACAGATGTTCAGAAAATTAATGTAATTCTTATAATTGCACATATCATTTGGACATTCACAGAAGGGTATTTAATTACAGAACTCATATGAATACTGATGAAAGTCCTTTTATTGCTCTGCAAGTACAATCAATAGCTTTTGGAATATTGACAAACACTGCATGAGTATAAAATCTTTTTATTTTACGTGGCCAATTCTTAAAAATCAGGTGAAGGAGCATACAGAAAAAAAATAATCCAACATTTATATAAAAACAACTTTAAGCTGATTGGAAGCACCTTGACAAAGAGGTCAAGCTACATCCCAAAAGGCTTTTGGACAGGTGCCTGTTGGGAGTCTCATATAAGTTGCTCAAATGACATTGGCCCTTTTTACATGGGCCGCGGTGCGGGGGGAGTGGTCGGTGTTCACACACTATCTCCACCCATCGCCGTTTTCGCCAGTTGCTCTGTGAATGTGCGATGGGTGGAGGTCGGTGTACATGCGTGTTCACAGGAGCACATATGCACGCACACATACCCTCCCCCACACCCACCCACTGCAACATGTACACGAGACACACCCATGCATGAACACTCAAATTTCTGGGTGTCCATGCATGGGTGCCGCCCATATAAAAAGGGCAATTGTCCAGACAAATTAAGGTCACTTTTTAACAAGTCAAAGGATATTATAATTCTTGCCCTGTCTAAGTGAGAACAGCATATATTTCTCTGTTCTTTGAGGAAAGAGCACCCAATTCTAAAACATCATCCCTTACAAAGTCCTTATCTTCCCATTCAGTATTATCTTCCCCTCAGTTATTGGTGGTGAAAATCCCCGACATATCATCATTATGACTTGTCTCATTGAGAAGAGAATGCAAAATTCTCTTCTCAATGAACTGTTCCAGAGTTGCTTTGGGTAGGTGTTTTATTAGGATTTACATATTTCACAGGAAAAAGAGATAAGTTCCCTGTGGATGGCTGCAGCAGTGGCTGTTTTGGCCAGACTGGGCCTGTTGGGGCTCAAAGCCAAACTTCCTAGTGCATATGCTTGAGCATCTGGAGGCCAAACAGACCCCAAAACAGAAGTTATTGAGTCATTTATAGTTTGCTTTTGGTGCCTGTTTAGTCTCCCAGAAACTTGTGTGTGCACTCTTGACCCTCTGGAGTGGTGGGAGGAGCCCTACATGTGTACTAGGGGTGGGACATCTGGCAAAAAAACGGTTACCGGTTTTACCAGTTTATAAAAAACCGTTTTACCAGATTAAAACTGGTTTACCGGTACCAGATTTATTCCATTGATTTCAATGGGGAACTATCCCCATTGAAATCAATGGGGAAAAAACCCAATACCTCCCTCCTCCCCCTCCCAGGCTGTGCGGGTGGACAACTTGGATTTAAAATTAAAAATAATTTACCCTAATTCTCTACTAGTGTGGGCTCCGAGCCGCCGGCGGTGACCCAGAGCCTGCACCAGCAGGTACTACCATGATCCCTGGGGTGGGGGGTGGTTTAACACACACCCCACCCCACCCCAGGGATCACCCTACCTCCCCACCCAGGGATCACCTACCTTTGACGCTCCGGGTGGCGGTGGCAGAGGCGGCGGCAGCACGGCGTTCTGGCAGCTTCAGCGCTGGCTGGTGGCTTCAGCGCTTTCTAAGCCTTCCGGGGAAACCCGAAAGTTCCCCAGAAGGCCTAGTAAGCACTGAAGTCACCAGCCAGCGCTGAAGCCGCCGGACCACCATGCTGCCACCGCCGCCTCCACTGCTGCCGCTGCCCAGACCGTCAAAGGTAGGCGATCGCTGGGTGGGGAGGTAGGGTGATCCCTGGGGTGGGGTGTGTGTTAAACCACCCCCCACCCCAGGGATCACCCTAGTACCACAGTATTTACCTGCTGGTGCAGGCTCTGGGTCGCTGGCGGCGGGGACTTTGGGTAATTTTTTTTTTAAAAAAAATCCAGGGTGGACAGGGTGGGTGGGGGTGTCCCTCCTTCCACCTGCACAGCCTGGACTGGGGAGGGAAAGTGGTTGGGGTTTTTTTGTTTCTTTTTTTACATTGCGGGCATTCATTTCAATGGCCGCAATGTAAAAAAATCCAGCACAGGGAACCGGTACCGGTACCCCCAAATACCGCAGTAATTCGATACTGCCGGTACAGCAAAATACTGGCAGTATCGGATACCGGATGTAAGGAACTTCTCACCCCTAATGTGTACTAGAAGTGAAAGAAAGGGACACTCCCAGTCTTACTTTGGGTCCTGTAGTATTCTGCTCCTCCAGAAGCCCAAACCTGTGTCTGGGGAAGCTGGCCTGACTCCAACAGGCTCAGGTTGGCTGGAACAACCATTTCTGCTGCCAACCCCAGGGAGCTTTGAGATGTGGAAGGCCTCCTTCCTGCCCTAGTTGCTCAAACATCTGGATGGGTGATTGGCAGAGGGTTTACAGGATCCAAACCACCCGGGGCAATTTGGATCCTGTGTTCAGAGATAGGTATGGCTCACTTTGGACCCACAGTGCATAGCAGTCATGCAAGCCTATGGTGTTGGAGTTCTATGTATTTGCGACCTCATTCATTTCCTTTTACTGTTCACAACAGACAGCCTTCCCATTGTATAAACTCTACCACAAACATTTTTTGCCAGACAAGGATGGAATAAATTCTTGTCATGTCATCCATACTAATTTATGGATGGTCATGCAGACATCTAATAAGAAAATGAGGTAAGTATCATAGTAAGCTTGATATCAGAAATAAAATAAAGATGGTGCAAATAAATAAATAAATAAATAAATAAAAGTAACAAAAATGGTGACCCATATTTCTGGTGGCAGAGACTTGGCAGCAAAACCACGTGAAAGGGAAACCATGGAAAATAAGACTTAAGTATAAAGGCCTAGAGGTTGTTCTGAACGTAGCCCTCCAAAACCAGTTAAATTTGGAGGTACATTTCACTGCTGTAATGCTTATCATATACCTGAAGTTTGGGCACATTCAAACCTACTGGAAGTTTATCGCTACTAGGAACTCCACCTCTCAGACGTTGCAATTGTAGACTTTTCATTCTAGTGCTCTTTGCTTACAGGACATGAAGGTACTTTGGCCGATTATGGAGAGAATGAGCCTAATCCATGCTTCGCACACACCCTGTGGATAAGGTGCACGCATGCAAGTGTTGTACAAGCCTTGTACAACTCATATGCATGCTGCGTGCAAGACTTGCGCACCATGTGTGAAACACTTTTGCATCTAAGAATGGGCCCAATTAATTTAGTAAATAACTGGGGGGGTTCTTACTGTTCTAATAAAAATAGAATAATGGATTTAAAATAATAATAATAGTAGTAGTATAAAGTAATATAATGAGTTAAGACAGGAGGTGTCTACATGGCAGTTCTTTCAGAAAAGATTTGCAAAACACTAGTAAATTTAACTGGATATACCTAACAAATATAGTAAACAACAAAAACTTGGATTCTGCCCCCCCCCCCGCCAAATGAGGCTTGATCATATTAAAAATAGCAACCATGATTCAATTCTATCTCCAACCTTTGTACTTTGTCGTGTTTCCCACCTCCATGTCTTTTGCACTCATTTGAAAGCTGTATCAATTCCTATGGTGAACATTAAAAAGGAAGCTTCTAATGATGTTCTACTTATCTACAGGATATCTTGGGTCCTGCTGGAGTGAGATCAGATTTTTTTTTTTTAAATCCTCATAGAATCTGAATCTAGTGTCTCTTTTCCTATCTTTGGCACATCTCTAATTCAAACACAACCATTATCAAAGGAATTAGTCTCTCCTGCTTTCATCAAAACCTGAATGCTTTATTTTACCATTTTCTTAATGATTATGTCTCATGGTTCGTTTGCTCACAGTAATAGACGTTTATTCTTCATCGGTGTGGAATTCAAAAGCATTTAGCCCCTGTGGGTTAGTAAAATGAGGCCTCTCAATTCCTTCATTTTCTTGTTAATTTGAACTTGTATTTTATTACCTGTTTTACTGTTACAGCCAAACAAGCAATCAAAGGAAAGAGATCAACCTTCGCAAAGTACCAAAACAAAAACAATGTGCTGCCTCAGACATTTGGCATGACTTGCCTCCTACAGAGTCAATTTTAATAAGCAGAAAAGGGGAAGAAAGCAGGAAATGTTAGAGGAAAGTACATTAAAGTATTACTTTTCCATTATTACTCTCCAAAAAGAGCCACCTCTTGAATAGGACTTATTAAGTCCTCCAAGTGTATGATTCTGAAGTGAATGGACTCTCATTGGTGCAAAATTCTAGAACCACTGGCATTAAGTGGCTTCAGGGTCACACTGCAATTTTGGTGTTAAAAGTATCAAAATATTGATCCTTTTCCTTTTTTTCTTTTCTATGAGCACTTACAGTGAAGCTGAAGACTGCAGCTCATACACTAACACACAGGGCACTGATCCAACCTATGAGCCATACAAGATCTAACCATGGTGGGGGCTGTGCAGCTTGACAGAAGTTTATTTTTGCTTCCCAATGCCCACCCCAAGCCTCCCTGATTGCTATGATTGAGTACTGGAAAGTTGGAAGCCTGGGCAGCATCCGAAGAGAATGAACTATATCAGAGTTTATCAAATGTTTGCCACAGTGGCACAAGATGGATCGTGATGCCAATTGGGCAGCAGAAACGTCAATCATATATACTCATTCTGTGCTGTTCCCATCCCAACCCTTCAGCTTGTTACTGGGAAGTAGGAAGCATCTGGTTATGAAAGAACCAGTAATGAATTTTCTTACGTCCTCTGTCACAGTGCTGCGGGATGTGTTTGGGATGCCAGTTGACCAGTCTGGATGTGTCATTTATGTCTCTTGATTTCTGGATGGAAAACAAAGAAGTTACAGCTGGAAATGTGTGCTTTGTAACATGAAGCTTTTAAATTGTTTTTAAATTGAGGATCCTTTATCCAATCTTTCTGGGATTTTGTAGGAATGATCCCTCTCATTATGTGAACTGGATGGAAAAAAAGAAGGTACATCCTGAAATTTGTGTCATACATTTTAAATATTTTTTAACAAAAATGTTCAGTTTTATTACAAAGTTTCAGATTTTTTTCTTTTGTTTTTGCTATTGAACAACAGAAATAATGTTTTAATGTAATAATGAAAACGAAGGGAACATTCCTACTGAGTATCTATTTTGTTGATTTATGACTGAAGCTTAACTTTTTGTTAATGCAGTTTTTACTCAATTGTTTGCTTTTGATAGTGTATATAAAAAGAGCCACAACACAAAGTAATGTTCCACTCTGGAACCTTACTTTGTAGGTGACGAATTAGAAAAGCTGTCACAAATCAGCGTGACTCTGGAGGAGGTTCTAGAGGATAATTGACAAACTAAGTACTAACAAACCACCAGGACCAGATGGTATTCACCCCAGAGTTCTGAAGAAATGGAAATATGAAATTTCATATTACTGTTAGTAATTTGTAACCTATTGTTAAAATCTGCCACTGTACCCAAGGACTGGAGGGTGGCAAATGTAACCCTGATATTTATAAAGGGATCCAGAGGTGATCCTGGAAACTACAGATCAGTAAGCTCGATGTCTGTGCCAGACAAAATGGGGGAAACTATCATTAAGAACAGGATGTCATAATGCTTCTATACAAATCAATGGTGTGAACACCTGGAATACTGTGTGCAGTTCTGGTCACTCCACCTCAAAAAAGACATAGCTGAACTAGAAAAGGTACAGAGAAAGGCAATGAGAATGATAAAGGGTATGGAACAGCTTCCGTACAAAGAGAGGCTTGACAAGCTGGGTCTCTTCAGCTTAGAGAAGAGAAGACAGAGGGGACATGATAGAGGTTTATAAAATCTTAAGTGGTGTGGAACGAGTAAATAGAGAACAGTTACTTACCCTCTCAAATAGTACTAAAATTAGGGGACACTCCATGAAACTAGCTGCATGCAGATTTAAAACAAATAAAAGGAAGCACTTTTTCACTTCATGCATATTTAATTAACTTATGGAATTTGTTCCCAGAGGACGTTTTCAAGGCCAGTAGTATAGCTGGGTTTAAAAAAGGACTGGATCAATTCTTAGAGAGTATTTGTTATTTTGTTAATTTATTGACAGCACTAGCTTTCGCCATTGCCCCAAAAGTAAAATAATAATTACAATACAAAACATAAAACAAATACAGTCATCTGAAGTATGCATATAAACAATGTTAGTAAAGCAATACTAAACTTTAGAGCAAATATAACAAAAGAAGGTCTTAGAGAATAGGTCCATTAATGGCCATTAACCAAATAGCTTATGGAATGAACATCTTACTGTTGGGAGCTGAGAGTGAACAACGGGGAATGGATTGCCCATTGTGACTGCTGGTTCTTCTCCCATGTGATCGAGATTGGCCACTGTCAGAGGACAGGATGCTGGGCTTGATGGACCATTGGTCTGACTCAGTATGGCACTTCTTATGTTCTTAACATTTGAAATTTCTGCCTCAGCAGCAATGCATAAAACAAAGGATCTCTGGAAGAGTCTTGAAGTGCCAGAGCCCAAATGGGATCTCTAAGCTTTAAGATAATTCTTTTTAAATTTAGCTTAAAGCTCAGTGGGATTTCTGCAGGAGGTTTTGAGTTTTATATCATCATGTATAAAACAGCTGTAGTAAATTGTCAAGTAGTGTCTTTGTGTAATGGCATAATGCTATTAATTTTAAAACAGAATTTTTTAAATTTAAGTGAATCCTCCCAAGAAGGCATAGAATACTTTCACAGATAAACCCAGGATTGCATGCTTAAACTTGTACCATGAAAATTTCAAGCAACATTAATTTCCATTGCACTGTATTCCATCTTATTACACAAATACAATTGGATCTTCTGTCTCATGGTTGGAGGGCAAATTGTGATGTAATTGACCAAAAAATAGTGTGTGATGTTGTACTTTTGCTTCTTAATTATCCTCCTCCCCAACTCCCACCCAAAATTAAAAGAGGCAAAATGGAAAATAGCTGTGCCAAATTCAAGTCTATGAAAACGTAAGTTTGTCTGTTTGTTAGCTTGTGTTAATTTCCACTCAGGGAAAGGTAATAACTAGGGGTGTGCACCAGGCCCCATGTTTTTGTTTTTCATTTTCGTTATTCAAAAACGTCATTTTTGTTATTGTTATTAACGACAATGTCATTTTTGTTCTCGGTATCCATATCAGTTCAAATTAAGATTTTATTTTTGGTATCAGTATCGTTATCTATTTCCGTGTGAAACTAATATTTATCTAGATCTAAGGGAGACGGGAAGGGAAAAGGAAAACTATTATCTAATCAATTATCTATATAACTATTCCAATCTAATCTATATTTCTATAATATATATCTATACCTAATCTATACTACCTATCTATATATAATGTACAGGGGGAGAAGGGCAGGGAAAGGGTAGGGTATGAGGAAGTAAAGGAATTAATACAATGAGGGCTGGGGAGGATTTTTTGTGTGCAAGCACGACAGTTCTGTAATCACAACCTGACAAGCAGAGCTCTCGCAGAACGGAGACAAAAAGCCTGGCCCTCCCATTATAAAGGGTTGCAGTGCCCTCCCCCAGACCCCCCCTGATTGCTCAATGCCTACTGCCTCCCGTAACCAATCACAGAGTGCCATGAGACTTCCGGGGCCTGCTTGCGCTGCTCTTTGGCCAGCAATACAGCCATCAGATACTGCTGAACTGCTCACCCCTCCCAACACAGGCACACTTCAAGAGTTCAACCCTGTTTAGTGCTCTGAAATGTCTACTCCCTCCACCCCTTTCCACTTTTTTCCTTCAAAACCCAACTGCCACAGCACTAATAACAACAACATTGTTGTTTTTGTTATTGTTATTCTCGGTTGTCATTTTAGTTATTGCTATAATGAAAATAACCATTTTTGTTATCGTTATTGTAATAATGAAAACGACATGCACACACCTAAAGTCCTGGCACCAATGAAATCAATGACAAAACCCGTCTTCACCAAAGTTGAAATTACCCCTGATTTTTTCAATGCATTATTCCACTCAGTTCCTGAAAAGACTGCTCTTTTTCCCAAACACTTTTTTCTACCTAGGGTGTAAACAGATGTGACAGTAGTACATTTTGTCCCGCTGTGGCCTGCATTGGCCTGGGACTCACCTGAATGTTTGTCCCCCCTTCCAGATGTTGGCCTGCGTATGCTCCAGGGTGGGTAGGCAGCTGTTTTGGGATGTGCCCTCTGGAAGATCCCAGGAAATCCTCTAGACCCCAACCCACCCCATCAGCTGTTAGGAGCCCAGGGGAAGCATCCTCCTCTTGGCCTCTGCTTCAGCAGTTGGGGTTGTCTGGCTGTCACTTTACACAGGCAGGAGTCACTGGAGAGTGTCATCCAGACTTGTTCTGGGTGATTTACAACCAGGTGTTCTCGCTGCAGCAGCTGGAGCTGGCCGGCTGTCACTTTGCATGGGCAGAAGGTGCTTCCATCAGGAGTGCCCCCCATCAGCTGTTTGGTGACTGGGTGCATGTGCCAAACAGCTCATGGGAGGCCACAGGAGTGCACCCCATCAGCTCTTTGGGAGCAGTTCTTCCCAGGAGCGAGCCTGGTGCACCACATTGGACAGGAGTTCTGTCCTATGTGGACAGTTCCTCAGGCCGCCACTGAGCATGTAGTGAAGGTTAAGAGTTGAGGGCTGGTCATGTGAACAGCCCTCCCCACCAAACCAAGTGGCGGCTGCAGTGGTTTGCCCTGGAACAGAGCTACTTCACCACTGGTCCGTATCTTTTCACTCCTAGTCTGCTTATCTCAGCTCTTTCAAATTTCTTTCCCAAAGGGTTGTGTAAACAAGTCTGTTCAGTACTTTTTTTCTCTCTGTTTATGGAAATGCTCAACTAAACAATAGTTTTCGGGTTACTGAAGAGATACTAGCATCTTGTTGTTATTTAACTTAAAACTCCTCTATAAAATAACTCTGGAATTGTTCCTGTATACACTTGCTCTGGAGTAAGGTCTTCATTCACTCCACATTCCACTAATTCACTCCAAAGAAAAGCATATTGATGGTGTCCCACTGCGAGATAAGAGCAATATATAATTCATTATTGTTTGTTTATATGCTTTGTTGAGCAATACACAGGGACCTGTGCTCATTGCATTTTCACTATTGCTACCAATGGGAAGACAAAGTAGTATGAATGATATCTTTTATTGGCCCAACTGTTGTTGGTGGAAATGTGCAAGCGTTCGGGCCTTACAGGGTCCTTTCTCAGACAAGTAGGAGTCAGAACTGAAGATTTGAGCAAAGCACAGTGGGTGTGTATAATGTAATGGAGAAGGGGAGGGAAGAGATAGGGAAGTGGCGGCATGGTACAAGAGGGAGAGAGAGAGAGAGACCAAGCAAAGTGGGTGATAAAAGAACTATAGTAACAGAAGGAGGATGGCCTTCCCTTCCCTCCTTCAGTTGCTATGGTTTTTATCACACACTTTGCTTTGCCTCTGTCTCCCTGTTGTACCACACCTCTTTTCTATCTCTTCCCTCGCCTCCTCTCTTCAATTACATTAATATATACACATCCACTGTGCTTTGCTCAAATCTTCAGTTCTGACTCCTACTTGCCTGAGGAAGGACCCTGTGAGGTCCAAATTTTTGCACTTTCCCACCAACAACAGTTGGTCCAATGAAAGAGTCTCCATCTCTGTCACTTGGGACCAACACAGCAACCACACTTTCTCTGGAATGTCAATCAGGTAAACACAGGAAACATGGGTCACTAGCAATAAATAACTTCTCAATACATACCAATTTCTGATGGTCCAATAAAAGCTATGCTTATATTCAAGGCCCCAAGTAAAATGTGCTTCCCAGCCCAGCCTCCCCTCTCCAGGTCAGTCTGCTCAGAAACTCTGATCTGGCTGGGCTGAAGAGGGGGGAGGATAACAGCGGTGCTCAACCCCCTGCTGCTACCACTGTCTGTTAGCCAGGGTAAGTGGGCCCAAGCAGGCTGAGGAGGGTGGGTAGGGGAGGCTGGACTCCAACACCCCCACCCAGTCCAGCTAAAGCCCCGAGTGCTGCTGCTAACCTCCCCATCCACGAAAATGGAACCAGCTGGGATGAGGAGGAGGAGGGAAGCAGCAGCGCTCTGGGATCCGGGGTGAGTCTGCTAGCCGGGGTGAGTTGCTGGGCCCAAGGAGGCTGGAGAACTCCCAGAAACCCCACCCAGCCCTGTCTGGCCCACTTGGCAGGAGCCCCGAGCGCTGCTTCTGTCTTCCTTCTTCCCAGCCCAGCCAGGAACATAGAGGGAGAGGGTAGCAGAATCAGCACTCGGAGCTCCTGATGCTGACGTCTGCTTCCCAGAGTGAGTTGCTGGGACCAAGCAGGCTGGGAAAGGTCCGGGGGAGGCACACCCTCACCCACCTAGGCCAACCCGGCCCGCTGGGAAGGATTGGGGGACCTGGCAGGAGGGGGGGGACCTACAAAATCAGGCCAGGAGGCTCACAGACTCCTGTGGAATTTTTTTTTAAAAAAATTCCACAGGAGAAGTGGGGCCCTGTTTATATTATATTTGGGACCAGCACAGCAAACACACTGTGTTTTCCCAGTGTTTTCCAATTCTCTTGCTCTAAGCCATTCTGGACCTCTGTTCTTCCATGGAGTTAGTAGCTGTAACATCCTCTTCTTCTTTCCCGACTATTGTCATCTCCACATTTTTCCTCTATTCCTTCCAACTTTGTTTCTGCTCTGTTGGTAATCCTTTCCTCTCTATGTTTTTTTGTTTCTCACTGAGTTTCTTTTCTGTCTTGCACTGGTTGCTTTTTCCTAGTTTATGAGGAGAAATATTGAAATAAAAATATCTGATTTTGATACTAGATATAGATGCAGATTGGCTTCAAGAAGCAATATGAAGACCAGTGTTAGTTAGGTGAACCGTTGGGGAGGTGAGGGGGGTGTTAATGATTGTTACTTTTTAAAAGAAGCAGAGTAGCTATGACTAAATTTTATGTGAAAGATTTGTAATATTGTGTGCAACAATAAGTTTATTTTCAGTTGTGATACCAATAGATCAGAGTTTGCACTGATGATATTATGCAAATGCATTATAAGGCATTATTTATTCTGAATTTGTAAGCATCCCAGCATTATGAAGCCTTAATGAAGTGAGGCTGGAATTTCATCTTGTTGCCATTCTTACTTTCCAGGATGAATGTACGATCCTGAGTTGATGCACACTTTCCCATATTGCCAGACTAAATAATCATACAAAGATTGGTATAATCTTGGTCTTCAATTAGTTGATGTTTAGTTCGACTTTAGCTGCTGAATATTCAGAGATCTTCAACACTTTGACCAGATTAGCCATACATTCAGCAATCCACATAGAATCACCAGCATAGACAGGAACTTTTAAAACCTAGTTAGAATCATAGAGCTGGAAGGGACCCAAGGATAATCTAATCCAGCAACCTGCCACTGCAAAAGCAATGATGTTTGCCTATATTCTTGTACTGTTGTTTTTAAATGAACTAACACATTTTAACAATGTGCTGGATATGAAACGAGCAACCTTGGTTTTTAAAAATGAATGACAATTAGACTACAGTCCTCAAACCACTTACTCTAGAGCAGGAGTGGCTAGGCTTCTAGCATGTGCAATTCATTTGATCCAGATATCAACTCCAAGTTTTCTGCCAAGACCTCTCCCACTGGATCCTACCTCTGGGATTCCTCAGCAACTAGTCTCAGGAGTGGAGAGGAGCACACCCCTTTAGCGAGAGCCCCCTCTGCCACATTGGAGGAGCCATCCTACTCTGTTTTCTCCCTGGAGATACTTCCTGGTAGGGATGGGCGAACAGATCACAGTTCGGGTTCGGCCGTTCGGTTCGGCTGCGTTCGGATTGGCTGCATTCAGTTGGTCCGCGTTTGGTTCGGCTGCGTTCGGTTAGTTCTCCGGGTTTGGGTTCGGCATTCGGTTCGGCTGTTCGGGAAATGTTATGGGTGTGTTTTTTGTTTTTTATATGGTTTATTGGTTTTTTATTGGGTTTTATATGGTTTTTTTGTTTTTTATTGGTTTTTTTTGTTTTTATATGGAGTTTTTAATTTATTTTTTTATCTAATAAATAAATATTTATTTACACTAAATCTAACTGCTATTAACTATTCTAAATGCTATGAACTAAATGGATTATCTAATAAGTACACACGCCTACTCCTACAAACACTAAAACTAAATCATTAACACTATCTCTATCACTAAGCTAGCTCCTACAACTACTATCCCTAACCTATCTATCTATCTCTCTATATCTATATATATATCTATATATATATATATGGGATGGGGGGTGGGAATCACAAGCACAAGGTTTCAGTTTAAGGTTTAAGTTTCATTTCAGTACAAAACTGAAATGAAACTTAAAGCAATCTAATAATCCTACTCAACGCCTGCTGTTCAGGAACAGTAACTAGCTCAGAAGGTGTTGGGAAGGGGGGAGGCAGACAGTTTCATTTCTTGCAAGCCTCTCCACCCCTGGTGCCTGGAAGTCTGCTCCTCGGTGACTAGTACTACCTCTCCCTGTCACCTTACAGTGAACCTTTTTTTGCCACCCGAACGCAATCCAAAGTGACCGAACTGTTCGGCCATTTCGCCATTCGGTGTTCAGTTCTGTATGTTCGTGTTTGCGTTCGGTCATCCGAACAGGCCGAGTTCGGGCCGAACTCCGAACATCTGAGTCGTGTTTGCCCATCCCTACTTCCTGGTGCACAAGTCTCACTCTCCTATCCAGAAACAATTTCTGAGAGATTGGGCCTCCTGCCACACCATTGTCTACCAGACAGTAGCTTATGATCTACCAGTAGATTGTGATCTACCTCTTGGCCACCCTTGCTCTGGAGCAACATCAATAAGATCAGTGGGACTACTCCAAGGTAAAAACTTTGAATAGTGTGGTCCAGCTACGATACAGTGCAATACAATATATATTCAAAAATCTACAATTTATTTGTTACTACAATTCGATTGTTACTTGCTTGTACTTGCTACGGCCATTCTCTTGACCTCGCCTTCTCTAGGAACTGTGCTGTCTCTGATCTCTCCTTTGATTCTCGTCCCATCTCTGACCATTTCCTTGCCTCTTTCAATGTCTCCCACTGTCCCCCCTCCTCCTCTTCCCCGTCTCCATGCCCCATCCGTGACCTGTAGGCCATTAACCCCCTGGACTTTGCCTCCTCTGTCTCTCCCCTTTTTCCCTCAGTCTCCTCCACCTTCTCCCCTGACTCTGTCATTTCTGCTTTCAATACCTCTCTCTCCTCCACCCTTGACTTCCTTGCCCCCCTCTCCTCCAGCACCACCCACTCCCCGTCCTTGACTCACCCCCAGTATCTGCCACCTCCGTTCCTGCACCCATGGTGCTGAACGCCTCTGGCGCAAATCCCACTTTCATACTGACTTCCTTCGCTTCAAATTCTGTTTCTCCTCCCTTCTGCTATCTCCCTCGCTAAAGAGCATTACTATGCCTTCCACATTGAGTCCTGTTCTCGGGACCCTTGCCACACCTGTTCTCCACCTTTGACTCCCTCCTCAAGCCCCCCTGCCCTCCTCCTCCCTCTTCTCTTGCTGATCAGGATCTTGCTTCCTTCTTCACTTCCAAGATAGACAAGATCCACCTCGACATCGCTTCCTGCTCTTCTCCTCTTCCTACTCCCTCCCCTCTCCCTCTCCTCTCCTGTCCTCCTTCCCTCCCACCTCCCTTGAGGATATTTCCTCCCCGCTCTCCTTCTCCAACCCTTCCACTTGCCCCCTTTACCCCATCCCCTCTCGCCTCCTGACCTCCATTGCTTCCACTGTTGCCACTTCCCTCCTGCACATCATCAGCCTCTCCCTCACTACTGTCTCCTTCGCCTTCAAGCATGCCACTGTCTCTCCTATCCTCAAAAAGTCCACTTTTGACCCCTCTGACCCTTCTAGCTACCGTCCTGTCTCACTTTTTCCTTTTGCTTCCAAGCTTCTTGAATGTGTGGTCTACTCCTGCTGTCTCAGTTTCCTCTCTGCCAACTCCTCCCTTGACCCCCTCCAATCTGGCTTTCGCCCCCTTCACTCTACTCTCACTAAAATCACCAATGATCTTCCTGTGGCTAAATATAATTGCCTTTACTCCATTCTTGTCCTCCTTGACCTCTCTCTGCTGCCTTCGATACTGTTGACCACTCACTCTTGCTGAACTCACTTCACTCCCTTGGCTTCTAAGGCTCCATCCTCGACTGGTTCTCTCTGACCGCTCCTTCAATGTGTCTCTTGCCAACTCCTCCTCCCCCTCCCTTCCCCTCTCAGTTGGTGTCCCCCAAAGCCCTGTTCTTGGCCCTCTCCTCTCCTCTTCTCTACCTCTCCTCTTCTATACCCTGTCCCTAGGCAAACTCATTGCCTCCCATGGCTTCCGATATCACCTCTACGCTGATGACACTCAACTCTATTTACTGGCTCCCCCTTCCTGAACGAATCCTGCACAAGCTCCTAGTCTTCACCTATAAAGATCTTCACAACCTTGCTCCCCCCTATCTCTCTGTGCTCATTTCCCTCTGTATTCCAGTCTGTGAACACTGCTCCTCCTCTGTCCCCTCTCGTTCTCCCACGCCTTCCCTGATCCCCTAACCACCTTCATCCCTTCTCCCTAGCTTCCCCCCATGCCTGGAACTCCCTTCCTACCCACATCCACATCATCCCCTCCCTTCGTACCTTCAAATCCCTCCTCAAGACCCACCTCTTCCGCTCTGCCCTCCCCGACTCCTCGCTCCCCTCACCTAACTCCTGCTGATACCCTCCATTCAATATAATCTGTTACCTGAGGTCTGTGTACTTATATCCTCACCACAAGGACCAGCCATCCATCATTCTTGATGTAACCAAGCCAAGCGCATGCATCTGAGACCTCACATTTTTGTGACTGTTATACTCCTTGTCTCTCCCTCTGTTCCCCTTCCTTCGTCTCCCTCCTCCTCCCCCCCCCCCGGATCTCTCAGATTTAAAGCCCTAGGGCAGG
>QEPC01004630.1:176550-232320 GCA_003113815.1 Sphenodon punctatus | reverse complement strand
GATCTGGATCGTTCTGTCCAGGACCACACCCTCCACCACCTCGCACACATCCTGCAGGATGCAGGCGACTGTGCTGAGCCCCACCCCGAAGTGCTGGGACACGGACCGACAAGAGTCGGGCGTTGCGAGGGTCCAGACCCCAATGGCCACCCGCTGGACCATGGGGATGGGGTCCCGCATGGAGATGTGCTGCCACTCCAGCCAGGGCATGAGGAGCTCAGCTAGGTGGAGCAGGGTTCCCCTGCTCATCCAAAAGTGGGCCCTCCACTCGGCCTCTTCCCAGTGGGCCAGGGCCCTAGTCCACCATGCCTGTGGGCGCTTTGCAACCCAAAGGCTTCTGGCTATGGGCATAGCGAGCAGGGCAGCCCGGCGCATGGTCTCCCTTGCCCAGAGGAGGCACCTCGCAGCCTGGCGGAGCACTGTGGGCCGGGTCAGGCTCCGGCTGGCAGCCTGCCACTCCCCCCAGGTGATGCTCTGTGCCCTGAGCCGTGCAAGGGCTTGCCGGTGGCTGTGGTGGGCTCTGAGTCCCCTGGCGGCCTTCTGGGTCAGGGCAAACCGCAACCGGGTGGCCAGGTGCACCTCCGCGGTCTGGAGGCGCAGCTGCTCGGTGTGGTCACGGAACCACTCGACTGTGAGCAGGAGGAACATCCAATAGCCAGCTTCCCTGTCATGCTCCATGGTGATAGGGCCCAAGGGGGGGCCAGGAGAACTTATACCGGGCCTATGCTGGCGGGCCTGTCCAGGGGGTGGGCCCCTGGGTGGGCATGGTCCCCCTGGGGGGGCCCTTGGGCATGCAGCCATGCAATTGGGCCCAGCACCAGGTGGGGCCCCTGGCCTTGCCCCTGCATGGGCGCGCGGGTCTGCGTGCTCTCAGGCCAGCTGCATTCCATCAGCCTTCTCCACCGCCACCCCGGCCCCCCTCCTCCCGCTGTTTGTTACAGGATGGCCTTGAAGGTGCGATTAGCCGGACAGCCTGCTCGCTGTTCTGTTCTGCAGCTGTGCAGGGTCCGCACCCCATGCCTCACTCTGCTGTGCTACAATGTTGTGGTTTGTGGCCGCATTCCCTGTCCTGGGGGCCCCTCGGAGCCCCTTCCAGCCCTGTAGGGGGTGTGTGCCCCCAGAGCTCTGTGTTATTCTCCCTGTCGTTCTGGACCATGGCTGGCTTCCCATCCACAGGGCTCCCGCTCCCTGACCCCCAAGGGACCCCCCATATCTGGGCCTTCCGCGAGACCATGTCTCTGTGTGACCTGTGACATACCCCGCCCGTGCAGCTGCTCCTGGGCACCCCGGGCAGCCGTGCGGGTGCATTTGAGAGCCTGAGCTCTGGACTCCATTACTTCAGCTATGAGGTGAGCGCTCGTGATTGCCGGCTGCATATGGAGGCCCTGGGGCTTGTTCGTTTCCCTGAGGGGAACATCCCAGACAAGCTGTGCTCTCATGTGCCCTGGACCGGGTCAGAGACCTTGTCTGCACTGGTGATTTGCGGGCTGGGCACCTACATGGAGTGCCTTGCTGAGGGTGGCCCTGCGTTGGCCGTGTCCTACTTTTCCTGTGTTCATGGGGCCCGTGGGTACCAGTGCACCCGTGAGGCGGTGTACCAATGGCTGCTGGAGCTGGGACATCTTCCTTGGCCCCCTTCTGCTGCCTGCTGTGTGCCGGAGCCTTCCGCGGTGGAGATGTCGGCCCTGTTGGGGGTGTGGTCCCGTGTGGACGTCCAGCTGGCTCTCACCATGCATGATCACTTCGAGACGTACTACCTGATCACGCACCACATGTCCGTACAGGGGTACCGCTGGGGCTTGCTGCATTGGCCCCACCTGGTTCACCGGGTGGGGCACCCAGGCCCTGGGACCACTGTGGCCCCCAGCGGCAGCCTGTGACTCCTACTGCTCCTCCCACCCCTCCCCCGGTGTCATGCCCCCATGTGGGCTCCCACCCCGGTCCGGGGGGGCCCAGTCCCCGCTGCCTGCTCCTGCCCTGATGTCTCCGCCATGGTCTGATCCCGGCTGCCTCATGGGGTGCTGCTGTCCCTGCATGTGGCCCTGGGCCCCCTCCGGACCCCCCCACCCTGGTTGCCCGTCCCAGTGCCTGGGTGCGGCGCTCTGTGTGGCCTCTTGACCCGCCCGTGTGCAGCTACCAGTCCGCTCCTGCCTGCCCCGGCTCCTGCTGCACCCCCCCTCATGGGTGCTTGGGTGACCTGGGGGTTGGGGCGCCCCCGGACTGGACCATGTTCCTTCCGCAGGGGTGTGTGTGGCATCGCTGGACCTGCAGCACGACTCTGCACAACCTGGCTGGCCTCGATCTGCCCCTCAGTGACTGTGGGGCCACCTTTCTCCTCCGGGACCCTCTCCACTGGGCTCGCTGTGCATTGCGGGCCCCCATCATGCCTTGGTCCGGGGGGGCCCGGCCCCCCCTTTTTGAGACTTCCTATGTTGCTGTGGGGGTGCCTATGTGGGCTTCGGTGCTGTGGGGGAGGGGGTTGATGCTGCCTGTGCCCTGCCCTGCCCCTTTGTGGTGCCCCCCTCGTCCCTGCCCCCGCTCCCATTGTTCCTTGTGACCTTTTCCGGGTCCCCTTGCCCCCCTTCCCGACCTTTCCCTTGTGCGTGTGCGTGTGCGTGTGCGTGTGCGTGTGCGTGTGCGTGTGCGCCCGGGCGGGTGGTCATGCAGTGTGTTCTGCTGCGGGCTCGCTGTCTGTGTGCGTGCCGTGTGTGGTACCTGTCAGCCTGTTCTCCCTCTTCCCCCCTCCCTTCCCGTTTCCCTTGTGTGGGCGTTCCCTTGTGTGCCTTTTTGCTTCGTTTGCCCTCAGGCAGTCATGTCCTTGTCCCGCGCCTGCCCGGTATCTTCTGGGAGTTTTGACCACTGCTGGGGATCGGCGTCATGTCTGTTGTGCTGCCCCGGTCCGTGATGAGTTGGCCCATTTCCCGGCCGTGGTCCCGGTCCCGTCATGTCTGTTTGGGGCTTTTTTTCACCCCGGGGCGTGGTTGTTTTGTTCGCCCCCACTGGGGATTCACTGTGGTGAACCGCCCGCCCGTAACGTCTGAAAACACCCAATCTCTCTGATTTATCAAAATATAATGAATACAAAAAAATTACAGCTGAAAATGTGTTTTCCATTGAAACCACTGGAAGCCTAAAACAAAAGCAAAAAACCCCCATAATTTGGTATTTACAAAAATGAAAATGAAAAATTTAAATAATGAAAATGAAAAATGAAAGCTAACAACAACATGGGACATGGTGCACACCTGTAATGCTGGACTAGATGGACTGCTGGTCTAACCTGGTATGGTGGTACTTAGTGTCTTATGTAAACAGTACTACTGAGAGAAATGCAAGTGTTCACATCCCATCCGGAAATACCTACCTTCTGAGACCGCTTACAATGATTAGTTTATTTTCCCACTGGTTAGTGATTCTGCCATTGCAAGATTGGCGTTTGCATTTTTCCATAATTTCTGTCAGTTTCTGGAACTTTCCTGAACTTTACTTTCCAGGACTCACTGTCTGGATTTTTTTATAAATTCCTGGCATTTTCAGGACTATTCTTTTGCTTCAGTTTCTAGCATTTTTGAATTGCTTTACTGGTATAAGCTGCTAAGCATAGTTGGTAGAAGCTCAGCTCATGTTGCATTCAACCAGTGAAAAACAACCAAAAATAGCAAAAAAGCTAATAAGTTTCCTTGTTCCATGAGTGGAGGTGATTTACCTATTTCTGATGGGAACAGTATTCACTGATGTTTGTCATTTTGTAAAGTAAAAAATAATTAGGTAGGGGCTTCTTGTACACACAAATTATTTTGAGCCAAAAAATATGTATGGTTTATAGAGGATCTTCTGATAGCTTGTCATTGGCATTGATTTAGCTCTTATAATAGACAGACCCTAGCTTGGATTTTCAAAGCTGCCTAAGTGAGTTAGCAGCCAGATTCCATTCATTTGCAGTGAGAGCTGAGCATTTAAGTCTTTGGTTTCCAAGGCTGTGCCTGTATGATCCCATTTCAACAATTTTGATACAATTCCATGATTCCAGACAGTAATTAAAACCGGAGAAGAACATGAAATATGATGATAACCACAAACCCATCCTCCTTAAAGTTCTGACTCTGCTAGAGCTGCAACGGGTAATAAAATTATCACCCACGGGTAATGCCTGCATTTTCAAGCACCTTATCAGACAACTGATGGGCTATCCTAGGACCAATTGGGTGCCCGATGCCTAAAAATGCAAGAATAACCCAGAGAAACTGAGACGCCCCAGCCAGGAGCACTGCAGAGTCTGATTCTTGTGCACCCCAGCTGGGACATGCCAGTTTCAAAGGCAGGCCGAGGTTTCTCCGACAGAGCACTCAGATAGTAGGGATGTGCGAATGTGGTTCAGAAGTTTGGGGTTTGGCCCGAACTCGGGGTGTTGGGCCTGTTCGCGAACACCCCGAATCTGAACCAACCCCTGTCTGAACTGATCAAACAAAGTTCCAAATGTGTTTGAGAGGGAAATGGGGGGGCAGGGAGGAACCCAGTTTTCCCTCCCCCTCCAGGCTGCGCAGGTGGAAGGGGTGCCAGGGAGCACCTCCCCTTCCCAGCCTGGGCATTTTTTTTTAACCCCCCACCCCAGAGATCACCCTACCTGGTGGTGCTGGGACTCTGGCCCTCGGTCTGGTGGTGGTGGCAGCGGTGGTGGTGGCGGCGGCGGAGGTGGCGGGTCCGGTGGCAGCAGCACTCCAGAGTGCTTCAGGCCTCTACTAGGCCTTCTGGGTAAAACTGGAAGGCCTAGTAGCAGCCTGAAGTGCTCCCAAGTGCTGCCACCAGTGGACCCAGTGCCACTGCCAGACCCAAGTTCAGGGTCCCGGCACCACCAAGTAGGTCGAGGTCTGGGTCCGGCAGCAACGGTGGCATTCCGGAGCACTTCAGGCCGCTACTAGGCCTTCCGGTTTGACATGGAATGCCTAGTAGCAGCCTGAAGCACTCTGGAGCACAACCGCCACTGGACCCGCTGCCGCTGCTGCTGCTGCCAGACCCAGGGCCAGAGCCCCGGCACCACCAGGTAGGACGATGCCTGGGCTGGGGGTTGGTTAAAAAAAAAATCCCAAGCTGGGCAGGGTGGGAGGGGAGATGCTCCCCAGTGCCCCTTCCACCCACGCAGCCTGGAGGGGGGAGGGAAAACCATCCCCCGCCCGAATGGGTTGGGCCCCCTCAAACGGGTTCAGCCTGAGTGGGCCGAACTGAACGGTTTGGGGTTTGGCCAAACCCCGAACAGACTGAACCCCGAGCTCCCTGGAGTTCGCACATCCCTATCAGATAGGCTCTGTGGCTGGAAGCCACTTCTGAAACTGACAAGCACTTCCCGAAAGCGCTGTGGAGCCAGGTTCTGCAGTGGTCCCAGACAAGGCCAGTCACTTTCAAATACGGGCTGGTGCTTAATGTGCCTCTAAGTTTATAGATGTTGGGGAAGTGAGCTTTGAAAGGTGACAGGCCCTGGCTGGGATCATTGCAGAGCTGGACTCTGCAGCAATCCCAGCTGGGGCCACTCATTTTCAAAATCCAGCCAGTGTAGTCAAGCATCCATCAGTTCCCATTCAGGCATTAATGGTCCCTGAGTGGGGCTGTGTTGATTTGGACCACCCCCCCGCCCCAGATTTGTCAGGGCTACCTGAATCTTCAGGGGCTTGGTTACAGTTCTACTCCTGACAGATATTTTGCTTGTCTTTGTTGTTGCCTGGAATCATGGAATTCTATATAAATTTCAGAATATGGTCACACCGGAACCATTAGTCTAGCATCTCTAGCTTAGCATCTCTGCTAGGCCAGTTCTCTTGAAGGAACCCATGTTCATTGCATTTGCCCCATTTTTGGCAGTGGGGAAAATTAGTGACCACCACATGGGTTCTTGTCTGTATTAAAAACTCTTTTAGAAGAGATGTGGGATGCAGTTCTTCAATGCACTTCCTGAAAAGCCCTACAGGGTGCATTTAGACACACTGGAAGTAGTCAGCCACCATAGTAATCGCCATTTGTGCTGTCTTTTTGAAGGCACATTTTGGAAACCCCAATATCGAGGCTTTGAAAATACGCTTTCAAGAAGACCACATGAGTGGCAATTCTTATGGCAGACGACTACTTCCAGTTCCTCTAAACATACCCCATGGGGCTTTTCAGGAAGCACGTTGAATGCACTAGATCTTGCTGCTCGTATAAAAGCGGCCTTTATCGTCCTTGTCTTTAAAAAAAGTTAAAGCCACTGATTGAACTAAAGCTCTATTGTCTTAATCATAGTATTTATTTTAATTTCATCCACAGACTCTTCATGGAAGGTAGAAAATCACCATAAATCCCTTGGTTAGATACCCTATGTGTTAAACTCAGTCGGTGTGAATCTGAACGCAATATACACTTCCATTATAACTGGCATTGAATTAATAACTTCTATTTTATACACAGAGAGGAAACAACAGAGACACAACGAGAAAGATTTAAAAAAACTCTTTGATATCATTAGTTCAATCAAACCACAAACCATTGTAAGTTTTGTATAGCTCAAGGTTTTGTTGATACTTTGGCAGTCCTGACAGTCATTGAAATTCTAAAGCATCCAAAAACATGAGAGAGGAGGAAAGATAGATTTTCAGAAGATAGTCTTCTTTGATAGATTTAGTTCAATGTGAACATCAAAGAATATTCAGATTATCGTAAATGTGTCAGATTTCTTGTCAGACTCAAAATGGCTGCTTTTGGGTTCCCTTTATTTCAGTCAACAAGGAGCTTTAGCACTAATAAAAAATAGAGAAAGATGAACTAAGATGTGTAGCTCAAAAGTCCCTGTGATAATATTCATTTAATAACCAAGGAACCTTCAAACTGTAAACGTGTTTTAAAAGATCAATTAAACCTAGAACCCAGAAAAAGAATCTAGATAAGAGAAGGGGGTGCTACACATAGCTGGGGCACTCATACTTAGTTGTACAGATCAAGAAAAGATACTCAAGAAGTGTAAATTGACATCACTCTTTTTAAATCAATGACCTTAAGCTGTTTTACACCATTTAAAGAGCTGGCCTAATATAATTCCTTTTTTATAGGTGTGTTCAGTGAACCTAATTCCCAAGTGAAATAATCTCACAATGTGCATAGTATTAACAATATCAGGGAAAGAATGGCTACAGCTGCAGCAGTGGCTCTAATATTAAGGCAAATTGCATTCTCTGTTAAAAATCACAAATATTTGACTGATTGTAGGGGTGTGCATGTCGTTTTCTTAAGCCTGATAATTGAAGTCTTAAGAAAGTGCCGCTCCAAAGCCTCGTGTCGCCAGCCGCTGCCGGCAATGGGGAGAACGTCACTTCCGGCGGCTTTGCTTTAATGCGGCATTGAGGAGGCGCTTCAGCGCACCTCATTTAAAAGCAGCCTTAAATTGGAGGCAGAACTGGTTTTTTTCCTGGCATTTACAACTGGTTTCTCATTTTAGCTGCGAACTCACTGTTAAATACTGTGAGCCTCAGATCATAAAATCAGAATAATAATGACCTACCTCACAGAAGTGTCATGAGGGAGACCTAGAAAAGCATTTAAAACATATAAAGTGGTATATAAATGATATCCATTGCTGTGCCCAGATGGGCAGTTTGTGATGGTGGCCAAGAGTGCTTTTCACCAACTTCGTCTGGTGAGAGGGTTGTAACCTTTTTTTTTTTTTTTTTTTTTAAATCAGACTCAGATTTGGCCACTGTCATCCATGCCTTCATAACCTCGAGGTTAGACTATTGCAACAAATGCTATGTAGGGCTGCCCTTGATGACTGTTCAGAAGCTGCAGTTGGTGCAGAATGCGGCAGCCTTGTGGGTCGCTGGGAGTACATTACACCAGTGCAGTGCTTCGGAGTCTGCACTGGTTGCCAATAACTTTCCAGTGACAATTCAAGGTGCTAGTTTGGACCTATAAATCCCTAAATGGCTTGGACCCTAAGTATCTGAAAGACCATCTCTTCCCTTACATTTCAGCACAGGTTGGCCAAGGGCATCCTTTTGCAAATATGAACTGTCCTTGAGGTTTGTAAAGTGAAGGCATGCAGTGAGGCTATTTTGGTGGCTGCTCCACAATAATGGAACTCTCTCCCTTTGGAGATCTGCCTAAGCCTGAGTCTGCTGGTATTCTGGAAGAGTTGCAAGACCTTTTTGTTTGGCCATATATTTGGTGGGCTGGGAGAGGGTTGGTGGGTGGGGCTTTAGGGGTTTTAATTGCTTGTATATGTGTAGGATCCCATAGGGCCACTTCTGCATTTATCCCAGAATTTTAAATGGTGGAACAATTTATACGGTCGAGCCCGGAAGTAAATAGTTATTTTTGTTTACCCATCAATAAGAGAGCAATTGTATGTGTTGGTCAGTGGCTTCCCTCCCCTATTTACTATCATCTCCAAGTTTTGCTTCCATTGATAAATCATATAAGACCACAAACACAGAGTAAAGGCATTAAAGATAAGGAACATTCCATAGTCAAAAAACCTATGGTTTGCAAGAAGAGTTAAGGCTCTTGCAAATTCAATCATGTACTAAAAAGCATGGAAATTGCAAGTTAAGGCTCCTGCCTTAACATCTGTATCATTTTAGCAGTAAAGACATTTAGTTGGCCCCTCACCCCCTCCATTTCCTCTTTGAGAGAGACCTTAGGAGTCTTGGCTTCCTCCCCCTCTCCCCTCTCTAATCTACTTGGTTCCAGCCCTGTAACAGAGAATAGGGATGTGTGAACGTGGTTTGGAAGTTTGGAGTTCAGACCAAACTCAACTAGTTTGTTCAACCGAACCGAACTTCTGAACCGAACTCAAATTTGACCGAACTGTTCGGTCGAATCCAAACCAGTTTGGAAGGCCCAAAACAACTTAACACACCAGTTTTGAATGTATGAACTTGGTTCAGAAGTTCAGAATTTGACTGAACTCGACTAGTTCGGTCAACTGAACCGAACTTCGAACCAAACTCGATTTTTCAGTCGAAACGAATTTCCGAACTTGGTTCTGTTCACACATCCCTCCTGGCTTCTAGCCTCTCCACCCCACTCTAATCCAGTAGGCTGCACTCCCTTCACAGGCAACTCAATAGTCCTCATTCCAAGCCTGTTCTTCTCTCGCCTGCTCTCAACCTTATGACAACCCAGGAGTCCTGGGTCCAAGTCACCCCTCTAACCCTGTAGCCCCCACTCCGCTCACAGAGAACTCAAAAGTCCTGGGAAATACAATGTTTGTTTATATGTGTCATATGGAACAGAAGTTTGTGTGTGAGTGTAATGACAAAAAACAACAACAACACAGGAGAGGAAATGGAATAACAGGGAGGGAGGCTATTGGGAGTCAAAGGATAGGGAGTCAGCTATGGTAAGTGGGTAAAACGATAGGACTGCTTCCTCAGATATGCCATCAGTCGTCTAAATCAGTTATTTAACTCAAAACCTTATTATTGTACTTATTTCTAATTCCTCCCATCATTCCACCCACTTATTTAATTCTGCACACTCTTTGTATTTTTTCCTGTCATTCCAACCATTCCACTTACTGCATCTGGTGCCTTCCTCATCATTTCACAGCCTCTTGCAATTTCCATGGTTTTTAGTGCATGATTGAATTTACAAGAGCCTTAACTCTTATTGTAAATCAGAGGTTTTTTGACTATGGAATATGCAAGTTTTTTGTTAAATACATTGAAATGGAGAAAATTTGTCCTGCTGGCGCAGTAGAACAACGAGCATCATGACCACTATCGGAGTAGGGCTTAGGGGAGGCTAAGATGGAATAGCTACTCCCTTCAGTTTAGAAGGTTGTTACTTCCTTCAAACAGCAAGCACTGGAAAGTGTTTTTGTTTGGGCTGGCAATTAGTGGGTGATGGATGGATTAGGGGTGCGTATATTATTAAATTGTATTTCTTTTTTCCTTTCAATGTCTTATGCATGCATCTGTTTTTATATTACTGTAACCCACCCTAAGCCTACTTTTTGTGGAATGGACAGGATATAAATTTAAATAAAATTAACAAGTAAGCCAGACTATCTGGGGGCAGTGGTCCGGATTCTACGAGGAACCCAAGTAAGGTATGTGGTGAAACCAACCTGCAGTTTTTCACGGAGCCTTGCAGTCCCTCAGAATACCCCTGCCCCTTGTTACACTCCTATCAGCTTCTTCTTCCTGCAGAGCCCAAAAGAACTCTTTCCACACCTCTCAATCATGTTTCTCTTAGCTTGACAAGTGGATGTGAGCACTACATGGTCATGGGGGAGAAGAGATGACTCCTCCTCCCCAGCAGACACTGTAGCACAACAGAGCCCTGTGCCACCTGCTCCAAAACAATTACTAAAATAATCTTCCGGTCAAAGTCATCTTCTCTGGTTAACAAATGGGTCAATTCACCTCAACTATGTGAGTGTGTCATGTTATTTATTTATTTATTTAAAGAATTTTATACCCTGCCCGTCCTGCTGCAGGCAGTCCGGGGCAGCTAACAATATAATTATAAATATAAAATATCATAAAACAAATTAAAACATCATACAATAATAACAACAACAATACTAAAAAGGAAGAAAAACCCACCCCAACCCTCACCAATCTGCCCACCCCCTACCCACCCTTACCCCTCACCCTCGCCAAACACCTGACGGCGGTCTCGCAAATAGGCAGGGCCCAGGCCGTGTAAGACTTTATAGGTCAAAACCAACACTTTGAATTGAGCCCGGAAGTCTATTGGCAGCCAGTGCAGAGATCGGAGCACTGGTGTAATGTGCTCCAGGCGGCCCAGTCCCACCAAGAGCCGGGTCGCTGCATTCTGCACCAGCAGCAGCTTCCAAGTTGTCACCATAGGTAGCCCCACATAGAGCGCATTACAGTAGTATAACTGAGAGGTAATAAAAGCATGGCTGATCATGGCCAGGTTGGGAACTGAAACCAACAGCAAAGTCACCACACCAGATGTAGCTGGAGGAAGAAACTCCTAACCACAGCCTCCACCTGGAAATCCAGGTGAGCATTGAGGAGCACCCCTAGGTTCCATACCTGGGAAGTCAGTGGAGGACAGACCCTATCAACCCAAGGAGCTGTTACCTCCACCGATTTACCCACTAACATCACCTCCGTCTTGTCAGGATTCAGTTGCAGTCAGTTAGCCCTCATCCCCCACAGCTGCCAAACACCGGGTAAGTACCAAGACAGTCGGGCCTGGGTCAGTCGAAAATGAGAGATACAGTTCGGTGTCATCTGCATACTGATGTCACCTCACCACAAACCCTCTGATCACCTCGCCGAGCGGCTGCATATACAGGTTGAACAGGAGAAGGGACAAAAAAGAACCCTGCGGAACCCCACACAAGAGGTCTTGGTAGGATGAAAAACAGTCACTGAGCACCACCCATTGAGTTCTCCCGGTCAGGAATGAGCGGAAAAGTTCAAGAACGATCCCGTCCACCCCTGCACTGTCCCGCAGGTGCGCCACCAACATCTCATGGTCAATGGTATTAAATGCTACTGAAAGATCTAACAGGACCAATAGGGTCGATCGACCCCAATCCTTTTCACGGAGGAGATCATCCACCAAAGCCAAAAGTGCTGTCTCAGTGCCATGACCCAGACGAAAGCCAGACTGAGAAGGATCAAGATAACCAACGTGGTCAAGATGCTCCTGGAGTTGTCAAGCCACTACCCTTTCAATAACGTTTCCTAAAAAGGGAAGGTTATAGACAGGCCGATAACTGGCAGGGGAGTCGACGCCAAGCGATGGTTTCTTGAGCAGAGGCCACACCACCACCTCCTTTAAGCAGCCCGGCACTCTGCCCTCCCAACACTGTACCTGAAGCTCTCATTCCAGTACCTAGAACCATTGTTAAAAATATCGAGCCATCATTCAACTCTCAGGGGGCTGTCATTCCACTGTATCTGCAGCTGTCATTCCAGAAACTAGAACCATCATTAAAGTAATAGGGATGTCATTCAACTCCCATGGGCTGTCATTCCATTGTCCCTGAAGATGTCATTCCAGTCCCAAGAACCATCACCACAGGGGACTGTCATTCCACTGCATCCGGAAGCAGTCATTCCAGTCCCTAGAACCACCCACCCCCACACACACACATACACAGATTCTCTCTCTCTCATTCACACTGTCACACCCACTCAAACACACATTCACTCAGTCAGTTACTCACACACGCTGGCCTGGCCCCCCTGCCTGTTTGCCTGCTGCTGCTGTCACCTCCAGAAGTCCTGGTTGTTGTGAGTCTCTGCGTGGTAGCAACAGCAAGTTCTTCTTCGAGTGGCTCTGACCAGTCTCCCAACACCCAGTGGCGAGAATGATTGGAACTATCTCAAAGAACAGAAGGCTGCAACCTTGTAAACAAGGTTCTTCAGATGGCTCT
The DNA here is from genome assembly GCA_003113815.1 of Sphenodon punctatus. Lineage (NCBI taxonomy): Eukaryota > Metazoa > Chordata > Lepidosauria > Sphenodontia > Sphenodontidae > Sphenodon > Sphenodon punctatus. The sequence continues at coordinate 219,935 of QEPC01004630.1, read as the reverse complement.
GAATATGAAAATGTTTGGATCTATCACAAAGAACCTTGTTTACAAGATAGCAACCTTCTACTCCACAAGGTCAGGGGAGTGGTACTTCAGCAATTGGCCCCCCACCCAGACTGATTATGAGGGCAGGAGCTGGGATTGTTTGGGGCAGTTGGAGGGTTATCTTGGAGCTGGGGCATACAGGAGCAAGGATCGGCAAGTGGGAGGAGACCAGGGGGCTGTTGTCCTCCCCTGCATCTCGAAGCCCCCAGTAGGGATGTGCGAACATAACTGAGTTCGGAAATTCGGTTCGAAAATCGAGTTCAGTTTGAAAGTTTGAAGTTTGGTCAACCGAACTATTCAAGTTCGGTCAAATTCCAAACTTCCGAACTGAATTCGTACATTCCAAACCAGATTTTTTGGCCTTCCAAACTGGTTCAGATTCGACCGAACAGTTCGGTTCAAAAGTTCGATTTGGTTGACCGAACTCTTCGAGTTCAGTCTGAACTTCCTAACTGCATTCGCACATCCCTAGCCCCCAGGCACAACTGCCCCAAGCCACTATGGGGAGGCAGCGCTCCTCTTCTAAGCAGCCTCGCCCCTCTCCATAGGCTAACATGTTTTTTTTGAAAAACCCATAACTTTAAAATTATTAATCAGGCTAATAGCATTTTCTAAAAGGCTCATAGCATTTCCCCTCCAAGATTAAACCCCTCTACCCTGCCCAGACCAAGACAGTCAAACTTTTGAAGAAAATGAAATAATAAAAAAAAAAAACAGACTTCAAAGAGCAGATTTTAAACTAGGATATCTCAACTGTTATTCAGATGATGTGACTGACATTTTCATAGCATAAACCGCTTACCCCAGTGTCCTCCACTACCAATTTCACAATCCTAACTTTAATCATGCCAAATTTATTGTAAATAGAATATTGGGGTTTTACAATGGAGGGTTCAACACACCTTAACTAACAGAGCTCTCCCGCACTCTGAATAATACACATTCAAATAAATAGGCACTGATAAGGTGCAAAAATTCTATGCATTTTTTTTAAAAAATGTTCCACCTAGTTTGTTTATACCATCATTTAAAAAAAGAATTCCCCCATGAATCTGTGTGCATCAGACTGCTAATTAACTGTCAATAAATCTAACTGTCTTCTTCTCCTTATGGTAAGATCATAGCATGACAGTTGAAACATCAAAAATAATGACACAAATCTGTGTTAAACTACAGATGGGAAGAGATAGATCAAAGAGCACTTTTAAGTGCTAGTGTTTACTTTTTTGAATTTGAACTTTCATCTTCCCACATTGCTCTTGGAGAAATATCTCAGTAAAGGGCTAAGAGTGATTCCTTGGACTTGTGGACATGGAGGGATGCATCTGTGTACAATTAATTTTATGCAACAGAAACTGTTTAAACCCACAAGCTTCAGAAAGCTTATTAACACTCTACTTTCTGCAGGAATAGGCTCTCAATTTGTTGTTTAGAGATTATAGGCCGGTGGTGGGCAGAGTTCTTATATGCAAGAGCCACATATCAAAATCTTCCTATGGCTGAGAGCCACAAGACACACACACACACACACACACACACACACACACACACACACACACACACACACGCCTATTAATTGACTGTTGGAGTGGGTGCTCTGTGATCCTGGTTGAAAAGATTCTAAGGAGAGCAGCTGTAATTCAGCTGCTGAGACTCGGGTGCAAATGCAATGAAGCAAGGATCATTAGGGCAATGCAGGATTCAAGACAAGACCTGACTGAGAGAATCACACTTGAACTCAATGGGGCTGTGTGGGGATCAGGACCCAGCAGCTTCTGCGGAGACACCCCCTGTGAGTTAAATCATTAGAACAGGATTCCCCTGTAATAGGGGCAGGTGATGCAGCTGCATCAAGACTCATGTACCTACAGGGCCCATTCTCCTGGATGCAGCTGTGTTCCCGGACACTGGGAGGGAGGACAGAAGAGCCCTATTTTGTCTTTTGTACCAGAAGCCAATCCAGACTAGCTATGCCCTGCTTGAATTGCTCAAGAGCCACAGGGGCTTCTGAGTCAGTTTGTCCACCCCTGGTAGAGGCCCTGCGGTACTCACCTTGTGCTGACAGCATGATGCAAAGTAACTTAACAGTGCTATCAACTAGGGATGGGCAAACAGAACGCCGTTCGGATGTTTCATCGTTCGGTTTGAAACCCGAGTTTGGGTTCGGCTTTTCAGTTTGGCGGAGTTCGGTTCAGCCAAACTTGGCCGAACATTCAAAAAAGAGCTATCGGTACTGAACCCGCTTTTTTTCGGTATCGGTATTTTTGGCCCTGAAACCACCCTTGGTGTCCACTTGGTGCCAGGAAGACTGCTCCTCAGCTGCCTCCCCCTTCCAGTCATGTTTTTCCTGCCCAAAGTCATGTTTTTCCCACCCCCGCACTCATTCGAACTTATCCAAACTTTTCCAAACTGTTCGGAAGTTCGAGCGTTCGGTTCAGAAGTTCGGTTCAGTTGTTTGAACAGGCTGAGTTCAGGGTGAACTTCGAACTTCCGAACCGCGTTCGCCCATCCCTACTATCAACAAGCTTATTTGCATACGGCACCCACAAATGGGTCAGCTGCAGTGTAGGATCTAGGGAGGTTGGGGTACCATGGAAAATGAGGGTGTGCGCCTCCTTGTAAGATAGGCCTGTTTGACACATATGCACTGACTTGTACATTAGAAAAATGAAAATGTTATTGTAATTAATTTTTTAATTTTCAGAAGATGGAAGGGTCCCCCGCACCCTATCTCCCAGTGGCAGGGGGTGCAGCTAACCAGGGAGCATCCCCCCCGTGCAGGTGCACCTCCTTTCTGTATAACAGCTATTCCCTTGTTGATGTTCACTTAAACAAAATATCTTTATTAGAGGCTGAGGTTCCCAGCATTATGGGCCTGAATGTTATATGTATGTTATTCCTAGTTTATTCATGTAGCCCTGCCTGGCCATACAGTCTGCACTTGTCTGGATCTGTCCTGGCCAGCTGAGCAAGGTTATAAAGCAGAGTGAAGAATGGGCCAACCCTTTCCACCCACAGGAATGGATGTTATGGAGAGCCTTTAAAAACCTTTGATCTCTCACAGGGAAGAAAGAGACAAGTAAGCAAGGAGAGTAAGGCAGGTAAGAGTGCTCCTGCAGAACCTGTTGTACTTGGGACGTCTTCATCGCTTTGATTTTTTACCTCATTTTTGAGTATGCTTACATTTGCAAATAGTGTGAAAGAGAGCACATTAAATTTGGTGTGAGCAAAAACGTAACTAAGCTTTTGTTTAGAGACATTTAGGTCTATCTTGTCTAATAGGACTGACCATAACACAAAGCCTCTTAAAAAGTATTAAAATGTGCACCAAAGGCTCAGAAACCCAAATCAAAACGTCACTTAAAGTCACTTAAAAGCCAGTTGAATTCAGAGTGACATTGATGCTGTATTAGGGGCAGTAGGGGGAGAGCTCGAGGTGATGGAGGCCCCGTCAGGTTCAGCTTTGTGGGGGGAGTTTCAGAAAGTGTTTCCGGCTGATGTGGTGAATGTCTTGGGGTCTGTGAGGGCTACCTGTTGTGAACTTGATCCATGCACATCCTGGTTGGTGAAAGCCTCCAGGGAGATGTTGTGGACGGTGCTGGCGAGGGTAGTGAATGCGTCCTTGCAGCAGGGGAGGTTGTTGCTCAGCCTCAAGGAGGCTGTGGTGCGCCCCCTGCTTAAGAAACCATCTTTGGACGTGGATGCGCTCGCCTGTTACCGACCTGTCTCTAACCTTCCCTTTTTAGAAAAGGTTATTGAGCGGGTGGTGGCGATCCAGCTCCAGGCGCATCTAGATGGCATCGGTTTCCTGGACCCGTTTCAATCTGGGTTCCGCCCCAGCTATGGCACCGAGATGGCGTTGGTGGCCTTGGTCAATGATCTCTGCCGGGATATGGATGCAGAATGTTCAACATTTCTCATCCTACTCAATTTCTTGGCCGCTTTTGACACCGTGGACCATGGGCTGCTTTTGAGATGGCTGCATGACCTGAGGGTTCTGGATGGGACTGTGGTTGAATGGTTCCATTCATTCCTCTTGGGGAGAAGCCAGCGGGTAGTGCTGGAGGATGAGACATCTTGCCCCCGTGCTTTACGATGCGGCGTTCCGCAGGGTTCCATTCTGTCTCCATTATTATTTAATGAATGCATTAAATAATATGCAACCATTGGGGGAGGTTGTGAGACGGTTTGGGGTGCGATGTCACCAATATTCTGACAATACTTAGCTGTACTGTTAACGGGAGACCTCAGTTCACGCGTGATTATTGGGGGTGGTGGTGGTCAGTACCCCAATATCTACTTGTTTCTTTAATTTAGGGGAATTAGCCAAATTTAGAGGTCCCCACATCTCCCAGGGATCAATCTGAGGAACAACACGCGCTGAAGTCAGTTTATGTTACCCTCCCCAAATTGTAAGGCGAGAGAGAGAGAGAAAGGTTCAATAAAACTGAAACAGATTTATTGTTGTATAAAAAAAACAGAAGTACAGAGGCAAAAATAAGGTACACATACACACACACACAAGCTAATGCTGAAACATAGCCCCGGTCTGGCTGGCAGGATACAAAAAGGGAAAACATAAAATAAGTGGAGGGGGTTGTGGTCCGGTGAAGGCACAGCAAGAGAGAGAGAGAGAGAGAGAGAGAAAGAGAGAGAATCTGGACCTATAGTTTACCTCTACTAGCTGATTGCACAAGGGATCCAGCGCAGTTCGGGGGGGGGGAGGTTGGAGGAAAAAGAGAGGGGCAGACCAAAGTCTGGGAGACCCCCTTAGCACAGACACGTGCAGAGCAACTGCATGTATCTGCGTTCCAAGATTTCTCAGAGTTGGAGGGGAAAACCAGGAGCAGTTATACGGTACTGGGCAAAGGATTTGAGAGACGAAGCTGTGCCATAGGGGGTGTACAATGGGCTGATGAGGGAAAGAACCAAAACTTCTACCTCCATCACAAAAAGGGCTATTGGAGATGCATAAGATACTTTTTTACACACAAGGAAAAGGTAAACAGAAGTAGCTGGCAAACAAGGAGGGGAGGGATGGGCCATTTGGGTGGATCTTATAACCCAAGAAAAAAACAATGAGGAGGGTCTGCATAGGCTGATGTGGGCACCAGTTTGCACAAAAGACACACAATCTGATACACAGAGGGGGTAGCTATCCAGGAAGGGAGGTTGTGGGTGTGAGTGAAGGAGACTAATCTTTCCATGGTCTCGGGGTTGCTAGCCTGGGTTCCTTTCACCAGGTGTTTCTTAACAATGGGGAGGAGGCCCTTCTTAATTGCTCCATATCTAATTGGGCTTCCTTCTCTCAATAACTTCTTTCCAAGGGCACATTGCCTTTTGCATGAGGAAGCTCTTTCCCTTTAGGCTACATGGTGGCTTGACCTTGACCCTGATCTGGTTTTCTGATGCCCGCCTGCCCCATGTCTACGTGGCATTCTTCAACATGGGGGGGGGGTGTCTGTCTTTTTGGGGGAGAATCTTGCACCTCTGGTAATAGTACCTCTCTTTTTCATCGGACCCAGACCCTGCTGTCTGGGTGCCATCCCAGTGTTTGGAGGCCGTGGCGGAATCGATGTGGCAGAGCAGACTGAAGCTCAACCTCGATAAGACGGAGATGATGTTGGTGGGGAGAGTGAGGGAGGTAGAGAGACCCCCCTGATTGTGGTGGTTCATCCTCCTATAGCTCAGCAGGTCCGGAGTCTGGGGGTGATATTGAACGCGGCTCTCCGCCTGGAGCAGCAGGTGGAGGCAGTCACGAAGGCCGCCTTCCGCCAGTTGCATCTGGTGTGGAGGCTGCATCCATTCGTCTCCAGCCTGGACATGGCCTCCCTCATCCATGCCTTCGTCACCTCGAGGCTGGACTACTGTAATGCGCTCTACTTGGGGCTTCCCTTGTGCCAGGTTCAGAGGCTTCAGCTAGTGCAGAATGCAGCGACCCACCTCCTTTCGGGGGCGGGTCATCGGAGAACATAATACCTGTGCTCCGGACTCTGCACTGGTTGCCAATAGCGTGCCGAGCCAGGTTCAAGGTTTTGGTGTTGATCTATAAGGCCCTTCATGGTCTGGGCCCCTCGTACCTCAGGGTCCTCCTTGCCCTCCTCGTCCCAGAGCTGCTCCTTCTGTCTGCCGGGGGTCCCTTCTTGGAGGTCCCCCGTGTTAAACGGGGGACCACAATGGAGAGGGCATTCTCAGTGGCCGTACCGTGCCTTTGGAACTCCCTCATGGAGGAAGCTCGCCTAGCCCCAAGCCTTTTGACATTCCAGAGAAGTTCTAAAACCTGGATGTTCGCCCAGGCCTTTGGGGATGGGGGGAGGGTGGGTTAGAGGGTTTTATCTCCCCTGCCCTATTTATTGTTTTATTGAGTTCCCGGGCCCTGTTTTAATATTTTGATTTGGATTTTGAGATGTTTTAATTGTATTGTATAATTGTATTGTATATGTATTGTTTGTATTATTGTTGTAAGCCACTCCGAGCTGTTTTTAGGAGGGGTGGTGTAAAAATTTTATAAATAAATTATATATATATATATATATATATATATATATATATATATATATATATATATATATATATATATAAAGTCTCAGGATTTTAAAGTCAAGGTAATGATTTTTTTTCAACCTGCATCTTGATAACTGAATTTCTGGGGATGGCAACACTGGTTTAAAGCACACCCAAGGGGGCAACTAAAATTTTGTTAGTGCAGTGTGATTGGCACAAATGTTGGGGGTGTTGGTGTTATTCCAAGGAGTGCAGTAGGGTCACCATATCCCTGGCCTGCAGAATGCTGGTGTCTGTACTAACTACTGTAAGGCCCTTTGGCCCCAAACTTAAATGCACAACCACTCTCCATTATAAACAGCAGACTGCTGAACCCCCCCCCCATTTTGAGGAAACCGCTTGAGCTACATTGCTGAAAATTTATCCGTGGCTATAAGTTGTGAGGACCATCATATAAACAAAGTTTGAAGAAGTTCCATTAGGAAAACAAAATGTTATGACTGTTTTAACGTTAATTGGTTGTGGTTAAAATGCAGAGTGCCCTCATGATTTTGATTCATTAATATCTCCTCCCCCTGGATGTGTTGGACCCCCAAACCTCACAGGATTGGTGCATGTGATCAATAAAAACTGTTTCTGAAATATGATACTGATTGGTGCAGCTAAAACCAAGGTATTAATGATTAAATAATTAGTACTGCAGCCTTGCACATGCACACTTGAGCTCCTCTCTTCTGTCGGAGAGCCAGGGAAGCAGAACTCTGTAAACACTGACTATTGTAGCCTCCCCCTGGCTTGTGCATGGTGCTGGAAGGCAAGCATACCTGCCCCCACCCCTGCATGGCCCTGCCCTCACTCGCCTTGCCCCCTCCAGGCAAAGCAGAGTCAGCACAGCTTGCTGGGGCATGGCTAGCTGGGGCTCCACAGTTGCATGGCTGGGTGGCAGGCTGCAGCCATCTTCTCCCCCAATAAGTTGTTCTGCCTCCCGTCCCTGGCTCCTGGCCCCATCTCTCACCTTCCTCTCCTTCCTAGCAGCAGCAGCAGCAGCAGCAGCAGCAGCAGCAGCAGCAGCAGGGGATCAGGCTGGGAGATAAGGCTGTTTGTTTACAAACAGCTCCTTCCCACTGCTGATCAGAAGGTTGTTGCCTTGTAAATAAGGTTCTTTGAGATGGCTTCCAACATTCTCACACCTGGGTTGTGCACACTCATCCTATCCAAATAATAGACTGCATGATGGTCTCGAGCCTCTCTCTCCCCCTCAGAATGACAGTATCTTTCAACCCTTTCTAGAAATATAAGAAAAAAATTCCATGCAGGTCTGGAAGGGTGGGTGTGGGGAGAATGTTGGAGTCATCCCGAAGAACCTTGTTTACAAGGTAGCAACCTTATGTTCTTCTTCAAGTGGCTCTTCACTTGCTATTTTTACATCGCTCTACCGGGTGGCAGGTCAGTGGGCGCACCGGTGCATGTATGGGGCATGCACATGACTGCATATGCATCCCCACTCACCTCCCACTCATCCACACCCACGGAGTAACCTCCACTTCCCCTGGTTATTCCGTGCATTGGGACAAGTGAGGTGTGTGTGGGGATGAGTGGGGGGTGCGTGGGGATGCATGTTAGGCAGGTGTGCATGCACCCCCACTCACCATGGTAATTGGCAATTGTAAATTTATTTCGGCTCGGACTTTCGCCATGGCCAACAATAAACAACATACAAAATAAATACACAAATGTAAAACATATAAAAACATAAAGACATAAAACATCGTATAAAACATAAGAATTACGTGAAATAGAACAGTGTGAAATGGTGATTTAAGCCACCACTAGAACATGGCAATAACCAGTGCTGTATTGATGAAATAGTAATAATACACTATGCAGCCAGAAATTAGATACAGTTGGAAAGAAATATAAATTGATGATTAAACATAGTTTGACAAGATCAAACTAGATCACAAGGCGAAAGGTCATAAAATACACTGTAACTTGCCAAGTCTAACATGACTCCACAATAAACAAAATCATTGACTATTTACATTCCAAGTTGCAACTGAAACTACAGTTTACTTTTCAATTTATTGGAAGCTAGATGGGCATGAATGGACACACGGCGTTCGGCGGCTAGGAGGAGGAATGTCGTCACAGAGGTTAGCTGACTCACATGGGATAGGATAGTTAAATATCCAAAGGATTCAGAGGAATCTGTTGGTCTATCTTCCATGAGGGGAACCAACCAAACATATCGCAGGTGGGTGTAGTAGGGGCATCTGAATAGAATGTGTTCTGCCTATTCAATTTCTGCCAAAGAGCACCGACACTTCCTATCCTGGAATGGCCTTTTAGCGAACCTACCCTCAACCACTGCAGAGTGAATGAGCTCGAAGCGAAGGAGGGTATAATAGCGCCTCAGCTGCTTATTAGTTAATAAGTCTAAATATGGTTCTCTATTAAACATAACTTTGGTCTTAGCAAGGGAGGGAGCAACCCTCCACTCTTTTAAGGCAGCTATATCTTCTTGCACTGCGACATCCTTGGACCATTGTTCAACAATTTTCTTAATAGCCAATGCAGAGTGGCCCTGAAAACGTTGCAGGGAAAAACCCAATTTGTGCAAGGATGTTAGCAGGGAACTGACCCAAGGATATACTCTGGAGTCTGGCCCCCTTGTGTTCCAGTTTTTCTCCTAGGCATAAGGCTTGCAGTGAATCCTGAGGCCAGTCAGTAATTTGGTTATGTACCTTATCAATGCCATCCTGGACCGATGTTCAATAGAAAGAGTGTTAGTTTCAGCTCCGACAACTGCAGCTGGGATGGTAGTTCCCATTTTAAGGCTTCTACAAAGAAAAAAAAATTGTACTCACTCGAGTGTCAAGCAGTCTGAAAATGTAACCAGTTCGGCTCCAAATATTAACATTGGTGCCCAACTTTGATTTGAAATACCTTCAAAATGGTTGAGATGGCAACACCATACGATAGATTAAATGCTTTCAATAGTGTTTTCATCGTCGTAGTGGATACCCGGACTCCTGCATTATGATGTTGTGTCCAGGTACCTTTCAAGGTGAACATAATGCCAAGGTATAAGAAGGTATTTACTACCTCAATGGAGAGGCCGGCCACTAACCACTTATAACCACCTTTGCCCAGCTATTAGTATTTTAGACTTTTCAGCGTTTACATCCAATCCATTGGTGACAAAGTATTTTACTAAGCCCTCAATAGCGGATCGTAGCCCTTTCTCAGTTTGCGAGAATAGGACTAAATTGTCCGCATATTGGAGCGCACACAATGGGTAGTCTGATATTCTTGGAGGGCGTGGATTAGTTTCCTTAGCTGCAGGGATCAGATCTGCCACGAACAAATTAAAAAGAAGAGAGGCCAAAGGGCATCCTTGATGGATGCCTCTATTAATATGAATTTGGGTGCTCACAGCATTTGCATTGGAGCCCTTAATTCGTACGACATTATACTCATGGATCGCTTCCAAAATGGTGAGCAAGTTGTGGTCCAGACCGTAAGCTTTTATCTTGCTCCACAGTCTCCCACAAGGGACTGAATCAAAGGCCTTAGTGTAGTCGATAAAGGTCATGTAAAGTTTTCTGGATCTAATTCTAGAATATTTCGCCACTACATGAGCAACAATATAGACCCAGTAAATGGTAGACCTGTTGGCACTAAATCCATACTGTTCATTAGGGATAATTCCCCTTAAGTCGACCCAGTCCTGAAGATGTTGGCAAATCATGGAAGAAAATAACTTGCCTATTACTGGAGCAGGCTTATCGGCCTATAGCAGCTGGGATTACTCCTTTCTCCTTTTTTAAAAATAGGAACGATCCAGCTCCTTTTCCAATTCTGCGGGATTGGCCCTCCCTGGAGAATTGCATTGAAGGTTTTGTTGAGAATCGAGGCCCACCAATGGGGAGCGGCCTTCAATATCTCAGTCGTAATCCCATCAGGATCAGGAGCTCTGTTACCCTTCAGGGCATAAATCCTTTTCTCTATGGTAGAGCCATGAAAATAAATGGGAGATTGATTCCTATAATGAGACAGATAGAATTCATTTAAGGGGGGCAAGTTCATGGCCTCGAACTGGGGCAGTTCTTTTGCTTCATATAAACCGCCAAAGAATTGTTCCCAATGCAAAATTGAAACCATATTGGGACTAGTATCCCACACTCACCATGGATGCGTGCACTGCATCGTTCACACGGAGCTCCCCCACCCATGAACACCCAGCCCCACCCATGAACATCCCAACCCCACCCATGAACACACAGAACTTGGGGCAGGGAGGGTGTTCAGCAGAGTCCAACACAACAGCAACCAGGTAACTTTCTAGTTGCTCAGACTTCCAGGGGAACCTAATAAAGCCCTCATCCACCAATGGGAGAAGCAAGAAATGCAGTCAATCAGAAATTGGGGTTTGGAACTACAGGAGTGCTTTGCTGAGTATATGTCTATGGTGTCTGGGCTCTCTGGACAGTTCCCAAGTGGTGTTGGAGGTCAGTGCTCTGGCCCTGTCTCACCAACACCGTGGGTCTGAGTGCAGTGAGCAGTTACTAATACACGACCAATAAAAATTATGCCTGTCCCAGATAAATTCATTTTCACAACCCACCCTCTCCCCTTTGCCATACAATTTCCAATGTAGAATACTGTCAGGCACCTGGATCACGGCATGAGGCTATAGTAGTAGTAGTAGTAGTATGTTCTTATGAACTTACTGAGTCAGGGGTCAGCTGTCCATACCAGGATCTGAAGTGCTGTCTAGTTCCATATCCATTGTTTTAAGATGTGACAATGGCATGGTTTAATCAGTTTTTGCATGGATTAGTACATGTGCCACCATCATGCCTAAAGGCGCCCACTAGATGTTAGCCTGGGACATAACCCGGTCAGTTGTGGTGTTAGCCCAAGCCATGAGTTAGGACCATTCCCAACTCACAACCTGGGCTAAGCACCGCAACCAACCAGGTAAGTTGCCTGGTCAGATGCCTGACCAGGGGTAAAGCAGGCAGTCACAGATGATGGCCAGCTGTACTTACACTGGTCCAGAGTTGCCGTGATTCCAGACAGCCATGGCAGCTGTCATAGACCACCATGGCTGCCCGTCAGGGGAGGCGGTGGGCCATGCCACATAGCATGGAGGCATAGACACATCTGTGCATCTCCCCACCACCACCACCATAATGTTTGTTCAGTGGCTGGTCCGAGTCCTCGCCAGAGTGCCAGCTCCCACCATGGCCCAGAGCAGTCTGTGGCCATGGTGGGACCCGTCACATCTGAAAACACCCACTGCATGCCTCTGCCTCAGCCTCAGACTGATTTTAACAGACGGCAAAAGCATCCTGCTTCCATGACGATGAGTGGTCTCCAGGGTGACTCCCTGCCCTGCTCCCTTTTAAAGGCACAGGAAAAGGTCCATTCAAGCCTCAAATCTACAATACCTTGAAAAGTGCCAAGAGCTGTGTGGAATTTTTTTTGCTGCTCCAGAAGGCTGTTGTTACTGAGGACTCCTTCACATGTTACATGAGTAGTAGAAATAGTCACGAGTTCCACAGGGAATCCCTTGTAGTATTTTGTAGGGATGGGCGAACAGATCGTGGTTCGAGTTCGGCCATTCGGTTCGGCTGCGTTCGTTTCGTCCGTTCGGTTCGCCCGTTCGGTTTGGTTCGTTGGTTCGAATGTTCGGCCGTTCGGTGGTTCGGATCGAACGTTGAGTTCGGATTCGGGATTCGGTTCGGTCGGCATAGGTTCGGTCTTTAGTTCGGTGCAATCGGGAACTGAAAATGACATTTAGTTTTTGAAATAAAAGGAAAAAACTAAAAAACATATTTCTGGCCATAACATTTTTGTTTCTTATTACTTTTTGATGATATTTAGGGAGATTGTACCCCCCAATGGAGCGCACCAAGTAGACCAACATTCGGAACGATTAGATAAAGGAAACTGATTTCAGAAGCAATTGAATATTGTGATTTTAAGAAAAGCTCCATACACATTCATGACTACAACTTCTTTATCTTGCATCCAATGTTCATGAAACTTGTGCATATTACATCCCTCTATATGCTTAATATTTCTGCCAATTTTAGGAAAGAGTGGATAAAGGGTCCCAAGGGTATAAGACATTAACCTGAAAATACATTTCCAGCTGTTACATTTTGATATTCCATTCTGTTTACAGGATATTTGACAGGAATGTATCAAATACCGTTCCTGCTATTTCAGAAAATGTACAGGAGATTTTGATAAAGGGAACCACTTCTGTTGGCCAATTTGCATCACAAACCGATCTTATACCACAGTGACATAAGAGAATCCCAGGCATAGGCCCCTTCTCTACATTTGTTGTACAGGCATATAAAATTGAGACCCTTTATAATATCTCTCTGATATTTGGCAGAGATGATCATGAAAGTGAAATATATAGTCCTGCCAAATTTCATGTACACTGGTTGGACTACAAAGATGTTATAATCAGACATACATTTATTTGTTAATTGCTTATACCACCAAGACCTTTTGTCCAATCCTTCTGAAATTTGGCAAAGATAGTTACTATGGGAAGGGGTATAAACTTAACATGTTTCACCTACATTAGATGTGAGGCAAAGAAGTTACAGCTAAGAATGTATATGTAGAATATTGCAAAATACAATAATGCAACTGCTTCTAAAATCGGATTCCTTTATCCAATTGTTTTGATATTTGGTGCACATAATGAGTTCTATTGAAGGTAGAGGCACCCCAAATTTCAGCCACATAGCTTAAAAAACAAAAAAGTTACAGCCGATAATGTGTTTTCCATTGAAACCAATGGAAATTCAATTCCGAACTCACCAAACGCATCCAAACTGAACGTTCGAATTCGAGTTCGGTTCGACCATTCGGGTCAGTTGACCGAACTGTTCGAGTTTGGTTCGAACTCCGAACGTTCGAATTCGAGTTCCGTTCGACCGTTCGGTTCGGTTGACCGAACTATTCGAGTTCGGTCCGAACTCCGAACTTCCGAACCGCATTCGCCCATACCTAGTATTTTGGTTTTGTTCACACATTATGTGTGTAGTAAGATTGGGGCTATTAACACTTACTAGCCTGCAATGTGGCATTCAGGAACTACTCATGAGTGGTAACACACCAGTGATTTAGTTAATATGTGAACACTGGGCTCATTCATGCATTCTAGTGAAGGGAGCAGAAACCATAGGGTATCGACCTTGTGGTATCTCTCTGTATTATAGACACTATATGTGTATGTTCAGTAGTCAGTAACAAGCTACCACAAGCTTCCCACCACTCCTTATCTGCAAAACTGTTTCCTCTTATGAACATTCACATGTTACATTGCCTTACCCATAGGTGGGAAGAATATAGCTGTGGCAGGAGGGGTGGGATATTACATTTTAAAAAATAATAAAATTAAATAATAGCAACAGGTGGTGAAGTTACATTAGGGCCCATGAGACTGGGGACCCATTGGGGTTCCTGGTGCAGCTATGTCTCCTGTCACTGGAAGTGAGGTTGGGAGCCCATTCCAGCCTAGCTACACCCCTACTAGGTGGTAGTTACCCGAGGCTAGTAAGAAGCAATTGCCACAAAACGTACCACTCATATTTCACAGCACCTTATCATACTGCTGTACCTCCATCAGTTAGTACAAAATTAGCTGATCCTTTTAAAATTTTTTAATTATAGTGCACTATTAATATGATACTAGAACTCCAAGCATAATCCCATTCCCATTCCAAGCCATCATCGGGGCCAGATGCATGCTTTCATCTGCCTAGTGATTGCAGTTCAGTAAGTTGCATCAGCCATGCCATTCTGGATTTTAAAGTCAGCATTCATTTTTCATTTGGTTCTGTATTACAACAAATTAAAAAGTTCTGAAGAGAAAGAGAAATTATTTTAAATTTAACACAGCAATGTGGTTATGGACTCACAGCAACTCCTTTCAAGTCATTACCGAATGGGTCAGGAGGCTCTCTCTGTACTGAGCACTCCATTACCTGCAACAAATTGAAAGGAACAAAAATGAGGAAAAGTGTGACTTTCCATTAGTTTAGGCAGAGTTTGGAAGCTATTATTTGTTTCACATAGCCAAGACTAGAATGACTAAGTCTGTGACTGCTTTGGCATGCAAACTGGGCTTTTTCACAGCAAAGCAATGATAAATCTTACTTTAGAAACACAATGGATGACAGCAGACACATCATCTGAGGTGCTCTAAGAAATGAATCCAAATGAGGAAAATCATTGGACCTTAAACATTTTCAAAAAGAGACCTGAACATTATTAAAAACAACAACCCCCGCCCCCCTTTAAAATTTGGGAACTTAAGAATTTAAAGCTACTGATAGAATTCTACAATATGTGATATTGTGCGATTAGCGAGAACAGAGGTATGCACCAGGGGCCCATGTCATTTTTGTTTTTATTTTTGTTTTTGTTATTTAAATGTGTCATTCATTTTCATGAATATCAAATTGTCATTTTTGGTTTTGTTTTTGTTTTCCATTGGTTTCAATGGAAAACACATTTTCAGCTGTAATGTTTTTGTTTTTCACTGTATATTGCTGAAACCTGGTATGATTATACCTCCAATGAAAGGCATTATGTGTACCAAATTCCAAAAATATTGGATAAAGTAATCCAATTTTAGAAGCCATTGAATTAATTTATTTTGCAAACATCTTCATATACATTCTTAGGTGTAACTTTTGTCTCAAATTTAATGTAGATAAAACTTGGCATGTTTATACCCCTTCTCATTTTTACTATCTATGATAACTTTGAGAATGATTGGATTAAGGGTCCTGGTGATATAAACAATTAATGTATAAATGTATGTCTGACTATAGCATCTTTGTAGTTCAACCAGTGTACATGACATTTGGAAGAGATCTATCTCACACTTTCATGATCATCTCTGCAAAATATCATAAAGATATAATAAAGGTTCCCAATTTTATATGCCTGCACAGCATATGCAGAGAACGAGCCTATGCCAGGGATTCTCTTATGTATCACTGTGGTATAATATCGGTTTGTGATGCCAATTGGCCAGCAGAAATGTCAACCAAATATCTTCATTATGTACTGTGACCATCCCAACATCTCCCCCCACTTGTTACTGGGAAGTCAGTAGCATCTGTTTAGGAAAGAGCCAATAGAGATTCTCGTATGTCCTCTGTCACAGTGCTGCAGAATGTGATTGTGGTGATAATTGGCCAGCTTGGATGTGTAAACTATGGGTGAAAACAGATATGATGCTAACCGCCCTTTAACCACCCTTGGTGGTCATTTATGCATGTTGCAGGGCTGTATTGGTGCCCTATTCAGCCCTGAAACATGCATAAATGACCACCAAGGGTGGTTAAAGGGTGGTTAGCATCATATCTGTTTTCACCCTATTTCTCCTGATTTCTGGGATGCTATCCCCAAAGTCCCAGTTATGTCCCTTCTATGCCTGCCTCGAAGCCACCACCCATTGGTCCTGTAAAATTGGAAGCATGCAGTAATTGGCCACTGAATGTGTCTGTCGGTCTTTTGGGTTGCTACACATCCTCACTCCTACAACCTATCTCCCCCTACCATGCCAGGTGCCTGCCTTTGACTGGCACTGCATGTGCTGCTATTTATCTGAATAATGGTCTTCAAGGGGACAACATAAATTGCTTATAGAATTGGGTCTCTTTATCAAATTGTCCTGTAGTTTAGCAGAGATGACAGGGAAGATATGTGATACATTCTTTGCCAAATATCTTGTAAACAGGATGGAATATACAAATGTTACAGCTGGAAATGTATTTTAAAGTTAATGTCTTATACCATCAGGGTCCTTCATACAATATTTCTGAGAATTGGTAGGCATATTACGCTTGTGGAGGGACATGTTATTTACAGGTTTCATGCAGATTGGATGGAAGATGAAGTTGTAGTCATGAATGTGTATGGATCTTTTCTTAAAATCACAACATCCAATTGCTTCTGAAATTGGTTCCCTTTAATGAATCATTTCATAAATTGGTATACATAATTCCCTCCATTGGGGGTACAAGTAACCAAAATCTGATCAGAATTGAATAAGAAAAAAAAAGTTATAGACGGAAATACATTTTTCAGTTTTTTTCCTTTATTTCAAAAACAAAATGTTGTTTTCATTTCTATTTTTCTTATTTTTTGGCATTTTCGTTATTGCAATAACAATAACGAAAACAACAATTTTCATTATCTTTATTGTAATAACAAAAACAACATGAACACCCCTAGATAAAAGATATCTTAATACTCTGGCAAATCTTGTTCTCTGTTCTTCTGTTCCTCCTCCTGTGTAAAGGGGGGGGCTGCAGACTGGTTGGTTCTCCAACTCTTGAGGAGCCACTTAGGGTATTAGCTCAGTTCTCATCCACACAAATCAGTCCTTCTTTAACCTTTGCAGGGCACACAATAATCACCCCACAGAGGTACAGCAATAGTAGTGTCAAGTAGCACTTTCAATTGGGCTGTCAGCCAAATAAACACTCCGAATCAATTTGTTTGTCTCAGGTCTAACACCCCAGACTAGGGCTTTCACTCTCCCAGCCTCCACTTCTCTCCTTAACAGCTGGGCCCATTCTACCAGGTTTGCAGGGGTTCTCCCAATAAATGGGTCTTCTTGAACTATAACATAACTATACATAACATGAATTATAACATAAGGGTGTTCCCATCTGAGATAAACACTCTTTCTTTAGTACAAGCTTGTAGGCAAAGCAAAATCTCTGAACCAGGTCCCAGGCTCAGGGTGCCTCCTGGCTTTATCCTCAAAGGCAGTCCTTGGCTTCCTTCTAAGCCTGATAAACAAATAAAGTCCCAGCTCTTTGGGCCAGGGGCCAATTTAACAAAGAAAAGTCCCATCTTAGGCTCCCACAGTGTCTGCTTAGACCAAGGGTGTGGGCTTGCCGGTCCAGGGAGTTTGGAGGAATGAGGCTTGTCTCCTGCAGCACCTCTGCAGGTTTTAGGCTGGCCAGGCCCAGCCACCCTACTAACAGCTTTTCTCCTCTACTCATCTGGCTAGCTACCTGTTTATAAACTCCCCCTCTAACTGTGATTAGTTGGAGCTAACACAAACCTCTTTTGTGGCTTATGCAGCTGCTAGCTAGCAGCTTTAACTTAGGTCTTATGGATGTTCTGCCTCTTTGCATCCACTCTGTTACAGGGGCATTCAGTAATAAAACATTCTTACCTTATAATGGGGTTGATACATGTTAATTTCATTGCTTTTGTACATAAGGGTGTCTACAGTGTTGTTTACGCAATGGAAAGTTGCTTATCTGGGTGTGTCAGTGTCATAGTGTAAACATAGGAAACAATAAGGTAAAGTTTCTAGCCATGATATTTGGTGTGCCAACTTGAAATTAGGGATGTGCGAACAGAATCGAGTTTGGAAATTTGGTTCATTTTGGTTCAAAAATCAAGTTCGTGTTGGAAGTTTGGTTCGGTCGACTGAACTAGTCAAGTTCGGTCAAATTCTGAACTTCCGAACCGAGTTCGTACACTCAAAACTGGTGTTTTAAGCTGTTTTTGGCCTTCCGAACTGGTTCAGATTCGACCGAATTCAAGTTCGGTTCGGAAGTTCAGTTCAGTCGACTAAACTAGTCAAGTTTGATCCGAACTTGCGAACCACGTTCGCACATCCCTACTTGAAATCATTCATATTAGAGGTTAAAAGAATATCAAACATGAATTGTTGGATTCAGATGCTCTGATCTGAATCTTCTGGATTGGGTATGCAACCTGCTCCTGTGTCTGATGTTGTTAGGTTCAGTCATATTTGGTTCAGTCATAGTTCTATCCTGGCCAGCAGCTTTTTGGTTACATCTGGTTGTTACTTTGTTCCATTTCAGTCATTGTTTGTTCTGGTTAATTTGTTCTGGTTCTGTCAATGTTTGATTTGGTTGTTGTGTCTAGTTCTGTTAGGTCATCCCTTTGGTCTGGTTTGGTCATTGTTCCTCCCTTGTTCTCTTTGTCCATATCACGGAAGAAACAGGCAGGACTTAAAGAGCTTGAACTGCTCTGAAACCAACCCTAAACAAAACAGACAACCCCCAAAATAAACCCAGCAACCCAGAACAAAATGTCATAAACTGGACCAACCTCTGAATGGAACACCAACAAACTGACCAAACCTGAACGGTATCCAATGCGGACATTCAGTTACCAATCAGATCAAGAGAACGTTAACTTCAAATAAGAGATTTAATAGTTAGGGGTGTGCCGTTTTGTATCATTAACTTAATTACAAAACTAATGGAGCCCTATTTATTTTTGTAACTAAGGTAACAAAAATGAATGAAAATGAAAACAAAAACAAATGATGTGCTTTCTGCACACCCCTATCAGAATTTGTTTCATCTCCACTTCATTTGCTCTCATGTGGGGTTTAAGAACAAAGGCTATTTTGATTGTCCCGTATGGTCTTTTACTGAGAGGCTCTATTAATAAGAGGATCTATTCTTCTTTTGGTGAAATCACTTTTTGGAGCAGATTGGGTATAGTGAATCCTGACTCCAGAAGGTGTTTGGACTAGATTATTTTCGAGGTCCCTTCTAACTCTATGATTCTATATAAACATTCCTTTATGGGAAGCAAACTTCTTGTTTGTTTTTATATATGTTTTAGAGGGAAGATTTTGGGATTATGAGAAACATCGTAAGCTTTGAAGGCAAAGGTATACTTTGCTTTCTGATAGTGGTTCCTTATTCCCAAAAGAATTTGAGCTCACTGTTCCTTTCTAGCAACTAGATACTTGAAAAAAAGATGCCCCCAAAGCAAAAATGTAGCCTTCTTGGAAATTAAGAAAGACTCTGGAAGAATAGCAGAGCAGCATACCCACAGATCTCAAATGTAAGGCAGGAATCAATGAGGTCACCGGTTCAAACGTACAGTGTAAGAGGAAGGCCAATTTCTGTTAGGCAGTTTAGAACAAAATATTAAAATCAATACCTGATTTCACATATAGACTGTGCAAGGAGACCAAAATAGGACACATACACTAATTAATTTTAGTTTGTGGTAAAACTCAAGTGATGAAACTTTGTTTCTAAAATTGAGAAGAAACAAAAGTTATTATTATTATTATTAACAACAAACATTTATATAGCGCCAGCAGTGTACCTGGCACTTTACAAAGTAATAAAATAGACACGGTCCCTGCCCCTAGGGCTTACAATCTGAGAGACAGGAGCTGGGGGAGAGACTTAGGAAGGGGAACAGAGGGAGAGACAAGGGGTCTAACATTCATGAAGATGCGAGGTCTCAAGTGCACGTACTTGGCTTGGTTACGATGAGAATGACAGCAGGCAGGTCCATGTTGCAAGGATAAGGGTAAACCGATCGTAGGTATAGGAATAGTGGCTCAGCAGGATAAAGAGTCAGACAGAGCAGAGCGAAAGAGGTGAGTTTTAAGGAGAGATTTGAAGGTATGAAGGGAGGGGGCAAGGCGGATGTGGACAGGGAGGGAGTTCCAGGCATGGGGGGCAGCAAGTGAGAAGGGACGAAGGCGCTTAGGGGAGCAGGGAAGGCGTGGAAGGGTGAGAGAAGGGACAGAGGAGGAGCGAAGTGCACGGGCTGGAGTATGGAGGGCGATAAGTGCAGAGAGGTAGGGGGGAGCGAGGTTGTGAAGAGCTTTATAGGTGAAGTTCTTATCAAAAGGTAATTTGCAAATGAATTCAAGGAAAAATAAATAAATTGTATGAGCTATGGGGGACTTTAGCTGTCCATCTATCTAGGTTACAGTACTTTACATTATGAATCAACACATTAGCACATATTCAATAGAACTTTATATATTTATTATGATAACTAAGTTTTGAGAAGTATTACCTTAAGAAAAAAATTCTGAGATTTAAAAAAAAAAAACAAGTGAAAAAAATTAAAGTTAGTTAGTGAAAACATGCCTGAAATTTCCAAGAAATTGCTTGATAAAAACGAAGCATGGGAATTAAGTTAAGTGGAAAGTCTTTCTATTACATTCTATTCACATCCATGGTCAAAAATGGAAATCTTGCCACAAAAACTTATCAGAATCATTATAAATGTGTGCACATTCTAAGGGGGAAGCAAAGTGGTTTGATTGATATCTTTTATTGAATCCACCGCTGTTGGTGAAAATAAGCAAGCTTTCAGGTCACACAGGGCCCTTCCTCAGGCAGGTAGCCCTGTGTGACCTGAAAGCTTGCTTATTTCCACCAACAGCTGGTCCAGTAAAAGATATCATTCAAGCCACTTTGTTTCCCTCTCTGTCACTTGGGACCAACACAGCAACCACACAACCTCTCTGCACATTCTGAGAAAGATACTTTGCAAATAACTGTAGATTATTTTGAATAGCAATTATGATAGGTGCTCATATTCTGTTTCATAAGTTTAAGGAAGATTAATCACTAAGAAATTATTGTTTTATTAAACACAGGATTGATAAAATGTAAAGTATCTATGGCCAAAATGGGATAACAAAATTCATGAGTTGTTCTGCATATGATATTGGACTTTACTTTTTATTCCTTTTCATTTTAGAATTCCTCACGGCCCAACAGTTCAGCAATAGCTGCAAATATTATGGGTGACTCATGCTCTATACTCCGTGGACAGGATAGCATGATAGTTTGCAGTCCGGATTCTGCAGCTTCTGAACTCTCCTGGGCTTCTCTTTCTTGCACAGGCCGACTTTGGGAGCAAGCTCCATGCTCTCGGGAAAAAGCATGCATAGACCTGCTCCTCGGAAAACAAACTCTGTGGATGAGGAAGTGTTGGCTCTCCCACGCCTTGCTGTTTCTCTTTAGAAGAGTAAATAATGTCACCAAAACAGACCTTCTACAAAGGAACTATGTTGGACTCTACATACTGCTGCACTAGCACCCACAGGTCTCCTGTAGTTTGCAAATAGCAGACATATTTGCATTTGCAAGCATGTGAAATTGATGCAGTAAGTTAGAGGTTTCCAAACTATGGATCATGCCATCTGGAGAAGGGATCCTAATCTTCACTGATATATTTTGCATTGCTCTTACTGGGGTCATAAGGCAATATTAAGGCTGTTTTTACATGGACGGAGGTGGGGGATGGGGGGATGGTGTTTTTCAGCAGTGGGTGGAGGTGTGTGTGTGTGTGTGTGTGTGTCTCTTTATATGGACACTCACCCACCTCCACCCAAGGAGCCTCCTTCGGTTTTCCTGAGGGTTCCGTGGATGTAGATGGGTGTGTGATGGGTGGAGGTGGGTGGGAATGCACACACCCCCCACCAACCCCACTCAGTATTCACATGGGCAAACACTGAGTGGACACCCATCCACCGCCGGCCGTATACATAGATGCCCCCTCCCCCGCGCATCTTCCTGAACACCGAACAGGTGGTCTGTATGTGTAAAAATTGCCATAGTCTTAAAATGGGGACACACGCAAAAGTTTGAGGACCAGGGCTTCTCATTTTACCTTTTCTTCACTTTTACTCTTTCCCTGAGTCCTCTTGGTTCTACTGCCTCCTCTGTCATTCAGAAATGCTATGGTGAATTCCTGAGATGACTATCACACAGTTTTCAATTTCCAACTGAAATTAACTTTGTCTTTTAACACATTATTATGAGCCTGAGATTCATATTATTAACATGAATGACTTTAAGTCAGTGAACAAAAGATGAGGTTAAAAAATGGCTGTTTTGATGGTAAATGGATGCTCTCTTTCTAACATTGCTTGAGTCATTACTATGACTGTGAGTCCAACACAATTACCACAACGTCAGTAGAGTCTTTCCATTTCCTCTAAGAGGCATTGAATTGCATCTTATGACAGGGCAGGTCTGGTTGAAGTTTCTGAAGTAATTTGAGTACCCAGGCTTTTTTAACAGTAAAGCCATTGTATAAACATATCCTCACAGTCCATTTAGAAGGAGAGCTGACTGAGTACTGAAAGCAATTGTTTGCTGAATAGTTTATTTGAAAAGAATGGCAAAATCTCCAATTAATCCATTTCACTAATATTCAACAAGCTTCAATTTAAACTAGGTGTTCAGAAGGCTTCGTGCTGTTTCTAAATTAACAACTGAAAAAACAGCTAAATGTAACCGATTTCAAAATTGGTTGAAGAGAGATATTTTTCAGCAGTTCTGTACTCAAGGCTGAAGGCTTGCTTTGACGAGCTCCTACACCCAGAAGAATATGTTCTGTCAACCATGCTGGACCCCAGGATCAAGGGCAGCATGGCACACAAGATAGCGGTCTATGGCCTTCGGAAGGGTGAGCTGGTGCAGAAGGTCCCACAAGCAGAGAGGACTATGCAGCAGGACACTGATGTGGATTGTGGTAATAGGAGCAGCGACCCCTTCCAGCCATCTGGGTCTATCCCTGCCCCCAGCTCCCGCTGTACCAGAAGCACCAGCAGCAGGATGAGAAGCAGCAGCACCCCTATTGCCAGAAGCTCCTTCTATGTGCAGGCCACTCTGGGGAGCATGGGGCCCAGCACAAAAGGGCAAGCAGTGTGGCTGAGGGCAGTGAGGCAGGTGGTGTCCACCCAGAGCTACCAGAGGGAGTATGATGGCACCTCAGCAGCAGTGGAGACCTACCTGAAGGAGGAGCCATCCATTGATCCCAGGAGCAATCCCTTGGCCTACTGGGCCAGCAAAGCCAATGTGTGGCAGGTCCTGTCAAAAGTGGCCAAGGGTATCCTGTCCTGCCCACCAGCCAGTGTCCCCAGCGAGCAGGTGTTCTCTGTGGTGGGGAACATTTGCTCCCTGCACTGCCTGAGACTGGGGGCCAAGTTGGTGGAGCAGTTGTTGTTCCTAAATGTCAACATTCTGCTGCTGGGATTCCCTGAGCTGCCCCTGGACCAGGAGTGATGGTGCAGTGGCACACGTCATCCCATGCCAGGGGCAGTCTTGGGACGGGGCTCCTCCCCCTCAATCTGTGCTAGGGTACTGGTCCTGTGCTGCTGAGGTGCTGTCCCTCCATCCCAATGCCTGGCACCCACCCTCTCTCTCTCTTATAGTAGATGGCCTCGGCCGCCTTATCTGACTGACCTCATGACACAGGGTGGCATTGGGAAACAAACTGTAAGCCTGCCAGCTGGCCTATGGCTACACGACCTCGGCCTGCCTATGTGATGCTGACTGGCTCTCACTCTTTTGCACTGCAGTCTTTGCTATCCTATCTGAGTTCCCTGCTGCCAATGTCCCAGTCCGCCTGCCCTACTGCATCCCATGCCACTCTGCCTGTCTGCCCGCTCAGCTTGCCGACAAGCTCAAAGCATGCCTCAGTCCACCTTCTATCCTCCTATGCCAAGGTGCCTCTCTGCCCACTGAGGTTTCCTAGCTCAAAGCTTGCCCAAGCCCGCCTGCCCTACTGCCTCTCATGCCATGCCACTTGCTTGCCTGCCCCGGCAACCAATGTCTGGTGATGCTGGTGCCAATGGCCCCCAGGCCTATATGCTGTCTATGCCAAGGGTTCTGTACCCTGGCAATCAATGTCTGCTGATGCTGGTGCTAATGATCCCCAGGCCAGGCCTATATGCTGTCTGTGCCAAGGTTTCTGCACCCTGACAACCAGTGTCTGGTGATGCTAGTGTCAATGGCCCCCCAGACCTTTATGTTGTCTGTGCCATGGCATCATGAAACAGCCACTCCAGCCCTAGGACGTACTGTCAGGGTTCTGGGGCCTACGTTACTGGCAGGGAGGGCTGTGTCCAATATCTAGAAGCTGCCACTCTAGCCCCAGCTCAGAACCCACCCTCAGGGTTCTTATGCCCTGTCATTCTGCTCACGGGGCAATGTCATTCCACCTTTTCTTTACACAATCTGCTGTTCATGGCAAGAGAGAGAGAGAAATGAGAGAGATAAAGTCTCCCCACTGCTAGAATTAGAGACAGACATGATCCCCCTCATGCTGTCACATGCACTATATGGCCAGAGAGAGAGAGAGAGAGGCTCCCCAATAGAATGAGAGAGATGGGGGGTGGAGGGAGAGAGGTAGGTGTATCCAGCTCAAGCTGCCACCTGCCAGAACCAGGAAGAACTCCCATCTGTGCTCATGCGCCCAATCGATGCCCACTGCCCACATTCACTGCCCTACCAGAATGAGATAGAATATGGATATATAACACAACTTATTATATGTGCCTGCCTGCCTGTGTGTGTTCCTGTACCTACTGCTATCACCTATTGCTTGATTGAATGAAGTGTGGTCAACCATGCACTAATTCTAGTGACATAATTATTATTAAACTCACATAGGTTATCATTCCATTGTACCTGAATCAGTCATGCCCGCCCATCCCAGGAACCATCAATGAGATTCTGGGACCATCATTCCAGTCACTGAGTGCTGCATTCCATTCCACTGCATCAGGAAGCCCAGTCCCCGCCCGCCAGCCTGCCCCCCCCCCAACAGCCTACTCCTCCGCACCCACCTGCGGATGCCCGCTGAAGCTGCTGGAAATAAAAGCCCCTCCGAACACCAGTTTCTGCTGCCTGCTGCCAAGGAGCCTGTCTCTCTTTCTCTCTGGCACACCTACACAGACACAAGCCCTGCCCCTCCTGGGGGGCTGTCTGCAAGTTGAGACCCTGCTGCTGCCTGGCACATCTTTGGTTTAGTACCTTAACTATGCTACATGTGGAGCCAGCCAGATGCTGTTGGTAGGGATTGACAAGCTGTATAAGATTCTGCCACCTGCCATCCAGAACATCAGCACATAGGGATAAAAGATTGTACAGGTCAAACAAAGCTCGTAACAACAAATATAACTTTTATTAAAACTATTTAAACAACAACAACAACATTATAAACCCAAAACCAAACATTGAAAAGAAACTTAAGAGGTACTACTATTAGTCTTTGGGCCTGTCCCCCGGAACTCGGGAGAAAAGCAAAAGGTGATGGGGTGCAGCACAGGACTGAGAGGCCACCCTGCGCTCTGCCATTTCATAGCTGTCGGCCAAGGCAGACTCCACGGCCCCTTCCATGTCTGCATGCCACCTGGAGACCGCCTGGTGGTAGAGTTCCAGCCTCTCCATCTCGGCGGAGACTTACTGGGAGTA
This sequence comes from Sphenodon punctatus, assembly GCA_003113815.1. Taxonomy (NCBI): domain Eukaryota; kingdom Metazoa; phylum Chordata; class Lepidosauria; order Sphenodontia; family Sphenodontidae; genus Sphenodon; species Sphenodon punctatus. The sequence goes on along the minus strand of QEPC01004630.1, from coordinate 194,313 downwards.
CGCCTCCACCTGCTTTTTCTCCACCTCAAGAGCCTGGAACTTTTCCACCAGGTGGTTCTCCATGGTGCATATGCCCATCATCATCGGGCGGCCAGGCCTCTCCACTTCAGCCCAAAAGGCATTTGCTGCTGCAGACTCCCAGGGCCTCGGGGACTCTACATCAGGGCTGGAGGAGGGGAAAGGGCTTTGATGGTGTCGCTTTCGGGTTGCCTTCCCCCCCTTCTTCTGGCACTGATGCTCCAGTTCCATGGCCACGCCAGAGTCCTGCCACCAAGCCACCATCTCCCTGTGGAGCTTTTCAATATGGGCAATTAGCCCAAATTTGGTTCCCTCTCTCTGCTTCCTGAATCTTTTCTTGCAGATATAAAAAGAGCATAAAAAGATAGTAACGTAAGAAGTGCCATATTGTGTCAGACCAATGGTCTGTGTCAAGCCCTGCCTACATTTTGTCTCCACAAGTGGGTGGGTGACAACTCTCTCTCTGCAGGGGACTTCCATTCCTAACAGGTCATAGGGCAATCCATTCCCTGTTATTCCAGCCCCCGTGACTTACCATGGAGGTGGCATATTTTACATGCTTCTCAAGCCACCTCCAGACATCAGACCTTGTCTGCCCACTGTCTGGGGGTGGCACCGGCAACCTCCACCTCATTGTCCTACGCAGTGTGGCACCAGTGCCAGCTTCAAATTCCTCTCGAAACAGGAACACATAAACAACACCCAAGTAATATCATGCATTTATGATGATGCCTCTAGTCCTCCTTCCTTGGGGTGCTAGGGATGGCAATGGGAGACGGTGACCCTTGATGGCATGTGCAAATCCTGCCCTCCTTGGGGCACTAGGGATGGCAACTAGAAAGACCCTTGCTGGCTCGTGCAAATCCTACCTTCCTTAGGGTGCTAGAGGAAGCTAGGGATGGAAAATGGAGAAACCCTGGCTAGCACGTTCAAACCCTGACCTTATTTGGGTGCTAGGAATGGCAATGGAGACACCCTGGCTGGCACGTGCAAATCCTGCCCTCTTTGGGGTGGTAGGGATGGTAACTAGAAAGTCCATGGCTGGGACGTGCAAATCCTGCCCTCCTTGGGGTGCTGCTAGGGAGGGATAGCAATGGAGAGACCCTGGATGGCACATGCAAATCCTGCCCCCCCTGGGGTGCTAGAGATGGCAAATGGAAAGACTCTGGCTGGGACGTGCAAATCCTGCCCTTATTTGGGGGTGCTAGGTAGGGATGGCAACAAGAGACTGGAGCCCCTTGCTAGGGATGGCTGGCAGGCACATGTTCGGGTGGGGGTGCTGCTTGTGCTCGTGCCTGACTGCTGGAAGAACCCCACACACTACAGTACCCTCTCTCTCTGTAGCAGACATCCGCTGCTACCCGCTGATGCCCACTGTTTGTGCCTGACTGATGCCCATCACCCACGCACCCACCCACACTCCAGTGAGCTCGCTCTAATGGATAGAGCCTTTCTTGTACTCAAAGTAAAAAAAAAGTTTACAAACCTGGCAGCACCTCCTGTGTCCACCGCTTGCTCCTGTTCAGAGGGGCGGGGCACCACCACTGAAGGTCCAGGGGCTGGGGCAGCAACCTCTTCCTCCTCCTCCACCACTGGCTCCGGGAGCACCATGTTGGTCCCCAGGCGTTTAATTAAGACAACAGTCTTCTTCATTTTTTAAAAAACAAATTTTTTAAACAGCCACTCCAACACACAAACCAACAAGTCACCCACCAACATTCACCAACCAGTCAAAACAACACAACCAAACCAAACACAAACAGCCAAAACACAGGAACTGAACGGTCGGCCAAACACACACTTTCTTGCCACACAGCTCTGCACACACTTGAATTTCCGGTTTCTGATGCGATCATGGGATCTCGCGATACCTTTTTTTGAACAACTGAACCGAACATGACTGGTCCGAACACCCAAACCGAACGCCCAAGCTGAACCGGTCTGAACTGAACGACCGAACCTGAACCGCAATCTGTTTGCACATCCCTATCACAGAGACAAGCTTTTTACATTTAAATTCCTGGTCAAAAGTTGGAGGCCCCATGCACTAAAAAAATCTTGTTCAGCACCACTGTAATGACATGTTCTAAGACTTGATCTCAACTTAAGATGGAGCACAGAGCCCCTGTTGTGGAAAGGAGAAACTTTTTCTCCTGCTGGACACTTTAAAAATTAGTACAAGCTCTGTGCTGTGGGCTGGAAAGGCGTTGCTGTAGAGGGCACTTAAGGGGTGTGGTCACGGTGGAGGAAACAAAGGAAGCCATGAATCCATTCTCTATCCATTCCCTTCAGTGTTTGAGGGTAGGTGTTGAAGTCAGGGACCTGATCCAGAAACTGGAAATGGATCAAATAAAACCCAGCCATTAATTGGATTTGGCTATGGATGCAGGAAGTAGAACATTTTCTACCTGTGGGTAATACCTGCATTTTTGTATGCCGCCCCAATGGGTTTACCTGGTCCCTATCAGGTGCTCAGATGTCTGAAAATTCAGGTCTTTCCAGGACTTTCCAGGTTGCCCCCGGAAGTTTCTGCCCTCACATGCTCCAAGTCTGACTCACCCATCCAGCTGTGCCTCTGCTGACGGTTCTTCTCCCAGCCTGGCCCGTTGCTCAGCTGAGCCAGGTAGCACACCAGTCCCCATATCAAAGTTTCACACATGGCCAGAGGAGAACTGGGAGTAGTAGCACAGCCGGGCCAGTAAGTCAGTTTAGTGCACAGGTAGCCTGTCAGATTGTGTTTGGTCACTGACAAGGTCAATTCGGGCACCCCAAGGGTGCCTATTTTTCAGCTCTAGATTATTTTATTTATTTATATTTCCATTTTTACCCCGCCCCTCTCGCCAAAGTGACTCGGTGTGGCTTACAACTATTATATGAACAACAATATACAATTACACTAAGCTCTAAGTTATGTATAAAAAATTGCCCCTCCAGCCCATCTAACCCATCCCACCCCCAGCCCCCCCACCAAATGCCTGGGGGAAGAGACAGGTCTTACAGTTTAATCGGAAGATTAGAAGATTTGAGCTAAGGCGAACCTCCACAGGGAGGGAATTCCAGAGTGATGGTGCAGCTGCCGAGAACACCCTCCTGTCTATCCGAATTCAGCGGTAATGTGGGACTTCCAGGAGGGTGCCTCCAGATGACCGCATTGACTGCCCAGGAGGTGAGGTGATCACTCAAATAAGCAGGGTCCAGGCTGTGAAGAGCTCTAAAGGTCAATTCCAGAACCTTGAATTGGGCCATGACAAGTAGGGATGTACGAACACTGGGGGGTTTGGTGTTTGGCCCGTACAGGGTTTGGCCCCTCCGAAAGTGTTTGGCTTCTGGCTGTTCGGCCTGAATGGGTTTGGGGAGGGGACCTTGTTTTCCCTCCCTCCTACCCACTCCAGGCTGCGCGGGTGGAAGGGGCGCCGGGGCTCACCTCCCCCCCAGCCTGGATTTTTTTTTAAAACCCACCCACCCCAGGGATTGACCCTGTCTCTTATACACATCTAGATGTGTATAATATACAGAGGCTGGGCTGGGTGGGGAAGAGGTGAGCCCCATCCCCAGCACCCCTTCCACCTGCACAGCCTGGAGGGTGTAGGGGAAGCCAGGTTCCCCCAGTCCCCCTGCCCAAACGGGTTCGGAACTCGAACTTTGTTCGGTCAGTTCAGGCAGTTCGCATTCGGGGTTTTTACAAATGATCTGAACACCCCGAGTTCGGGCCGAACCCTGAACTCCCAAACCGCATTCACACATCCCTAATCACAAGGGGTTTCCACCTGTGGGTTAAGAGTTCTGCCACATTTTTGTATCAGTGAAAGGAGAAATGATGGACACAATCTCCTCTGGGTGGAGATGGGTGTTGGCTAGTGGGTGGGGAGCATTTCCCTGGGTGGAGATGGGTGGGGGCACCTGTGTAAACACCACTTTCGGTGGGTGTTGGTGAGTGTTTGCTCCCAGCCAACACCCATCTCCACTCAGAGGAACTGGGTGGAGTCATCATGTGTGCACAGGGCCCATGGTGATTGGCTGCAGTGGTGCCCTGCAACATGAATATTAAATGTAACACCCATTTTATGGGTGTTAGAGCATCTGTGTAAAGAGGGCCATAGATAAACTATATTGTTTTGGCTCTTCCCTGGTGGCAGCAGGGATAGAGCAATAGGCTGATGATGAAGATTGTGAATGTGATATATTGTGACAACTAAGGGGTTGCTGGGTTATGTTTTTGTATTGAATTATAGTTATTATTTTGTATGTTCTACCTTTGTTGTTAGCCGCCTCGAGACGCTGTAGGTGAGAGAGAGCGGGATACAAATAAAAGGTGAATTGAATTGAATATTCTATATTTTATAATAATAAAAAAAATCTTTTGGTTTAAGAAAGGAGCTAAGCCCCTTGCAAATTCAGTCCTGCTCCAAAAACCATGGAAATTGCAACTTAAGTCCACAATCTTAACTTGCACACCACCAAAGCAAGAAAGACAATGTACACTATTAAATTGTTCTCCCACACAACTTAGGGTCCATTATTCTACACTTCACCTTGGTCTTTCAATCCCATTCCTTTTTTCTTTTCATGTTGGCAGCAACACTGAAGCTAGAAAACAGGAGTGGGTCAAGGGGTAGCTTTTATATGGATGCGAGAGAACACAAGAGCCTTATCTTCTATGCCATGTAAGCAGTAAAGACATTGTACAGTTTCACACATTGTGCTTGCTTACAACTTAGGCTTCATGCACCCGATAGGGATGGGCAAACGCAGTTTGGAAGTTCGGAGTTCGGCCCAAACCCAAATCTGAACATGAATTGACCGAATCGAACGAACTTCCGAACGTTGAACTGACCAAACAGTTCAGTCAGTTTGGATTGCATTCGGGTGAGTTTGGGTGGCAAAGAAAGTGTCACTGAAAGGTCAAACTTGACAGGGAGGGGTAGTCAGCTGAGGAGCAGACTTCCAGGCAGCAGGGGTGGAGAGGCTTGGAGGAGTAGCCAGCCTACCTAATCACCATCCCTTTTCACCTCAGATCACTGGCTTTGCAGTCTGCGATTGGCCATGGGCTATGCTGCAGGGAGCAAATGGGGCTTGCGATGAGGCGGGTGCAGCAAGAAACAAAACTGTCTGCCTCCCCCCTTCTCAATACCTTCTGAGCTAGTCACTGTTCCTGAACAGCAGTCGTTTCAGAAGGCTAATTCTCTCCCAGCTGTTTTTGTTCCCTCCTATTCCTAATCCATTGCCATTCTCCTCCTATTTCACCCATCCAACCCATTTACCTCCATATTATCATTTATTTAGATTATATTAGCTAAATTTAGGTGTTATTACCCCTCCCTGTGTTCAATCTTCCTTCCTCCCTCCATTTAATCCTTTCCTTTTCCCATATATTCCATCCCAGATTCCCTTCCCTTCCCCTGTTTTTTCATTTAGAGTAGGATTATTAGATTGATTTAGATTTCATTTCAGTTTTGTACCCCTCCTTGTGTTTTTTGTGATTCCCCCATCCCCCATATTTTATAGATCGATAGATAGATTGATAGAGAGAGAGTTGTAGGAGTTAGCTTAGTGATAGAGATAGCGTTAGTGATTTAGTTTTAGTGATTGTAGGATTAGGCCTGTGTACTTATTAGATAGTCCATTTAGTTCATAGCATTTAGAATAGTTAATAGCAGTTAGATTTAGTGTAGATAGATATATATAATATTAGATTAAAAATTTAAATTTAAAAAAACAAAAACAAAAAACCAAATAAACCCCCCCAAAAAAACATATAAAACCAAATAAAAAAAACCAAAACCATATAAAAGAAAAAAACCCATATAAAAATATTTCCTGAATGGCCGAACCTGAACCCGGTGAATGAACTGAACGGCCGAACGCAAACCGCGATCTATTCATCCATCCCTAGCACGCGAGTCATACCTTGGCTAAGGGCCGCCCATGGAGGCCAACATGGGCCACAGTAGCACAGTATGTCTCTACTGGCCAGCCTTACCTGCTATAGGTCGGGGGTCGCCATGGTCAGCCACCATGGCTGCCCATCATTGGCTGCCATGGTTGTCTGTCATGATGGAGTTCTTGGAGTAGGGTGTGAATGGGGCTAAATGCCCACATGTTTGTTCTGCTCCCGGCCCTATGCAAGCCATGCTAGTGGTAGGATGGCTCTCTGGCTGCGAGCACATTTGTCTGGTGCCCCAACACAGTCTGGGCCATGTTGGCTGCCGTTTCCCACCCTGGACCAGGCTGGGGAGTTGCCATGCTGGCCATAAATCTGTTTTTACTCACTGATACTATAATATGAGGCTATCCTGCTTGTAACAGGGAGTTGGACTAGATGCCCTTCTCTGGTATCTTCCATTCCTACAATTATTTTAAGATTCTATGATTCTATTAAATTGAGTGGTTCATCTAATCTGAAGAATGTTTAGATTCAGTGATCATAGGTGCTCGGTAAGTAGATACACAGGATTTAAGTAGTTCAGCTTTCATGTTGCCACCTTGAGCTGCGCAGTTTCACAAACTGATTTTTACAATTGCAGGACAATCCTTCAGCATTAAAGTCAATGGGAGTTTTGTCACTGAATTCAAGCTGGAGGATTGCACCCTGAGTAGTATTACAAAATTTTTACTTCACATGATCAGTTTTAACAAGAAATATGCTGCTAGGCCTTCAGCAATGTTCTCTCTTCCCACAAATGCATATTGGACAATCTGGACCATAATTTGTTTTTTCCTAGAAAAAAACAATAATGTGGTTTGTTATGACTTGATGAGGCATAAATAAATTCAAAAGTGCGTAGGGACATGACACTTGTAATTCCCATTTCAACTGATTGGAATGGCATACTACTATTTAGAAGAAAGTATATTTGCCTCTAAATATAATTTGGAGCGTTAGTTATTTGTAATGCAACTGCTTAGAAAAGCCACACACAGATCTTTCCTCTAAACAGTTTTACTTAAATCATCAGTAGAAAAAGCTATAATTACATTGTCTCATTGAAGTTAACATTCTTAAGCGGAGCCTGAGCTTCTGAGGAATTCTCCCCCCTCAGCCCGTTTTTGTTTTGGAAATTAGAGCAAAGAAAAGCATCACTATTTTTCTTTTCCCAGTGATCACAAAACACTACTGGGCTCAACAGAATTTCTGTTTGCTCTCATCTCAATTAAAATTCTTAAATGTCAAGTGGGAAAAAGTTGTTATTTAATTTGTTCTCAGAATCTTTGTGCCTCCATTATTATGTGTGGCAATTGTTACCAAGCCTTTTGTCACACAGTCTATGACATAGTTTAAATTCCAGTAAAATAACTGGAATATGTAATTATAAGACTGCTCCCCACGCTTAACAAGTGGGAGAGGAGCTTGGAGCAGGGGAAGGCACTCGGTGCAAATCCCAGATTAAATAGAAGTAACTACTTTGATGTAAATAAATCCAACTAACTACTCAGTTTCTGTACCATAATCACCACAGCTGCAAAAAGATGTGGTTACTTCTCAGGGTGCGAACCTACTGTTAGGTAATTATGTCCCTCTCAAGGATTACCAATAAAGAACCCAGCCAGCTTCCTCCCCCACACTATCCAGGGGCTATGGGTGACTGCCCCAATCCCCTTCTCCCCCAAGCCCAGAGCATCCCTGACCACCAGGTGAAGGGTGTGTGTGGCTCAAGGGATGCTGGTGAAGCCCCCCTCGTGGACTGCCCTCAGTATGTTGGCCACATTGTCCGTCACCACACACTCCTTGGTGAAGGGCACACCTTGTGTGACCCACTCCCTCACCATGGTGGCCAGGACTGCCTCGATGTTCCGAGCAGTGTGGAGGCTGTCCATTACTTCCACTTGAAGCAGGGACCACCTCTACTCTGCTTTAGGACCCCTTCTGCCACTGCCAAACACTGCCTCCGGGTCCTGCCACCAATGCGCTGTCACTGCAAGGTAGGCGTGCTGTGCGTTCCTGCTTGACCACAGGTCTGTGCTGAAGAGGACGGTGGCACCCCTAGCCCGTCAACTGCTCCCTCACCTGCTCCTTTAAAACCTGGTACAAGGCTGACACCACCTGTCGACTCAAGGTAGTGTGCAAGGGCAGCTTAAACTGGTGGGCCAGGAAGCCAATCAGGTGCCTAAACCCCATGTTCTCAACCACCGAGAAGGGTTGCCCATCCAGCGCAATCATTTCCCCCAACATGCATGTGGCTTTCAGTTGAAAGCCATGCCACCCTCCATGTCCTGCAGCTGCCAAGCAACTTGACAGCTGCCCCACCCCAGCTCCTCCATGATGCGCTGACACTGCTGCTGCTGCCCCCTAGCACCAATATCGCTCCTGATGCTAGAGGCAGCTGTTCAAGCAGGACGCTTCCCCACTGATGGAGGCGGACGACTGGCCACTGCAGTCGAGGAACCTGCTGGTGTCCACTGCCCCTGCCTGCCCGCTTAGCAGCGCAGCGCTGTAGCATCCCTTCAGGTGCCTCGCCATGGCAGTTGTGCCAGGGTTGGTGAGCACCTGCCCATGCTTCACCACCTTCTGGAACAAAGTGCATTTCACCTCCCTGGAATCATTTGCCCACACCAATTTAAAATGCACCCTGATAGAGGATTTTGTGCCCCCTTCCTGCCTTCTGGCCCGCACCAGGTGATGCACCACTAACAGCGCTGCTGGGCGGGGCAGAACACGGTGGTGACACAGCTCCCAGAGGGACAGCCATCGCCTCAGCACCAGACATCTCCTCCGCAGGACTAGTGTCTGCCTCGCTGTCCCCAATCTGAGTGATGTTTTTTATTTGACTTTTTGTTAATTTCATTTTTAATTTCTTTCCCGCACTCTCCCACCTAAAGGCGGCTCGAGGCGGCTCACAACAGCAAATAAATACAATAATTGGGTTTTTTTCCCATGCAGGGGAACCCAACAATCGAAGCCACACACAAATACAGCAACGCTAGGGTCTATATCCCACACAGCGGGACCCAGCATTTCAAAAACAATACACAATCAACACCCCCCTAATAATAATAAAAAATTACATCTTACCCCCTTCAATATCCTGTGCTATTATCAGTCCTAACATTCACATCCTGTTCAAATCAAGGACCTTCTACAATACACCCTTCTGTCCCCCACTGCCACCAGGGGACATCATTCCTCTCAACCCCTCTCTCACTGGGGAAAGCGGTAGGCCTTCTCAGAATTCATAACAGCAAAGAATTCACATCAGCTAAGCCCATCCCCTCCTCCCCAACCAAGAGAGATGGTGATTGGGCAGGCTGGCTGCTAGTCTAAATCTCTCCACCCCTGGTGCCAAGAAGTCTGCTCCTCAGCTGCACACACACACCCCGGGCCTGTTAGCCAGTTTTGTTCCTGCCTGAATGCACCCAAATTAATCTGAGACGTGCCAGAACTGTTTGGGGGTTTCCACGTTTAGTTCAGCCATTCTGTTTGGCCAGCCAAACTGGCTGAATTCGGGCCGAACCCTGAACGTCCGAACCGCATTCACACATCCCTAATCTCCACGACCATTTGGTGATTAGTGTCTCAGCTGAGACTCTTATCGAGGTGCCACTTGTAACATGGTGTGGTTGGTTAATGCCATTTGTGATGGTTTGGTGATATTTTTAATGGGGGCTAAGCTAGCATGTGAAATGTAGACCCCATTTATTGTTTTTATTTCCTATTTGTGCTCTCCCCTCTGATATCTACCATGATAGAAAGGAACAGAAACAAGAGGAGAAAATATGTTTCAGAACCACTGCTGCTGAAAGATATTTCATTGCATGCTAGATTAAAGTGTTCCTGATGATTTCTCTAGTACGAGCTTTCAGTGTTTTTATTTAATAGTGATCTTATTTCTTTCTGCATTTCAATTAGCATTGCTTCTTGATTTTGAAATAATGCTTACTTTATTTATTTATTTATTTATTTGTTGAAAATAGCAGCAACTCAGGAACTGGTATAATTCCATTGAGTTAGTTCCTGATTAATATGACCTTTAAAGACATGATTCAACTCCAGTTTCACTGGAAGTTGGCACTAACCACTGGCTTCTCACAGTTCTCCTTCAGAGTCCCCTTAGCTCAGGTGTAAAATACAGTAAGAAAAGAAATAAAATCACAGAAAAAATGTTAAAATCCAAGCAAAACTTCTGGCTCCAGGCTAAGCTCTATGGTTACTCTTGAGCAAGTATCTCCATTCTTCCTTCAGTCGGCTCAGTGCTTTGAATCAACAAACCGTAGCCACACCCTAATTACTCTCACCATTAACCCACCATGAGCCAGGCCCCAGAGAGAGCTCTCCAGAACGATTTAGTTCTATGTGTTGCGGTAAAATGTAAGAATAATTATCCCATACTTTAACATACTTTAAGAAATGGACACACAAAGGAATGAAGTGGTTTGCAAGAGGTGATTCAGGGCACCAGTGGAAGCATAGAACCCCAAACGCTGTGTGACTATCCCCGAGACCATATTACTTATCTGGAAGACTTTCAGGGGCTCAGACATTGCCTCAAGCCTTTCATTAGCTGAGACCTATTTCTTATTTCCTTTGTTTCTTATTTCATGGGTATTGGATATTTTCAGTCCTAAATATGATCATGACACAGACAGAATTTTTATGATTTGAAGGCCTCAGTCTTTTTACAATACTGCTGGTGCAAGTGCAAGAACTGCATGGATCTACTTGCTTGTCTTCCTGCATGCGCTGCTGCTCAATAACTGCCAGGAAGACCTCAGACTCGGTCCTACTTCTAATGAAGGAATTAGATATATGATCAAACCACTGTCAAGCTGTGTTGTGTTAAAATACTGTATCAGTCAAAAATAGCAAGGTCAGGCTCTCTTCATACCATTGTTTCAGTGTACTGATTACCTTTCAAATTTAATTTAACTTCTGAGAAAGTCTGAGCATCAGCATGCTCTTAGTAGGATAAACAATAGTAGAATAAAAATTTTCATAGTCAGCCTGCACAGCTGAGACTCCTCGGCCCATCCAAACACAAGGCCCGTTGCTGATTTTCCTTTTACAACGTTTCCTCCTCCACTCTTTGTTCTTAAAACTGAGAAATCTGCCACCCCCCCAGTACAAAAATGTGAAGAGCCCTCTTGCCCGAGTGCAAAGATGCCCTTGTGCAATTCTAAGGATCCATTCTAGAAGATCCATCATTCACCAGAGTTTCTGAGTGTATCTACAACCTTCTGTGAACTTTCCATTAAGAATGAGGGGCACACCAAGATCTTTGCACAGGGTTCTGCAGGCTCTAAAGATAGGGGTGTGCATGTCTTTGTGTTACTACAATAACAATAATAAATATTGTCATTTTCATTATTGTTCTTGCAATAACAAAAATTACAAATAATAATAATGAAAATAGAAATGTAAATGACATTTTGTTTTTGAAATAAAGGGAAAAAACTAAAAAATGTATTTTCAGCCATAAGGTTTTGTTTCTTATTAGATTCTGATGAAACATGGGGAAGTTTTTCCCCCAATGGAGGGCATTATGTGTACCAAGCTTCAAAACAATTAGACAAAGGAAACTGATTTAAGAAGCAATTGAATGTTGTAATTTTAAAAAAATATCTATACACATTCATGGCTACATATTGTTTATTGTCCCTCCAATTTTCATGAAACCTGTGTATATTATGTCTCTCTACATAATTAACAATCCTGTCCATTTTCAAAAAGATTGGATAAAAGGTCCTGGTGGTATAAGACATTATCTTTAAAATACATTTCCAGCTGTAGCTTGTTTATATCACATCCTGTTTACAGAATATTTGTCAGGAATGTATCATATACATTCCCTGTCATCTCTGTTTATCTATAGGTCAATTTGATAAAGGGACCCAATTTTATAAGCAATTTATGTTTTTCCCTTGAAGACCATTATTCAGATAAATAGCAGCACATGCAGTGCCAGTCAGAGGCAGGCACTGGGCATGGCAGGGAGAGGGAGGCTGTAGGAGGGAGGATGTGGAGCAACCCAAAAGACTGACAGACACATTCACTGGCAAATTACTACATGCTTCCAGCTTTACAGGACCAATCGGTAGTGACTTTGAGATGGGCATAGGGGGCAGCCCTGAGGCAGGAGGGACATAACTTGAACTTTGGGAATAGCATCCCAGCAATCAGGAGACATAGATTTCACATCCAGGCTGGCCAATTATCATCACAATCACATCATGAAGCACGGTGACAGAGGACATAAGAGAATCTCTATTAGCTCTTTCCTAAACAGATGCTTCTGAGTTCCCAGTAAAAGTGGGGGAGAGAAGTTGTGATGGTCACAGCACATAATGAGGATATTTGGTTGACATTTGCTGGCCAGTTGACATCACAAACCAATCTTAGACCACAGTGAAACATAAGAGAATCCCTTGCATAGGCTCCTTCTCTGAATATGCTGTACAGGCATATAACATTGGGACCCTTTATCACATCTTTCTGATATTTTGCATAGATGATTGTGAAAGTATGATATAAAGCTCTGCCAAGTTTCATGTACACTGGTTAGACTACAAAGATGTTACAGTCAGACATACATTTATAAGTTAATTGCTTATAACACCAGGATACTTTATTCAATCCTTCTGAAAGTTGGGAGAGATAGTAAATATAGGAAGAGGGCTGGTGACATGTGCTGAAGGGGCACGTCCAAAGGGGCATGCCCTTTGGCTGGGCCCAAGGATTGGGACCAGGACTTGCTGCTGAATGTAGCTGTGCATCAGAGTCCGCCCCCTTCCATCTTTGGGACCTGCGCCAGTTGCCTGCTTTCCACCAAGCCGAGGGGGTGTGTGGGAACCTGGAGCCCCGTTGCCCAGAGGTAGTTTGCCACTGCTGCTGAGGGCTGATTTGCATGCCAGACCAGCTGAGACCTGGGAGGAGTCACGCTCCCGGGACAATTTAAAATCCCCACGCCAGCCGGTGGCGCCGAGCCCGCCCCCTTCCATCCCTGTAACCTGTGCCAGTTGACTGCTTTCCACCAAGCCAAGGGGGGGATGTGGGAACCTGGAGCTCCGTTGCCCAGAGGGAGTTGCCACTGCTTCCGAGGGCTGATTTGCACATCAGACCAGCTGAGAGCTGGGAGGAGTCACGCTCCTGGGACAATTGAAAATCCCCGCGCCAGCCAGCAGCGCTGGAGGTGCGTACCAGGGCAGCACGCCTAAGGGCTGCGTGTGCAAGGACGCGCCCTTGTGCATGCAGCCTTAGGAGCAGGGTGGGTGCGGGGTTTCGATTTTCTGTGTATGCATGTATGTGATCCAGATTACTGCCATTGCTGGGGCTGGAAGTTATTTTATATATTTTATCTTATTTCATCAGTTTTATTTTGTTTCCATGCCTAAGAAGAGTAAGAGTAGAAAGAAGCTGGGGGTGACCGCTAGGGCATGGGCTGTGCAATTACATCTTGAGGACTGTTTTCCCACAGTCCCGGCACCGTCAGATCCCAGCTGGGGGCCCCCTCCCAACCTTCCTTATATCCTCTCGCTGAGTGCCTCGATGTAGGGCGGGATCCCCTAGCTACTTGTGTAACTTCAGTTCCCACTGTTCCCCTCCAGACTACTGCGAATTCTGAGGTGGGAGGTGTTATCATTGGGTCCCAGCCTGATAATTTAATCTCGCAGGCCCCCCTTGATTCTTTATTGTCCTGTGCCTTGGCTTTTAAAAAGAAAGGTGAAAGGTGGCATGCTTTGGCTGCCAAGTCTCGGAAATCATTACAGTCTTCATCTAGTTCCCAGTCTTCCTCCCCTGGTGACAATATGTGTTTACTCCAATCTCGTATTAAGGAAATCGAGCTTCAACTTTTAGCTGCACAAGATTTGGAAGGGGAAACCCCCTTATCACTAAATTCATTGAATTGTGGTCACCAGGATTTGGAGTTGTCTGCTACCTACCCCAGGATGCTGTCTTCCCCTCAAGGCCAAGATAGCGAGGCCCAAGGGGAGTTAGAGTCTCTTACCAGCCCTAATATAGGGAAGGGGGGGGTTAGTCTAATAGGCCCCCTGACTCTCCCACTAAATTGTGCTCTATCCCTCCTGATATCCTGGAGGCTCATGTTTCTCACCATTCACAGCAGGTAGAAGAGTCTCTTCTAATGCTCAAGGCATGAATTGAGGGCCTAGATGCCCAACTCCAGGGTATCCAGCAGCAGCTGTCTAGGCTTGGGGAGTGGATGGATGCCCCTGGGGGGGACTAGGGTTGGGTCAGGTCCTATGTGCATGGACCAGGCAACCCAAACATCTATCCCTTATAGTCCTGTTTATTCTGGCACCTCCGCCTCAAAGGCTGTTGAGTACCAGAAACTCATCCCTGTGACTGATGCCTTGGTCTTTATAATCTATTCTCTGCTGTTTGGGTTACTCCCTTTTTGGGACTCCAAACCTCAGATTGCTCAGCATATTGCTGATATTTTGGACTGTACCTTTTTGCCCTCCCATATTAGCCGTTTTTATCATTTGCCAACAAGGGTTCGTGCAATACATATGGTGATTTATTTTCGTACTCCAGTCATAGTCAAGAGCCTTCTGTCCTATTCCCATATCTCCTCTTCATGGGGTGTATATATGGTCAATCTCCAATCCAAAAAAGGAACTTCTCCACTCTTGCAGCAATTTCCCTTGAATACCTTGGTTTCCCTTGAGGGAAACCCTAATTTGGCCCAGCTACCCAAAAGGAAGACATTCACTTTATTGGATATTCCAATTGTTAGCAGACCCAAAGTACTGACCCAGGAGAAAACCTTTATTGCTTCATCCAGTTCTGTTTTGCCCTGTAGGTCCCCAACTATGCTGAAGTTAGTTCTCTACCCAAGTCAATTCATTCTCCTCCCAGGCTTCTCCTCCTGGTTAATCCAGGCTTGCCCTCTCCCATGGAGACAGCTCCACAGACCCTTACGGAGACACAATCCTCTGGTTTAACTGAGGATTTGGTAACTGTAGGACAAATGCCCTCTTGTGGGCTCCAGTTTGTATCTCAGCCCCACTGTCCTATTGTCCCAAGCCCTCGCTCGGTCAATCATGTTCCTGCAAAAGAATGGGGATTTCCTCCTAGAGGGGCCTTGATTCTTGAAGAACTTATGGCCGCTGATGCCACATGTAGGACTGCTGTTCTGGGCTATACAGGCGGACAGTGGGTGCCTTTTCTTCTTTGCATTATTGTCCAAGTTCCTTGTTAGTAATTAAGTAGATTTTTCTAGTTTGTACCCTTTTGTTTCCCTGGGTCCCAACCAGCAGGTTTTAGATTAAGAGGTTATGCTATTTTTTAGCTTAAGTTAAACTTATTCTAACAGATACATGCTATTAGGATGTTAGGCTGTTGGGTTACTTGGTAGTTGTTAATGGCCATGGTTCTTCTATGGCCTTTGTTTTTTTTTCCTTTGGTTTGTATGCGTTTACCATGTATGTATGTTTGTTAAAGCAATGGCCTAAGGCCACGCTAATAAACTTATCTAGCTAGCTAGCTATAGGAAGAAATATAACATTTCCAAGTTTCATTTACATTAAATGTGAGACAAAGAAGTTACATCTAAGAATGTATATGAAGATTTTTTTAAAAAATAATATAATTCAACTGCTTATAAAATTGTATTCCTTCTCCAATCATTTTGGAACTTAGTACACTTAATTCCTTCCATTGGAGGTACACTACCACCAAGAGTCAGCCAACTATAGTGAAAAACAAAGTTGTTACAGCTGAAAATGTCTTTTCCATTGAAACCAATGGAAATGAAAGCAAAAACAAAATTTGATATTTATGAAAACAAAAATGACAAATTTAAATAACAAAACTGAAAAACTGAAAACAAAAATGCCATGGGCCCCTGGTGCACACCTCTACTTAGTGGGAAGCCAGTCATATTCCAGATGACCTGGGGCTTGGAGTAGCTTTCTGCTCATAAATCCAGAGACAGAAAGTCCAATGGACCATATAATCATAATTGCTTTCAAATTGAGAAGAATGAATTTGGATTACAGAGTGATTCAATAAGGTTGGGCCAGTTGGCCAAGAGCTAATTATTCCGGGCAGAAGGAGGAGGCAAAGGAATAAGGTGGGCAGATCCTCTCTGTGATGTTGTGCTATACCATGAATGAATTCACTAGCCCCACTTACATGGGGTATTTTCAGACGTTACGAGATCACGGTGAACCACGGTGAATACCCACCTGTGGTCACCGTGTCTCGAACGTCTGTTTGGCGGCCGCCAGATGTTCGCCAAGGTCTACCCACATGGGGTCAATTTGAACCACGCTTCCCGGGCTAGCCGGGGGAATGTCCCGGGAAGCGTGGTGAAAAAGATCCCCAGCGGGGACCAACAAAAAGTCACGTCTGGCCGGTTGCCACGGCCCGGGATCCCCGGCAGGATCCCAGGCCATGGCGCTTCTGGCCTGACGTGGTGGCCGCAGTGGCCCCGCTGCCTGCCCGTCTCCCTGGAGGGCGGGCGGCGGGGTGCGTGGAGGGGGCGGGGCCATGCGGCCGCACGTTGCGCCGTGTGGCCCCGCCCCCTCCCACATTCCCCACCGGGATCCCCCCGGCACATCTGTTGTGGCGTTATGGGGTGACCCCGGCAGGGAATGAATAGGGTGATTTCGGTACGGGGCCAACGGGCCCCGTAACATCTGAAATCACCCATGGTTAGAAAAACATTTTATTGAGTTCTTGTTTAGACAGAAGACTGGGAATAGAGTGGAGATGACCAGTTAAGTTGTTACCCATAGGTAATACTCAAAGTTCTAAGTATTGTACCAGATGTCCCATCAGTACCCATGTACTGAGTCAGACACCAGAATACCCAAAATATCAATTACCAGGAAACCAATTTTTCTGTTTTAACAACTGATTTTCCATTTTATTGACCTATTCTGAATTACTGTTTTCATATGTTCGTGAATGTTTCTGACCCTTTTTTCTATGGGTGATTTCAGACGTTACGGGGCCCGTTGGCCCAGTATCTAAATCAACCCATTCATTCCCCACCGGGGTCACCCCGTCACGCCGCAACAGACATGCTGGGGGATCCCGGCGGGGAATCTCGGAGGGGGCGGGGCCGCACAGTGCAATGTGTGGCCGCACAGCCCCGCCCCCTCCATGCTCCCACCACCCGCCCTCTGGGGAGATGGGCGGGCAGCGGGGCCAATGTGGCTGCCACGTCGGGCTGGATTCGTCACGGCCCGGGATCCTGCCGGTGATCCCGGGCCCTGGCGCCCGGCCAGACATTACTTTTTGTTGGTCCCCGCTGGGGATCTCTTTGACCATGCTTCCCGGGACATTCCCCCGGCTAGCCCGGGAAGCGTGGTTCAAATTGACCACATGTGGGTATTGACCGTGGTGAACATCTGGCGGCTGCCAAACAGACGTTCGAAGCACATTGACCACAGGTGGGTATTCACCGTGGTTCACTGTGATCTCATAATGTCTGAAAATACCCTATCTTGGTACCTGGCAGAGAAACAAAACTGGTAATCAAACATTGGTAACAGAAACTGGAAATTCAGGAACTGAAATTGTATTTTGGTAAATTGGGCAGTTCATTGGGACTAATCATGTAGTAGTCAGTGGGTACTTTCAGACGATACGGGGCCCTTTGGCCCCATACCGGCACCACCGGCTTCGTTCCCCGCCGGGGTCACCCCTGCATGGCCCAACAGACGTGCCGGGGGGATCCCGGCGGGGAAAGTGGGAGGGGCCGGGGCCACACAGCGCAACATGCGGCCGCACGGCCCCGCCCCCTCCACGCACCCCACCGCCCGCCCTCCGAGGAGACGGGCGGG
>QEPC01004630.1:154937-165207 GCA_003113815.1 Sphenodon punctatus | reverse complement strand
TCCTCTATACACTAAATGAGTACCTAACAACAAAAAAACTTTTATAATCTGTTCCTTCCTACTAAGTGGACCAACCAACTTAGTACCTCCTCTAGTAAACTCAAACCCCACTGTGTTAATCTATTAAATACTGTACCATCTCCTCTAACCTGGTAATTCTCAGATTTATCCAGTCTCAATCTTCAGACAAGTAGAAAACAATTACTTCTACTAAAAAATAAAATTACAAAGTGATCAAATCTACTACTCTTGTAAACCTACCACATATGAACACCCCCTCTTGGTCTTCCAAACATCAAAACTCACCTTAGAGTCTTCTCACTCTTACAACCAAAAATGCTGAATACCAAGCAAACCAAGCCTACCTAGCAACAAACTTCCTTAAATGATGTCCTTGGGATGGCCAAATTAAACACTCCTCACAGCTGACTCAACAGTCTAATACCATACACCTGATTACTCACAGTCATGGAATCAAGAAAAACCTTCATCATATACTCTCAAAATACCAGTACCACCAAAAACATTTAAACCTGTACCTTTATAGTCAATTCCCCTCTATATGACTATATCTCATGGCTCTCTGGCATCTATCTACATACATAAAACAAAATATTTTTTTTAATAACATTGAAATTCCACACTATATAAAACACACCTTGAACCCATGACCCTAGGAACTCCCAACCATGGCCCCAAAGGCCTACACCACCTCACAGTGAAAAGAGAAAGGGAAAATATTTTTACACTAAATACACTACTTTGCAAAATTATTTTAAAAAATAATAATAACTATCTGGCCCCACCTGGGTCTTTACTGTAAACCTATAAATAGTATTGTCAAAAAACTCTCTCATAGTTAACTCTAACCCATCTATATTGTTGAACTGGAATTGAACCCACAGCCCTAACAACATCTAACTATGGTCCCAAAGACCTACACTACCTCATCAACACAACAAGCACCAGAGGAAAGGACCTTTTGTATAAACTAAAAACCTTTGCCTCAACCCTGTATATTTACTTATAATATTAAAAAAGGTTATTTCTAACAAACAAGTGAACCAGTGACCCAGGATTACCACACCCACTCTTAAAGACCTCCACATTCTCACATACCCATAGGGAGCTTGGTGAAAATGCATATCCCTTAAATCAACAATTTAAAAAATATTTTATTTTGACAATGGAAGAACACCTGCATGACAAATTACAAATAATGTATTACACTCTCTTAGTTTGTTGTCAAGTTCCTAAACAACATACAAACTAACCCTCAAAGCGCTTAAAATAATACAAGCAATACAATAAATAAAAGTAAGTTAATACAAACTCAACCATTGAAATGAAAATTCTTATACATTGTATGGTCCAATGTACATTTCTAAAGTCACATGTGACCCATATAGAAAAAAATCATACATAACATTTAAAATCCAAAAAATCATTTAGTCCCCTTGGTTTGACGCTTTTGAGTCGGAACATCCAAAAACTTTCTCTTTTCAATAATCTTTGTTCTATGTTACTCCCAGCATGAATTCTCTCTATGATCCAAAATCTCATATCCATATAGGTATGCCTCATCGCTAAACAATGATCCACTAATGGGGCTGTGACAATCTTCCTTCTAATACAGCTCAAGTGTTCACCAATCCTAACCTTAATGGCCCTATTAGTTTTGCCCACATAAATCTTATCACAGTAACATCTTATGGCATAAACCACTTGCTCCATTGAACAGTTACTAAAATCATTCAAAACATAAGTTTTCCCTTCAGTATCAAATGATGTCATATTAAATGTAAATTTACAAGAAATGCAATGGCCACATTTGTAATGGCCCTTTACTTCTCCTAATATACCCATTGCACTCGGTTTCCTCTGCGGTTGTATATCAGCTCTTACCAAAACTTCTTTAAAAAATTTCCCTCTCTTATACGAAAAAAGAGGCGGCTTCTCACAAAAACGTATGTGCTCCACTAGTCTCCAATATTTCATGACTATACTCCTAATCCTAAAAGCCAGGTGCCCAAACGTGACAAACAATCCTGCTCCCACTTGAATCTACTCTTACCTTATCCAATAACTCTTCCTGTTTCCAGCCAGAGGCCTTCTGTATCGCTGTATCCAAACATGATTTTGGGTAACCCCTCTGTGAAAATTTTGTGTACAATTTCTGTGATTCTAACAAAACATATCATCATTTGAACAATTCCTACGTAGACGTAAAAACTGACTATATGGCAAATTCCTCTTCAAATGGCCAGGGTGATAACTTCTATAATGTAGGTATCTATTTTTATTGGTAGGCTTTGAAAAAGTGGATGTAATGAAACTATCCAGACCCAATGAAACTTTTATATCTAAAAAAGAAATAGTCTCCAAATCATAATGCATCTCAAAAGAAATAAATTCATGCCATAATTTCTTGCCATAATCAGTTGCAATAAATTTGGTAAAAAATGTGCAGGTGGACCACTATACGTGCGTAATTCCAATGTGGATCTAACAGGATCCACACCATCTTTTTGCGGAATATTGGAATACAACGAAACCACGTCAAGAGTTACCAAAACAACTTCATTCCTTTTTAAAGAACCATAATCTATATCTCTAAGAATATTCAAAAAATGGGAAGAATCTCTAATGTATGATCTCCAAGACGAAATGATCGGTTTAAAAAAAAAGTCAACAAATTTTGCTAACGGTTCTAATATTGAATTTGTACCTGACACTATCGGTCTCCCTGGTGGGGGTATTCCCTTATGAATCTTGGGGAGGATATAAAACAAAGGTGCCCTTGGAGATTTGTTTACCAAGAACCCAAACTCTTTCTGTGTAATAAAATCATTTTTCAATCCCTCTTCTAGTAGACACAAAATCTCTTTTTGGATCTCATCAATCGGATCGCTAGCAAGAGTAGTGTACCTTCTGTTGTCATGTAATTGGTGCAACACTTCATTCCTATAATCATCTTTATCCGTAATCACAATTGCCCCATCTTTATCAGCTGATTTGATGGCTATTGCAGGATCCTTGGACAAATCTTCCAAGACAAACTTATCCTTCTTAGTTAAATTGTGTCTAACAGCTACTTGCTTATCAAACAACCTCTCTGTATCCTCCCATACTAATCTTTCAAAAGCACTGATGAAAGTATCTAACTCACTTGAAGGTGGGAAATTCGAACCCTCTGTCAGTGGGATGGGGGCAGCGGGACCACACACACACCACGCACCACACGCTACCTTGCGCCTGGGAATCTGGCCGAGGCGCTCCCGAGGTGGAGGAATGCCCGTCAGGATAGTATGTGGGCCAATGCCCTTGACACGAGGTCTGGGCTAGGCCCCTATCATCATAGGGCGCCGAGACTACAGGCAGAGCAAGGCCCTCACCTTGCACCACGACCACAGGCACTCGTGTACTCAGGGAGCAGGGGAATATGGTGGGGAAGGCCAGTGAGGAAGGCGTGTGTTCAGGTCCCACAGGGAAGCAGGGGCGGAGCAGGGGTTCAAGCACCAGGGCCCTCAGGGAGGGGTTGGGACACCACCGGGTCAGGGATAGCACTCGTTCACCCACTCTCCCACAATCCAACACACTCACACGTAGGGCAGTAGGGAACAACAAACAATACTCTTCCAAAATCTTCACACAATACAATCACAGTCTTAGCTTAGCTTCCAGGCGGCCGGTCTGCGTTCGATCACCAGCCCTGAACGCTCCGGCCAGCCTAGCTTATAAACCCCTAACCCCGCCCTCCTTACGTTGTGCGAGCCTTGCGGAGCGGCGCAGGGGGCGTGGCGCCGCTTCCGCCGTCTGTAGGTGGGCCCCGCCCTCCTGTGGCGCGGCCGGCCCTGCCCCGCTGTCAATACTGCCGGGGCCTGTGAGCTCTCTGTCGGGGGGCGTGGCCTTCTCCTGCTCTCCCCTCGCCTCTAGTGTTGCAGGCGGGGCTACTTCCTGGTTCGGGCTGGAGCCGCTCCCTGTTACCGGGCTCCGTTGCCGCCCGACCCCCTCTTGCATACCGCGGCGCCGGGAAACGGCGCCGCGGATCCTGACACCCACGTTAAACGGTGAGGCAGGTTCTTCCAAGGAATTGTCCAAACCTGAATCACCAGCAAAAAACTTTTTAAATCTGATTTGCCTAAAAAACCAAAATAACTCCACTTTAGTTTCAAACAACTTATTAATGTGTGTTGGAACAAATGATAACCCTAAGCCCAACACCTTTAACTCTTCAGGGGATAGCACTCTTGAAGACAAATTCACCACTAAGTCCATTGTTCCTTGGTCTGCAGTCTGGTTTGGATCCTGGATAGGCCCTTCCTCTCTACTTCTCTCTTTCTCTTTGTTGAGAAACACGGTCTCTGTTCCCTTAAAAAAGTCCCACTTCTACCCGAGGATGACTCATCTGAAAAATTTTCCCCAGATGTACCATCCCTCCCAGACTTATTCTCTAGATTGAAACTAACCTTCTTCCTATAAATGCCTTTCCTAATGGTTAAATTAGTAAACCAAGGGTACACTCGATTATTGTCATAATCTAATATGTCACTTTTAAATTTCTAAATCTTAAAATATTTAAGTGCATTATATTTCTCTTTCAAATTCTTTTCAACCTCAATCCATTTTTGATTAGT
The DNA here is from genome assembly GCA_003113815.1 of Sphenodon punctatus. Lineage (NCBI taxonomy): Eukaryota > Metazoa > Chordata > Lepidosauria > Sphenodontia > Sphenodontidae > Sphenodon > Sphenodon punctatus. Next base: position 160,570 of record QEPC01004630.1, on the reverse strand, counting down.
GGACATATTATCAATTTTAGATTCTATATCTACTTTGCATAGAGTTATATTATTTTCCAGCACAACAGTTTATTCTTTTATGGTGTCAATTAGTAATAACATCAAATCAAAGGAACATTTATTCAATATAGAAACCCATTTACTTCAGAACGAGTCATTCTGGGTGAACATACCTGGAGTTTTATTAATCCTTAAACCCCTAGGGATTCTTTTAGATCTCCAATAACCTGATAAGGACATGGCATGTAAATCTAATTTTTGTTTCTTCTCCATTATTTGGGAATACTTGGCAAAAATATCAAAATTGTCTGTTTTATCACTCCCATTAAATAAAGACAGAGATGATAAAGTTTTCCATGCTTCATCCTCACTGTAACTCAAAGTATCAAAAAAATATTACTATCCATCCCTAGGTGGCTAACCCTAATTGTGCAAAAACAAAAAAGGGGAAATCAAACAGTATCCTACACACAGCCAATATATACAACAAAGGGTGAAAACAGACATGACGCTAACCACCCTTGGTGGTTATTTATGCATGTTGCAGGGCTGTATTGGTGCCCTATGCAGCCCCGAAACATGCATAAATGACCACAAAGGGTGGTTAGTGTCATGTCTGTTTTCACCCAAAGATAAAGAACTGAGAATACTGATTAACCAAAGGATAAGAATTGTAAAGTTAGCTAATCAAAACTTTTAAAGAATAGTAAAACCAACAAATGCCCAGTCCAAATGAAATAAACAAACAAACTTCTTGAGATTTATTCTGCATGAATTCTTCACGAGGTATATAGTTCATAAATCACCTTATAACTTCTTGAGAGTAATTCTGTATGAATTCTTCGTTCATGAAACACCAACATGTTTCGACCACAAGGTCTTCTCCAGGGCTTATTTACATTCATAACTTAATACCAATGCTGGGAGTCCTTCTAATGACAAAATAAAAATCAACATATCAACCATTTCAAAAATAACTTATTACCAAATTCTAATACTTTAATAGTAGCCACAAGACATGGCCTCCAAATATATAAATATAAATCAATAAGTAAATACCTTTTAAATATTATAAGTAAATATACAGGATTGATGCAAAGGTTTTTAGTTTATAGAAAAGGTCCTTTCGTGTGCTGCTTGTTGTGTTGATGAGGTAGTGTAGGTCTTTGAGACCATAATTAGGTGCTGTTAGGGACATGGGTTCAATTCCAGTTCAACAATATAGATGGGTTAAAGGCAACTATGAGAGAGTTTTTTGACAATACTATTTATGGGTTTAGAGTAAAGGCCCAGGTGGGGCCAGATAGTTATTATTATTTTTTAAAATAATTTTGCAAAGTAGTGTATTTAGTGTAAAAATATTTTCCCTCTCTCTTTTCACTGTGAGGTGGTGTAGGCCTTTGGGGACATGGTTGGGAGTTTCTAGGGTCATGGGTTCAAGGTGTGTTGTATATAGTGTGGAATTTCAATGTTATTAAAAAAAATAATTTTGTTTTATGTATGTAGATAGATGCCAGAGAGCCATGAGATATAGTCATATAGAGGGGAATTGACTATTAAGGTACAGGTTTAAATGTTTTTGGTGGTACTGGTATTTTGAGAGTATATGATGAAGGTTTTTCTTGATTCCATGACTGTGAGTAATCAGGTGTATGGTATTAGACTGTTGAGTCAGCTGTGAGGAGTGTTTAATTTGGCCATCCCAAGGACATCATTTAAGGAAGTTTGTTGCTAGGTAGGCTTGGTTTGCTTGGTATTCAGCATTTTTGGTTGTAAGAGTGAGAAGACTCTAAGGTGAGTTTTGATGTTTGGAAGACCAAGAGGGGGTGTTCATATGTGGTAGGTTTACAAGAGTAGTAGATTTGATCACTTTGTAATTTTATTTTTTAGTAGAAGCAATTGTTTTACTCCTTGTCTGAAGATTGAGACTGGATAAATTTGAGAATTACCTGGTTAGAGGAGATGATACAGTATTTAATAGATTAACACAGTGGGGTTTGAGTTTACTAGAGGAGGTACTAAGTTGGTTGGTCCACTTAGTAGGAAGGAACAGATTATAAAAGTTTTTTTGTTGTTAGGTACTCATTTAGTGTATAGAGGAATCATTAGAGAGGTGTGTCAAGCAACAGGGTCCCAGAAGATAAGGTATTTACTTATTGATTTATATTTATATATTTAGAGGCCATGTCTTGTGGCTACTATTAAAGTAATAGGATTTGGTAATAAGTTGTTTGCGGATGACACCATCCTTCTTGCTAGATCACGAGTAGGATTGAATAGACAACTGTCTGCCTTAGGTCAGCACTGCAGCCAGAATTTTCTCAAGCTGAGTTTATGATAAATCTAAAATAATGATCTTTTCGGCAAAACGTAAGGTCCATCAATGGCAGTTAAATAACCATGTGCTAGACCAAGTGAGCTCCTATAAGTATCTGGTGCTGGTTTTCAATCAAATGGAAGCTGGACCATGCATATGAAGGCTGCCAAAAGGCAGGCAAGGGTATTGGGGAAGTCGATTTGTAACTATTTCAGATCTAGTGGTGGGAACTTGGTGATACCAGTGCTTCGGGCTTATAGGGCTAAATGCCTGACCCAATTACTCTATGGAGCCCAGTTTTGGGCACTGGGTAAGACCAAACCTCTTGAATCTATCCAGAATAGGTTTCTGCGTGCCATCTTGGCTGTTCCCAACCACACTCCCTGTTGTGCAATTCGTCTGGAATGCGGGGTTCTATCTATAGAGTCCCAGGTGTGGCTTCTCATTTTGCGATACTGGTTACGGATACACTATTCTCTAGCAGCCCCTTTGGCTGTTTTTCTTTTGCCTGATAGTTTCGCCAACCCTTGGGTCTCTTGTGCCCAAAAGAAGCTGTGCCAGCCTGGATTTTCACCAGATAGCTTAATGACCTTGGCATACAGGAGGGCCAAGAGGCTGATCAAGCAAAGACGGATAGATGTCAGTATTCAGGAGGAAATAGCCGATATGCAGGGGATGTCAACATTGAGAGGCTTGGTGGATTTGTTTGACTATTCTCTCCATCCGGCCCCCTATTCACAATATCAGCTACGGGTTCAGGTGCGTAGATCATTCACCATGGCTAGGATGAATGTCTTTCCCTCAGCTGTCTTAGAGGGGCGTTTCTTAAATAAGGACCCGGCCTTATGTTTCTGTGATTGTATAACCACCTCGGAGGACTCTATGGGACATATTTTAATTTTTTGTGAGAAACACACCGAGGCCATGGAAAAGTGGCTGTGCCCTGTGCTTGATGGCCTTCAACCTGGGCTTACGATCAAACAGAATACTTTATCCCGCCTTTCAGGGCAGAATGAAGAACTCACCAAGAGTGTGAGTACTTATTTGTACTGTATTTTGCTAACTCGGAGCCGTTAGCTGTATGTAAAGTAAGTTATAGCATGGGCTGGGGAAATTGAGCTATGTAATTGTGATCTCATTTGTTGAGATGTATGTTTTATTTCTTTTTGTAATGGCTAACGCCACACAATAAAAATGTTATTATTAACTATATACCTCATGAAGAATTCATACAGAATAAATCTCAAGATGTTTGTTTGTTTTTTTATTTCATTTGGACTGGGCATTTTTTGGTTTTACTATTCTTTAAAGGTTTTAATTAGCTAACTTTACAATTCTTATCGTTTGGTTAATCAGTATTCTCAGTTCTTTATCTTTTTAGTAATGAAATGTCATTTTCTGTTATCATTGTTATTATCTATATCGGTACTGATTTCAAGCAAAGATTTCATTTTTGGTATCGTTATTCGTATTGATATAGATTTCAAGCTCCAACAAAGATTTTGTTTTTGGTGTCGTGATTGCACGAGACCAGAAACAATACCAAAACTGGAAACAGAACTTCAATCATCTGTGTGGTGGCATACAGTGTGGCTGACTGGCTGTGTGTGGCTATGTGTGGCTAGTTATCTGTGTGTGCATGGTTGTTTGTGAGAATGGAAGGAATCAGGAAGAACCTGAGGAGGAAGGTCAAGGTTGAGGTATAGGAACAAATCATGGAGGCCCAGGCTGGACCATTTCATGAGGTGGTGGAGGTGGGATCCTCACTAGAGGAGGAGGAGGCGGAGGGCAGAGGAGGTGCCGCTGCCAGGTTTGTAAAATTTGTTCTTCTTTCTTTAGTGTTCCATAGAACTTTAAGGAGGGAGGAACAAGAAGAATACTATATTTTAGAGTGAGTTGGCAGGCGTACAGGCTGGTGGGCAGTCAGGATGGCAGAAGGGTGGGTGTGCAGGTGGGCGGTTAGGCATGAGCAGCAGCAGCACCCCAAGACATGCCAGTGTTTCAACTTGCATACAGCACCCCCAGGTGGTGGTGTAGGTGGTAGAAAGGGAAGGAGGCAGCAGCACCATCCATCCAGTTGGTATGGGAGAATGGTTATTGGACTGGGAAGGACTGGAGGCATCACCATAATTTCAGTATGTAGGTGCTATGTGTTCTTGTTTCAGAGAGGGTAATGATGCTGGCAAAAGCCCCAAATCAAGAGTGACATCCCATAGCCAAAACAGACCAGCAAGATCTCCGGTATGGAAGTATTTCCATAACCCAAAAGGTAGCTTCACGCAATGCAAGGTAAGGCATGGGGCTGGAACAAGAGGGAATGGATTTCTCTATGACCTGTTAGGAAGTCCTCCACAGACACAGAGATTGTTCACTTGTGGAGACAGGATGCAGGACTTCATGGATCATTGGTCTGACCCAGTATGACACTTCTTATGTTCCTATCTTCTTATGTTCTTTAGATCAGTTACCAAAAAGAATCACAAGGGGTCACAGGCAACTGCATCTGGGCTCATCAGCTACTTAATAATGACAGCCCACCTCATTGAGGTGAAGAGGAGTGGGTCAGATGGCATTGGCAGGCACAGACAGAGGGAGGAAGCTCAAGGGGAGGGGGGAAGGAAATCCCTTAAGAAGAGGCATCCCATCCTTCCCCCTCCAGTTCCTCTCATTCCCCAGACCCAAATGATGAGGACACCCCCAAAGTGAGGGCATTTTGTGGGGCATTGAGGAACACAGCCAGCAAGTACCTTGAGGGTTTCCAGGTCACAATGAAGGACATGGAAGAAAGTCTGGTGGAGCAGTTCCGGGCACTCGAGATAAGAGAGTTGCAGGTGAAGGCATATGTTGACTATGCCTGCACCGAAAAGGACAGCATGGAGGCGTTCCACCAGTCCCTGGTTCATTAAAAGGGAATGATGTCAGGGGTCCTTGATGTTGCAATGCAGCATGGGGCAGAGATCCCCGAGGTCCCTACACCACTGTGCCCTGGACCATTGTCCCCTTTTCCTCATGTTCCAGAGGAAAATGGTCCAGAATAGTTTGAGTTTGAGTTTTTTCCCTTTCTTAAGTTTGAGTTTTTTCCCTTTCTTTCTATGTAATTCAAATGTTTATTTTCTTCATAGTTAATTTTTTTAAAACATTTTTTTTAGTAAAAGTTATATTTGTTACCAGTCAATTTTGACCTCTCCCATCTGTTATCCTTCTGTGGTTCTTCCTGCAGGTGGAAGAATATCTCTCTCTCTCTCTCTCTATATATCTATATCTATATCTATCTATATATATATATATATATATATATATATATATATATATATAT
>QEPC01004630.1:124815-138360 GCA_003113815.1 Sphenodon punctatus | reverse complement strand
TATCTATCTATCTATCTATCTATCTATCTATCTATCTATCTATCTATCTATCTATCTATCTATGGGATCGGGGTGGGAATCACAAACACAAGGTTTCAGTTTAAGGTTTAAGTTTCATTTCAGTACAAAACTGAAATGAAACTTAAAGCAATCTACTAATCCTACTCAACGCCTGCTGTTCAGGAACAGTGACTAGCTCAGAAGGTGTTGGGAAGGGGGGAGGCAGATAGTTTCATTTCTTGAAAGCCTCTCCACCCCTGGTACCTGGAAGTCTCCTCCTCAGTGACTAGTACTACTCCTCCCTACAGTGAAACTTTTTTTGCCACCCGAACTGACCCGAACACGATCCGAACTGACTGAACTGTTGGGTCATTTCGCCATTCAGATTAAGTTCGGTTTGGCCAGTTCGTGTTCTGAAGTTCGGTTCGGTTCGGTCGTCCGAACAGGCCGAGTTCAGGCCAAACTCCGAACTTCTGAACCGTGTTCGCCCATCCCTAGAAGCAGCATGGTGGGCAGTCAATCAGCCTCAGGGTCCCAGTACTCCCCTTCATGGGACATCACTCATATTGGGGACAGCGAGACAGACACTAGTCCCGTGGAGGAGATGTCTGGAGCTGAGGCGATGGCTGTCCATCCAAGAGCTGTGTCACCACCATGTTCTGCCCCTCCCAGAAACACTGTCAGCGGTGCATCACCCGATGTGGGCCAGAAGGCAGGAGGGGGCAAAAAATCCTTGGTCTGGGTGAAGTTGGTGTGGGTGGATGATCCCAGGGAGGTGCAGAGCACTTTGTGCCAGAAGGTGGTGAAGCATGGACAGGTGCTCACCAACCTTGGCAAAACTACCATGGTGAGGCATCTTAAGGGATGCCACAGCGCTGTGCTGCTAAGCAGGCAGGCACGGGAAGTGGATGCCAGCAGGTTCCCGACTGCAGCGGCCAGTCATCTGCCTCCATCAGCGGGCAAGCATCCTGCTCAAACAGCTGCCTCTAGAAGCAGGAGTGGTAGTGCTGTTAGGGGAGAGCAGCAGCAGAAGCAGCCTCAATACACCATGGAGGAGCTGGGGTGGGGGCAGCTGCCAAGTCGCTTGGCAGCTGCAGGACGTGGAGGGTGGCATGGCTTTCAATTGAAAACCATGCGCATGTTGGGGGAAATGTTAGCGCTGAATGGGAAGCAATTCTTGGTGGTCGGGGACATGGCGTTCAGACACCTGATTGGGTTCCTGGACCCTCAGTTTTTCCTGCCTTCATGCACCACTCTGAACCGGCAGGTGGTGCCAGCCCTGAACCGAGCTTTAAAGGAGCAGTTGAGGGAGCAGCTGGCAGGGGCTGGGGGTGCCACAGTCCACTTCACCACAGACCTGCGGTCGAGCCGGAACACACACCACACCTACCTGACAGTCACGGCACACTGGTGGCAGGACCCGGAGGCAGTGTTTGGCAGTGGCAGAAGGAGTTCCAATGCAGGATATAGGTGAAACCTACTTCAAACAGAAGTAATGGATGGTCCCTATACTGCTCGGAACATCGAGCCAGCCCCGACCACCATATTGAGGGAATGGGTTACACCAGGAGCACCCTTCACCAAGGGGTGCGTAGTGATGGAAAACACGGCCAACATACTGAGGGCAGTAGGGATGGGTGAACAGAACATGGTTTGAATGTTCAGATATTCTGTCATTCAGTTTGAAACCCGAGTTCAGGTTCGATGGTTCGGTTCAGCCAAGTACGGTTTGGCCAAACTTGGACAAACATTCAAAAATAGCGAAATCGAAACCGAAACCAAAATAAAAACTGAAATGAAATTGAAACCGAAACCTACTTTTCGGTCCTGGAAAGATGTTTTTCCTGCCTCTGAACATGACCGAACTGTTCGGTCATTTGAGAGTTCAGTTCAGACGTCCGAACAAACCAAGTTCGGTCCGAACTCCGAACATCTGAACCACGTTCACCCATTCCTAGAAGGCAGTCCATGAGGGGGGCTTCACCAGCATCCCTTGCACCACACACACCCTTCAGCTGGTGGTCAGGGACGCTCTGGGTTTGGGGAAGAAGGGGATTTGGGCAGGCACCTTTAACTCCCTGATCAATAGGGGGAGGAAGCTGCTCAGTGTCTTCAACAGGAGCATGAAGGGCAGCAACCTCCTCTGGGTGAAGCAGGTTGAGCAAAGTTCCCCAGTGCACCAGCTGGTGCAGGATGTGTCCACCTGGTGGATTTCAACCTTTCTGATGCTCGAGCAGCTTCTCGAGCAGAAAGCTGCCTTGCATCAGTTGCAACTGGTGATGGACAGCGGGGGCCCTCCAGGGTACGATGGGGTGGAATTGGAGAAACTGGTTCACACGGTCTTCGTTCTAAGACCGTTCCTGGCTGTGACAGAAACCATCAGCTCCTCCACAGCCACCATCATCCAGGTGACCCCTCTGGTCCAGAGTCTTGTGAGGAGGCTCAAAGAGATATTCCAGGGGCGGGATTGTGGCCCTTAGGGTGGCAGCTGAAGGTAGGGCTGAAGACACGCATTGATGAGCTCCTGAAACGGGCAGAAAACATGTTGGAAACCATGCTGGGCCCCAGGGTCAAGGGAAGCATGACACGCCAGATAGCACTCTATGGGCACTGGAAGGGTGACCTGGTGGAGTGGGTCCATCAGGCAAAGTGGGCCCTGGAGAGTGCGCAGCAGCAGCAGGATGCCCCTGGGGATGGTGGGATCAGCCACCCCTTTCAGCTGGCAGGGTCTATCCTTGCCCCCAGCTGTAGCAGTAGCAGCACCAGCAGCAGGCTGAGGAGCAGCAGCACCTCTATTGCCAGAAGCAGCTCATATGTGCAGGGCACTCTGGCGAGCATGGGCTTGTGAAAAGGCGGGCAGGAAGCATCGCTGAGAGCAGGGGTGGAGTTGGTGCCAAAGGCCAGTTATGTGAGGGAGTATGACAGCGCCTCAGCAGCAGTGGTGAGATACCTGGAGGAGGAGCCATGCATCAAACCCAGCGGCGATCCCTTGGACTACTGAGCCAGCAAGACCAATGTATGGCCTGACCTGTTCAAAGTGGCCAAGGGTCTCTTGTCCTGTCCACCAACGAGTGTCCCCAGCAAGTGGGTGTTCTCCATGGCAGGGAACATTTGCTTGCTGCACTGCCTGAGACTGAGGGCCAAGTTGGTGGAGCAGTTGCTGTTCATAAAGGTGAACCTTCCATTGCTGGGATTTCCTGAGCTTCCCCTGGACATGGATTGATGGTGCAGTGGCACATGCCATCCCATGCCAGGGGCAGTCTTGGGACGGGGCTCCTCCTCAATATGGGCTACTGCTGCTGAGGTGCTGTTCCTCTCTCCCAATGCCCGTCGCCTACCCTGCCTCTCTCTCGCTGACTCTCTGACTACACAGCCTCGGCCAGGTGGCATTGGGAAGCTGTAAGCCTGCCAGCTGGCCTCTGGCTAGATGATTTCGGCCCACCTATCTGACTGGCTCAGTCTTCACCATCCTATCTGAGTGTCCTGCCAAGGTCCCAGCATGCCTTCCCTACTGCCTCGCGTGGCATGCTGCCTGTCTGCCCACCCACCCAGGTAGCCAAACTGAACCCTGCTTCAGCCTGCCTTTGACTCATGCCACGCTGCCTGTCTGCCCTCCCGCCCACCCAGGTAACCTAGATCAAAGCCTGCCTCAGTCTGCCTTCTGCTCATGCCACGCTGCCTGTCTGCCCTCCCGACCACCCAGGTGACCTAGATCAAAGCCTGCCCCGGTCTGCCTCCTGATCGTGCCATGTTGCCTGTCTCCCGCCTGCCCGCTCAGGTGGCCAAGATCAAAGTCTGCCTCAGTCTGACTTCTGCTCATGCCATGCTGCCTGTCTGCCTGCCCAGGTTGCTGAGATCAAAGACTGCCTAAGCCAGCCTTCCGATGCTCATGCCACGCTGCCTGTCTTTCCACCCGCCCAGGTGGTCAAGATCAAACCCTGCCTCAGTCTGCCTTCTGCTGATGTCACACTGCCTGTTTGCCCGCCTGCCCACCCAGGTGGCCAAGATTAAAGCCTGCCTCAGTCTGCCTTCTGATCATGCCATGCTGCCTGTCTGCTTGCCCTTTGGACAAATCTGAAGCCCTGCCTGCCTGCCTACCTCTCATGCCAAGGTGCCTGTCTTCCCTGCCCTGCCAACCCTGGGTGATGTGCCCCACTGGCCTGGTAATCCTGCTGCTGCTGTCTGCTGGTCCATGGGTGCTCTGCCCTAGCAAATCCAAATGTGTCCACGCAATCCTGCTGCTGCCATCTGCTGCTGTATGGGAGCTCTTCCCTTGCAAATTCTACCATTTTGTCTCCATGGGTGCTGTGTACAGGCAAATCCTGCTGCTGCCATCTCTGCTGTTCCACGGGTTCTGTTCCTGGGTAATCGAATGTCTGCTGCTGCTGCCAATGCCATCTCTGCTGTCTGTGCCATGGGTTCTGTGCCCGGGCAAGTCAATGTCTGCTGCTGCTGCCAATGCTGCCTCTGTGTCTGTACCATGGGTTCTGTGCCCAGGCAAGCCAGTGTCTGCTACTGCTGCTAATGCCACCTCTGATGTCTGTGCCATGGGTTCTGTGCCCGAGTAATCCAATGTTTGCTGCTGCTGCCAATGCTGCCTCTTCTGTCTGTGCCATGGGTTCTGTGCCCGGGCAAGCCAATGTCTGCTGCTGCTGCCAATTCCACCTCTGTGTCTGTGCCACGGGTTCTGTGCCCAGGCAAGCTAATGTCCTCTGCTGCTTCCAATGCTGCCTCTGCTGTCTATGCCATGGGTTCTGTGCCTGGGAAAGCCAATGTCCACGGCTGCTGTCAATGCCGCCTCTTCTGTCTGTGTCATGATTCTGTGCCCCGGCAATCCAATGTCTGCTACTGATTGACCACATGATTCACCACTGGGCAAGGCTTGACCAATTGGCAAAATAGTTTTTTGAGAACCTGAGAGTAGGATGCAAGCCTGCAACGCCAGGTTAAGCAGGGGTGACAGGCACCGAGCCCTGACTGGCCCTCTACCATTTGGTCCACCAATGTCAGCCAGTCTGCAATGCCTGGTCAAGCAGTGGTTCTGCCCACTACAGGCCCAGGATCCCCACTCAGGGTTCTGGAACCTACATTTCAGGCAGGAAGGGCTGTCGTTTCACTTTATTGTCTGCAAGTGTTCCATAATGAGGCCAGCCAGCCTACAACACCAGGCTGAGCAGGGGTTCAAGGCACCAAGCCCTGGTCAGGTCTCTGCCACTGCTCCACCAATGCCAGCCAGCCTGCAATGCCTGGCTGAGCAGTGGTGCTGACCACTCCAGCCCCAGGACCCCCCCCCAAGGGTTCTGGGACCTCAGTTCTAGGCAGGAAGGGCTATTGTTTCACTTTATTGTCCGCAAGTGTCCCACAATGAGGCTAGCCAGTCTGCAATGCCCGACTGAGCAGGGGTGCGAGACACCAAGCCCTGGTCGGGTCTCTGATGCTGCTCCACTGATGCCAGCCAGCCTTCAACGCCCTGCCGAGCAGGGGTGCCGGCCGCAATTACTGTTCCTGGGCAATCCAATGTCTGCTTCTGCTGCTGGCACTGCACATCAGTCATTTTCTCCTCAATCTTGTACATGGGGATAGCTCGGATGAGTGCGCCGATGGGCGGGGGCTGGGTGTCCATGAGATTCACCACCGGACAAAACTTGCCCAAATTCCAATAGAGCTTCTTGAGTTCAGTGTAGTAGGATACCAGTCTGCAATGCCTGACCGAGCAGGGGTGTCAGTCACCGAGCCCTGGCCGGGCCTCTGCTGCTGCTCCACTGGTACCAGTCAGCCTGGAACGCCTGGCAGTGCAGGGGTGCCAGCTGCAGTTACTGTGTCCAGGCAATCCTGTCTGCTGCTGCTGGTACTGCACATCAGTCATTTGCTCCTCAATCATGTAGATAGGCACTGCTCAGATGAGTGGACCAGCAGGTGGGCACTGGGTGTCCACGAGATTCACCACCGGGCAAGGCTTGCCCAAATTGCAATACATCCTCTTGAGTTCAGTGTAGTAGGATGCCAGCCTGCAATGTCCTGCTGAGCAGGGGTACTGGCCACTCCACCCACCAGGACCCACCGTAAGGGTTCTGGGGCCATCATTCCGCTCATGGGGAGCCATCATTCCACCACATCAATAAGCAGCCAGTCACTCCAGCCCCAGGACCCACTCACAGGGTCTGGGGCCTACGTTCCAGACAGGGAGGGCTATTGTTCCACCTCATACAGAAGCCGAGTCAGGGTGCTGTGGGAGGGCAGCTTAAACTGGGGGGCCAGGAAGCCAATCAGGTGTCTAAACCCCATGTCCTCGATCACTGAGAAGGGTTGCCCATCGAGTGCAATAATTTCCCCCAACATGCGTGTGTCTTTCAGTTGAAAGCCATGCTGCCCACCACATCCTCCAGCTGCCGATGGACTTGGCAGCTGCCTCCATGGTGCACTGATGCTGATGCTGCTCCCCCCTAGCAGCGATACCGCTCCTGCTGCTAGAGGCAGCTGTTAGATCAGGATGCTTGCCCACTGATGGAGGTGGACAACTGGCTGCTGCAGTCAGGAACCTGCTGGTGTCCACTACCCCTGACTGCCCGCTTAGCAGAAGAGCACTGTGGCATCCCTTCAGGTGCCTCACCATGGCAGTGGTGCCAAGGTTGGTGAGCACCTGCCCATGCTTCACCATCTTCTGGCACAAAGTGCAATGCAACTCCCTGGGATCATCCGCCCGCACCAGGTGGAGGATTTTTTGCCCCCTGCTTGCCTTCTGGCTTGCGCTGGGTGATGCACCACTGATAGCACTACTAGGAGGGGCAGAACATGGTGGCAACACAGCTCTTGGAGGGACAATCATTGCCTCAGCTCCAGACATCTCCTCTGCAGAACTAGTGTCTGCCTCGCTGTCACCAATCAGAGTGATGTCCCATGAAGGGGAGTATTGGAACCCTGAGGCTGATGAACTGCCCATTCTGCTGCCATTCTCCCTGTCCTCCCATAGCTGCTGCTGCTCCTCTTGCTGCTGCCATTGACCGGGGATCGGGCCCTGCCTTTAGCCTCCAGGGTGGGATCCACCAGTCCTGGACTGCTGGGGATCACCTCAATAATGGGGGTCAGGGACATTGGTGGCCCTGTAGGAGCATCTGATCCCTAATCACCTGCACCTGCTTCTGTAGCCACAGCAGAGATAGCCACAGCCTCCTGGACTGCAGGCGTTCCAGTGCCCTGTGTGACAGTGGAGGATGCTGGAAGGAGGCACCGCCAAACCACACCCTGGCTAGTACCACTGCTGAGAACTTCTGAAGCCTGATTGCCAAAATGAGGCCTGTGTAGTTTGGGGCGTGGTGATGTGTTCGGTCTGCTGCTGATGCCTGCTGCCCCTCCGCTGGCACGGCCTCTGACACCTCTTCCACATGCCCCATTGCCCGCCTTACAGGCAGCAGACCAGCCTCTCCTGCTTCCCTTCTCCATTTCTCCCACCCAAAGAATGCACAGGAAGATTTTATATACTTTTTAAATTATTATTCAAATTTGTAATCTAATATTTTATATATCGACACTAACACGAACTGCTATTAACTATTCTAAAACCTATGGAACTAAATGGAATATTAGCTAATATCTACAAAGGCCTAGTCCTACAAACACTATAAAATATTAAAAATTAATCACTACACACTAACTCTGTCTATCTCTATAACTAAGCATACTCCTACATCTATCTATCTATACATAGGGATGGCAGGGTCGGGAACACAGACAGCTCACAACACACAACACAGGGAGGGGTACAAAACTGAAATGAAACCTAAATCAATCTAATGCTACTCTAAATAAATCCAAAAACAGGTGAAGGGAATCAGGGATGGGATATCTACAGGGAAGGGGGAAGGATTCAATGGAGGGTAGGGAGAAAGAACACAGGGAGGGGTAAAAAAATAAAAACACCTAAATCTAATCTAATCTAATCTAAATAAATGAAACTATGGAGGAAAATGGGTGAAAATGGGTGAAATAGGGGGAGGATGGCAATTATTATTTGATTTATTTATTCATTTTATTTATTTATATAAAAATTTTATCCCACCCCTCCTGCCCACAGTGCAGCCCGGGGCAGCGAACAACAGTATAAACAATAAAATAATAAAACAGTTAAAAACAGTTTAAAATTTACAAATTGCAGGTGAAAAGACCCTGCCCCCCTCCCACCCCTACCTCTCACCAAAGGCCTGGCGGAACAGCCAGGTCTTACATAAATGCCAAAATAACAGGAGAGTGGGAGCGAAACAAGACTCTTCCGGGAGCGAATTCCACAGCACAGGGACAGCCACCAAAAAAGATCTAACATCGGTGGCCACCCACGTTGCCTGGGGAACCTCCAAAAAGGTTCCTACGAATGATCTCAAGGGTCACAGGGGCACATGGGGAGTGAGGTGGTCCCACAGATAAGTAGGGCCCAGGCCATGAAGGGCTTTAAAGGTTAGAACCAGCACCTTGAACCTGGCCTGGTGCTTTATAGGCAGCCACTGCAGATCCCGGAGCACATGCTCCATGCAGAGCCCGGTGTCACGTGCTCCATGCAACCCGCCCCTTTAAGGAGACGGGCTGTGGCATTCTGCACCAGCTGCAGCCTCCAGACCAGCTTCTCGGGCAGCCCCATGTAGAGTGCATTGCAGTAATCCAGCCTCGAGGTGATGAAGGCATGGATGACAGTGGCGAGGTTGGAGTCTGAGAGATACGTCCGAAGCCGCCAGACAAGATGTAACTGCCGAATTGCACTCCCCGCCACAACAACAATCTGAGATTCCAGGCTGAGCCGTGAATCAAGGAACACATCCAGATTCCGCACTTGAAAGACCATGGGAGGGCGAACCCCCCCAACAAGAGGAGATTCAACCACCCCCAGATTCCCCAAGTCCTCACCCACCAACATCACCTCCATCTTGTCAGGATTCAATTGCAGATGGCTCAACCTCATCCAAGCCCCCACAGAAAATATTCAACAGGTATACCCATTTTGGAGGCTACTTACTTCAGCTCAGATGAACCCAAATTACTGGTGATAATGGAGCTAATAGGGGTTTGTGTGCATAACATTTTCTATTAGTTGTAAAAAGGAACGGAGCCCTGTTCATGCTTGTAACTAATGCTTAAAAAAGGAATGAATGAGCAAACAATTTGTGGCAGAGTAACCAGGGGATCCAACTCAAACTGAGCCAGAAGTCTGCAAGTAAGCTGTGATACAGCAACTCACAGCTACATCCTTAGTGAGCAACCAGCTAATTAGTTATTAATGGTACAGGTTGCAGCTGCAATTCTACCCTCCTGATGTAGGTGAGCCAATTAGAAGAGGAGGAGGAGCTCTGCACTGGCTGCCTATAAAGTACCGGGTCCGGTTCAAGATGCTGGTTTTAACCTTTAAAGCCCTTCATGACCTGGGCCCTGCTTATCTGCGGGACAGCCTCACTCCCCATGTGCCCGTGTGACCCTTGAGATCGTCCGTGGGAGCCTTTTTGGATGTTCCCCGGGTGAGGTGGGGGGCCACCGATGTTAGATCTTTTTCGATGGCCACCCCGTGCTGTGGAATTCACTCCCGGAGGAGGCTCAGTTGGCTCCCACTCTCCTGCTGTTTCAGAGTGTATGTAAGACCTGCTGTTCCGTCAGGCTTTTGGCGAGGGGTAGGGTGGGGGTGGGGTTTCCCCCCACATATTGTAATTTTAAATTGTTTTTTTAAAATTTATGTTTTTATTGAATGTTGTTCGCCGCTCCGGGCTGCCCTGAGGGCAGGAGGGGTGGGATATAAATTTTAAATAAATAAATAAATAAATAAGAAAGCCAAAAGCTGGCAGCTGAGAGGAGGTGATGGCAGTGTGAAGGAAGTGTTCCTGGAGAGGGACCTCTTTTGGTGAACAAGCCAAACTAGCTTCTTCAAACTTCTTCAAAGTCTTGGAAAGGCCTAATTCTCTAAGCCCCTGAATAGTGTGAAGAGACAGCATGGGAGATGAAGATGGAATCTGTCTATGAAGGAGAACTTTTGCTTTATTGTGAGTCCCAACCGGAATGAATAGGCTGAGGCCTTATACGGGGCATTGTTGTGAATAGGCTGAGACCTGATGTGTGGCATTATAATTATAAAAATTCATTAGACTTGGAGATTTGTTACCACAGTCAAGGAGGCTTACTTTTTGTTTGTTTATTTGAGAACCTGTCTTGTTCAGGAGAAGCCCCATACCTGGTGGAACAGGTAGGTTGTAAGAGGTGCAGGGAGACCAGAGCAGTAGCCCAAGTGGGGTCATTGTATCTGTCAGTAGCAAGAGAGTGGGCAAATGTGTTAATATCCTCGAGAGGGGTCAAATGTGCTCTTGATCCCTGTGTGGGCCAAGCATTCCTTTTTCTCAAGAAAGGGATTAGACTTTGTTATACGCTCTGATTGGGGCAAAGGATTATTATAGCAGCCTGAATAGGGCCAAATGCAGAACCAAACCCAGAAGGCTCAACCTTTTTGTGTCCTAGGCTTAGCTAATTCCCCTACAGACTCTCTTGAGCTCTTGAGAACCTGCCCGGTGGGCACAATTATTGTTTTCTTTCTCCTGTTTTTGTTTAAAAATAAAGTCACTTGAAAAAATTGTGCATCTGCAAAATGGCTGCCTGGGCCAGTTTGTGCCTGTGCAGCCTTTTCGAAAATGATGTCAGTGATGCAGGCAGCATGTTGAAAAGGGGTACACTTGTGCAGATTGGTCGTAATGACCATTTTGCCCATGTGCTGTGAGATATACATTAAATTAAAATCCATGCACAAAATGCCCATCTTAAAAAAAGACTGTACATGCACAGAATGGTATGATGGCCATTTGCATAGGCTCAGTGATTTTTTTTCCAAAAATATTTTAAATAAAATAAATGAAAGGGAAAAAATGAAAACAGTAGGTTCATCTATGAAAACCTCCAAAGAAGGTTTTTGGGTTTTTTTGTAAATTAAAACTAAAACAGTAGGGATGCCTTCAGCCTACCTCTACTAACTAAATGAAAGCAGCTTGAATTAAAGGGATTTACATTTCCAATTACCCAGAGAGATGGGGGCATGGGTGGAATTGAGACAGCATGGTTTTCAGATGCCTGCAATGTTTATATTTTATTGTTCTTTTGCAATGTTCTGTTTATGCAGCAGAAAAAAATATTCCTTTTCTACATTATCTGTTTAATTAGAATATAAGCTGCCAAAGGATGGTGCTCAATAATATATGGTGCTCAAAGAATGCTTCTTGTCCTTTTGCACTTTTAAAATGGCATTTGTTGTTCATTGCTAATGATTCTTGGTGTGCAAGTGTTTTGGGAGTTCGTATCGGTATCATCTCCAGTATTGTGGTGGTTAGTAATTTGCATTATAAATGATTTGGGCAACCTTTTCTTTGAGAAGCTCTCACGCCTTTGTGATTTTCATTCAAGACTTCATCTCTCTGCCACTTATTTGTTTTCATTTTCTGTAATGTTCTGAGTTTTATTTAGTTCCTTTTCTCCAGTCTCTTTTCCAAAAACTCCAGCCTGTTCCTCCTCCACTCCATCTGCAATTTGTTTCATCCTTTACCAGATTTATTTATTTAGATTAAATTATAGAAATATCTTTTTTATTACTGACATTCTCAAGCAATATCTTTGTCTTGTAGACGAATTAATAATCCACCAAAAGCTGAATATATTGTGGCGGGTGTGGCTGTTTGTTCTTTCTTTGTTAGATTGACTCCATCTTTCCTCTGGAATTGGAGAATTGGAAGGGACCTGGGGGGGGGGGGGTCAACTAGCACAACTACCTGCTCCATGTCAATATGTCTTATACCTACAGCATCATGATGGGTGCCCACCCAACACTGGAAAAGGAATGGGACTGGAGAGTGACTCCTGGAATGATTGGAGAGTGACTCCCCTCCTCCAGGGGACTAGATTACCACATTTATTCTCTCCCTTCCCCATTATCCCTTGTTGACCCTAGCCCTCACATCCCTGCCTCCCTCATTAACCACCAAACACCCCTTTCTGCCCCCACATCCCTGTTTCTCCCTTTAACCCCCAATAGCTCCTTCCTCCCCCATTCATCCCCACAGACCCCCACACCAGTCTCCCTATTAACCCTCAAACACTCCTTCTCCATTCATCCCAGACCCCACACCCATTTCCCCCATTAACCACTTTTCCTCCCTATTTACTCCAAACATCCTTCTCCATGCATACCAAGTCCCTCTCTCTCCCATTCACCCCAACCACCTCTTCCCTTCCCCATTTTCCATTCACCCAGCGCTCACATCCCTCTTTTCCCCACCTCCTCCCATATATATTTATACTCCCTTCCTTCCTATCCTAGATGTCCCACTCCCCCTTTCCCTCTTCATTTTTCTCTTTCCCTCCATACATGCCCCTTTCTTCCCCCCCATCTCCCCTTTGTGTCTTTAGGGGGAAATGGATAATCTTGTTGACACCCAGCACGTAGCTGGACTTGGCACACCCAAATCATGTGTAAAATAAATAAATAAATATGTATGCCCACTTCTACACAAATGCCTCTAGGTCACAATTTCTCAAAGTTTTACCTGTCTAACTAGAGCTGTTGCTGGTAGAAGCTTGCACATTGCAGGGGTGCAACTACAGGGGAAAAACTAACAGCATAGGGAGAATCCTCTTGGCTGTCCCCAGAAACCCCCCCTTTCTGCTGGTCCAACAGCTGTTCCTCCCCATCCTGCAACACACCCCATGTCCTTTAGCTGTTGCTTAGTGGCATTGTTGAGGTGGGGGCACTGGCAGTAAACTAGACCAACTCATCCCCCCCATGGACTTGCTGGACAATAACTGAAGGGAGTTGGTAGAGTGCCAGTGTGCTCCCCTCTGGAGTAGGGGAGCAGTTGTGCCATCCTTTACCCACTCCTGGCCATCCCATCTTAATTACTACCTGACTCGTTGGGAATTACAGGTTGCAAAACTCAAATGCTTACTCGAAAAGAATCCCTTTTGTATACTGCAGTGCTATAGTGGGAATTGTACTGAGAACTGAGAAATGGGAACTATACTGGAAGAGCAGGGTGCTGGTCATGACTTTAAAGCCCTAAACAGTAGGGATGGGTGAACAGATTGCGGTTCGGGTTCCTCCGTTCGGTTTGGCTCCGTTCGGTTCGTCCGTTCGGTTCGGCTGCGTTCGGTTCGTCCGTTCAGTGCGCCAGTTCGGCTAGTTCGCCGAGTTCGGGTTCGGCCGTTCTGTTCAGCCGTTCTGTTCGGTCGTTTGGTTAGGCAGTTCGGCTGTTTGGTTCAGTCATTCGGGAAATGTTGTTATGGGTGGTTTTTTTTTTTTATATGTTTTTTTGGTATTTTATTGGGTTTTATATGGTTTTCTTTTGTTTTTTATTTGTTTTTTTTGTTTTTATATGGGGTTTATTTATTTATTTTTTATCTAATATATATGCTATGAACTAATATATATGCTATGAACTAAATGGATTATCTAATAAGTACACAGACCTACTCCTACAAACACTAAAACTAAATCACTAATGCTATCTCTATCACTAAGCTAACTCCTATAACTCTCTCTCT